>CM055272.1:62980116-63338314 GCA_029237695.1 Conchocele bisecta | reverse complement strand
GCGGACTGGCTGCACGAGTGCAGGATACAAACTCAATCAACACCAAACGAAAATTAACCATGTTGATTCAGTATTCTTATTCGGATGTATTTTAATGGTCGGAGTTGTCTCCCATTCTCGTGTAGACAGCCTGCCTGCTTGTTCAGACGGACTGGCTGCACGAGTGCAGGATACAAACTCAAATCAACACAAACGAATACTTGAACATGTTGTAGAATGTATATGCATATGCATTCTATGTATATGTTCAATAATAAAACATCACCTCACGCATTTTCGAATTTCGAGCTCAGCATGAGGGATCTGACAATAGTTTATTTGGAAGTTATTTAGAGTTAAAACCACCCACCCTAGTCTCTACCTCCGTGTATATGGAGGATGAGACAGTTGGGTCAGGGTATACATATGTGTATAAACTTTGAATGAAAATTGCGAAAAACAGCAGTCCTCCCCCACTCAAATGGGCATATCGGCTCGCATACAAAATCATCGATATTTTTTGTTATAAAGTGCATAAACCCGAATTTACGACAAATATTATCTAAAAATATACATATACAACTTGTATTATCATTCGTTGTACATGCTCACCATAACCATGCCATATGTGTCTTGAAATTGATATCGATTGTTACCTCTTGTATTCGTTCATGTAACGAACTGAGTGAAAAAAATAAAGGTACTAATGAGATCACTCACTTGTAGGTTGATGAGGGTGCGCATATACACGTAAATACATAAATATCCTTAATTACTTCATTAACATGTATTGTTTTCTTACTTCTGAACCGAACATAATCATATACTTGCACTGTATGTAACCGCCCCTTGGAGGCGTGGTATAGTATTACATGATTGCCGAGTCAGCAAGCCAGCATCATGACAGGCCCCGTGCGACCCCTATGAGTTAGTTGTATTTTAGCTAGCAGTTAGTGCAGATATATTATTAACTAAAACCAATGCGTTGTTGTTATTCTGCCTTAATTACTATATCCACATATATACAATACATTACAATACTCCATCTTCAGTAACAGTTTACATAGTATACAGATATATGTGTAGCATTTCGTAATAATCAATATTGTTGTTCATAGACAGTTCATCATTTGTAAATAGGTGATATCAATCATTTGAATCATTATGAGTGATATCACCCTTCCATTATGAATACATGATATCACGCATTCGAAAGGGTGATATCATTCATTTAAATAGTTCATATCACTCATTTAGATGCAAATATTTGATATCACCCATTGAAATAGGTGATATCACATATTCGAAAGGCTGATATCACATATTCCAATGGGTGATATCATCCATTCATTTGGAATTGGTGATATACATTTGAATGCATGATATCACCCATACAAATTGGTGATATCACGCTTTTCAATTTGGGATATCATTCATTCGGATGTGAATATCACCTATTCGAATGGATGATATCATAATGTGCTAGTAAAGTCCAAAATGGCGCCCCATACATGAAGATCTGTACTTTTTGCAAGTAATTTTCACATTTAGTAGGTGTGTTAACTGCACAAAATAGGGTGTTAACTTCACTTTCTGATGCAAAGGTCCATTTGGTATGGAAGTTCCCTAAGAAAATAGAAAACTTTTTGTCCAAAGACACACGCTCTATCTCATTTTCAACTTCCGGAATCCATGGAAATCCAAGATGGCTGCCGTGAATATAGGTCAAATCTTAAAATTGGCCTAACTTGGTACCTGCTCACGCTAGAAACATGATTTTGGTGTCTATTCCCATGTACTGGCATGCACAGAAATCAATAAAATAATTTTAAACAATATCCGTTCATGAAAACATGACCGAAATTCAAAATGGCCGCCATTTTTCGATAAAATACGTCTAAATTGAACGTAAATATTGACTGAAATATGCTAACGCCATGAAATTTGTCTCCACGAACATGCAATGGATATCGTGTGATGTACAATAAAATTACGATACAGTGAAACCAGATTGTTAAATCCAAGATGGCCGCCGTTTGTCGTTCTGCATTAACTAAATATTCTGTAACAGTTTGCATATGCAGCAAAACGATATGTTATTACTGAGGAATTTGTGTACTTATTCTTGAAAGCACCTATCATGTTTAGTTTCTATTTTAAATGGATAATAACAAAGGAAACACACATAAAACAGTTAGTAAACTTTATAAAACATAATTTGTATTTATATGTATTTATATTTTTATGTGCATTGATAATACTTTATAATCTGTCGAAAATGTTATTTTTTCAGGTGACGCATTTAATTAGTTTAAATAATAAAAAAAAATAGCATGCCTCATTTGCATATGAAAATAGCATGATACCACCGCGTGTCACTATCAGTAAAATAAATATTACTACATGCAAATGAGGCACTCGTGTAAGATTTAGAACTGGTGGAATAGTGATACAATTATACACATATTTATTCCCGGAAAGAACATTTTGTGCCTACTGAGTGGGCATGTACCTTTAAACCAGTCTAATACGGAATAACTACACAACTTGATAAGTTGATAAAACAAGAATTCCGCCATGAAAGGTATGTCGTACCTGCCGAGGCATTTGACTGTACATAATATGAGCATGGGCATGTGCTAAAGTAAGCATCACAAAACCATCAGAGAAATGCATTACATGCTTTAAACACGAACTAGGTCAACAGTACTAGTGAGTGTGTTCCAAATGCTCACATATATCGAGTTTCAAATATTGAAGCACTCCGTAATCAGTAATTTTAAAGTTATAGCATGATAAAGAAACTTGTACAAACTTTTTGACATAAAAATTATTGACTGATTGGAATTTAACGGCATATCAACAGCTAAAGTCATTTATTTAAGGCCGGGCCAACGTGTTTTTCAACTTGCTGCATTCGGGGTATGGGGGCGGGGTTTGGGGGGGGATAATTTCCACAAATAATCATAAATAATAATTTCCACAAATAATCATAAATACTAATGTCCACGAATAATCATAATACTCACAGAAGGGGTATAACCCGCTGAAACTGTCACATGCAAGAATGCCAACGACGTACGTGAGGGCCAAACCTGGTATCTGGTCGGGATGAACCCCGATCGTTAAATTATTTCATCGCATATTCCCACCGGCGACCCACTTTTGACGTAAAGTGTTTCCACAAATACATGAAGGCCAAACGATGAAGGTCATCTTAATGGCGGCATGAGTGTATTCCAAATGCGTACATGTATCAGGTGTCCAAATTTCTTTGAAGCAATCCACCAAGTAATATACAAGTTATATGTTGATGAAGAAACTTGTACACGTTTTGACGTAAATAAATGCCTACTTGTTTCCACAACAGTGTAAATGTCAAATGGGCAAGGTCATGCATATGGGTGCATGAGTGTGTTCCAAATGCTTACATGTATCAATTGTCCAAACATTGAAGCAATCCATCAAGTAATATTAAAGTTATATGCCGATAAAGAAACGTGTACAAAGTAAAAAAGGCCAAGGTCATGTTATTTGGGACACGAGTGTGTTCCAAAAGCTCACATGCATCAAGTGTCCACATATTGAAGCAATCCGTCAAGTAATTATTAAAGTTATATAGTGATGATGTACACACTTTTTGACATTTGTTGACGCAGACGACGGACGGAAAAGAGGCGACTATAGTTCTGCTAAAGCAGGCGCAACAAAAACTGCACATTTCCCATGTGTTATATGTTACCTTATAACCAGATAACACAGTATTTATTGCATTTTCAGTACAGTCTGGTGAGGGTCTATACTGTTCACAATTTGATCAGTGATTCATTTTGCATTCAGCAAACACTGAATGATGTTTAAGCTGTATCATCTGCGTCTGATCAGGATTTCTAAATTGGACAGGAATTAATAATGAAATAAATCTGGCGTTGTCTAATGTCATGATTTGTAATTTATTTAATGGTGTTTAACGGCCTTCAACAGCTAATGTAATGCCATTTTAGGCCGGGCTAACATGGTAGAATCCCAAATTTCACCTGTTGTGATTGTGGGAAAAATCTCAAATCAGAACTAAATATGTACGAACAAACATATATTTATATTCAGCCCAGAAATTAGAATAACCTGGTGCCAGGTTCTCACCACACCATAGTCATTTAGCCCCACTACATAAAATTAATACAATTAGTATTAAAGCTTACTACTTTTATAATAGGTATAACCGGGTTCAACTCTCAAGTAACAAGGAAGCAAAACATGCACCTGGGGGCTAAACTAGGGATATCAGAATTCCGTTAAGGATAAAACAAATTGTTAAATTGACCCTGCGCATGTTACTAACAAACCGCCTATTCCATGAACTGCAATGAAGCTGTCCCTTAATTATAACCTTGCGATACGACTACATAATAATTATTACCAAACATCATTATCAAATTACATTGTACTTGCAAAGGTACTACATTTTACATGTTTTTTCTATATAGCTGTGACCCTGATCATGACATTTAACGTTGGTATGTATATGATACAAAAGTAAACTGGAAAAGGTGACATTACATATCAGTTTATGGCGAAAGGTTGAAGAATTTCATTTTTATATCCAACGGTGAACATCTTGATAGCCATCTTAGATTTCTCAAATTGCTGAATGATGTCCTCCTGAACAACCACATCGTATATAGACGGGAGTGCACGTTGTAAGAGGGAGCACTGCATATTTCACACGCAGGTTGAAGTAACGGACCAATGTCTATAAATACATTAACTATATATGGAAGCGTCCTGGTGCCAATGCTAAAATAGTTGTTATCTCCTAATTATGAGATACTGTCTCATAATTCCTAATTAGGGCTTAATATCTCATAATTAGGACTTACTATCTCCTAATTAGGACTTACTAACTGTGTCAATGCGTTCAATTTAGACGTTTTGTTGTCGAAAAATGGCGGCCATTTTGAATTTCGGTCATGTTTTCATGAACGGATATTGTTGAAAATTATTTTATTGATTTCTGTGCATGCCAGTACATGGGAATAGAAACAAACATCATGTTTCTAACATGATCAGGTACCAAGTTAGGCCAATTTTAAGAGTTGACCTATGTATATTCACGGCGGCCATCTTGGATTTCCATGGATACCAGGAGTTTTCTATTGTCCTAGGGAACTTCCATACCAAAGGGCATGTTTGCATCAGAAAGTGAAGTAAAAAGTCAATTAACACACCTACTAATTGGTTAGAGTGAAAACACACCTTTAATGGCTTTAGTATTAAATGGACTAGTCTGAAAATCAGTTTGTGGCAATTGGATGGGTCCTTAAATTAACACATGACGGTCCATTCCATTTATTTGAGGTTGAAAGGGTTAAACAATGACGTTTAGTGCAATTAATTAATTGTAAACACTCCAATTTTCTTGTTGTTGTTGTTGTTCCGCGAAATACACACATTTCTCGGAATTCGCGGCTGGAAAATACGGCTGAATGGTACATAGGAGAGAAAGAACTGTCTACACTACAAAAAGCCCCACACCTTGGATTGACCAGAACTGCCCAAAATGAGACGGGAACAAATATTGATGACCGGATACAGCTAGCTCGAAGAACTGTATACGCCCTCATAAGGACCGGTGTTCACGGCACGAATGGCATCAACCCAAAGGTTGCATACAAAATATATCAGATGTATGTTCTCCCAAGACTTCTATACAGCCTTGAGACCCTACATATTTCTCAAACACAGCTGAACCAACTTGAGCGCTTCCACAACAAAACTCTCAAGAATATCCAGTCATTACCACAGAGAACAGCTACTTCAGCAGTCCTACTACTCATTGGCGCACTGCCCATCGAAGGTGAAATTCATAAACGACAGCTCAGTCTCATTCACGCAATTACCAGCTCGAAAAATAGCAAACTGAATGCTATAACAAAAGCCAGACAGTCCTTAAGAGCAACAGCAGCTTCATTAGGGTCGCAGCAGATACACTGATGTTATATGGACTACCAACAATAGAGGAACTCCCATAATACACAAAGGCCCGATGGAAGCGACTGACCAGGTCCACAGTTACATCGCATTGGTCGAAGGTACTTTCCGAAGATGCAAAACAACGATCAACACTCGACCACTGTAATATAGACAGGCTTAGTATTGGACAAACACACCCAGTCTGGGACACCGTCGATTCTAACACAACAGATGTCAAAAGAGGTATCACAAAAGCCAGAATATTAACGGGAACATATACTCTTCAATCAAATAAGGCAAAATTCAATAAATATGAAGTAGATAGCAAATGCCCACTCTGCAGACTCGAACCAGAAGACCGGATTCACATGATTATCAGATGTCCAGCACTCAACTCTAGCAGAGTGAAGCTCATACAGGATATACACGCCCTCGTCGCAGACCAGTTAGGAACGCACGTATGGGAAACCATTGCTACACGACAATTGCTAGCCGCACTTATAATAGACTGCACCAAGCTAGCCGATGGAAATCTGATACCATTAAACCAGAAACTTCTCACCGAGCTGGAAAGACTCTCCAGGAGGCTCTGCTACAGACTTCATGTCAGGCGTCTGCTAGAATTACGTAAACTTAATAATTAATTTATTTAAAATAAATGGCCGTCTCCTAACCAGCTCCTGCAATATAATTATTATAGTTACCGTGTCTAACATACTAAACAACAATTACCGGATTTACGGGTTGGTTTAGGACCGAGGCATCACAAAACCAATCACGAAACCAGTCCGTACTTCCAGTGGTTGAAAAATGGTTCCCAGCCTACATGCGGATTAGTAACTTACAATTAGCGAGCCGGTCAAAGGTAAATGAAGTTACTTCCGTTGACTGAGATGATGAATGCTGTCATTCCTTATAGATACATAGAGATCATCAGTGTAACTGGATTATCACATCGGCTTTTCGTTCATCCCATAAAGCTCCTATGATTTACTTATAGATATCCTACACTATTGTGATAAAAATTGTTACCTCAAGGAATTTGACGTGGACATCCGTACATGAAGATACAGTATACACATTCTAATAATCCTCATTCATCGCTTTATCATCCGGGTTCTTTAATCGAAACCGAAGTTATCCGAAAGTTTTTTTTAATTTCCGGTCGTTCTAAATCGACTGCGTTATACACAAACAATAACACGTAAATCAAGCCGGAAGCATGCGTAGTTTGAGACTGCAACAGCCACAACATGCAGGAAAGAGACATCTGCGTCTCACAGTTCAGAGATATGAAAAATAATAACAAAGAAATGTCCTAGCAACTACTCTAATGTTAACTCGATTCCAACCGAAAAATTCACACACCACAACGGCACACGCCCACCCCAGCCCGGACCTACCTGTTAGCAAATCGAAAAGTAACAATCCAGTGATTAAGAATTAACACAATAGAAATATAAGTTAATTTTCAATAGTAATAATGGCCGCCGCCGGTAAGCGTGAGATAATTATCGGTCGATAAAAACACACGACCCATTTTGTCCGGTGCCTCAATCAAGAAAACCATTGACAGAATCAGAGTCATATATTCACTGAAGACCTGACCGCTTACGTCCTTGTCTGTATATCACAACACATATATATTGTGCAAGAACTATCGCAATGTCCTTAATAGCGCTAATCTGCAGAAACGTCACGAATTTGTTTGTTTCCAATAGTAGAAGAAATACATGCATCAGTAAACTTTCATAATGGTCAGTGTAAGTCCAGAACAATGCAAACTGCATTTAATGCAGGCTAAAGTGTGTAAGCCTGAATGTTTGTCCTACTCTGTCAGATTTAGGCATTCTATTTATAGCAGATTTCTTGCTAGGCAGATGAGCGTTATTTTGACAATAAAATGTCCATGCACAGTCCTTGTCACCATTTATGACATATGATGTTGTACCTTCGGACATCTGCGTAATTTAATGAAATACGTTTACAAAATGTTCAATAGTTTCCATAAATGGCGTTACAAGTTGACAACATTTTCAAAGTACAATCGGAATGTAATTCCGCTTGTACTCTGAAAAATTATGTCAACTTTTTGTTTTATTTATGCAAAATATTGTAAACGTATTTATTGAAATTACATAGATGTCCTAAGGTATAAAATCACATGGCGTGTCTCACATATTATAATATAACAGTGTTTTGTTTGGTGACCACACGCGCATAACACAACACCTGTCTGGACAGGTACACACAACCTGCTAATCCCCCAAAGTGTGTACCTTTACACACAGAGTCAATGGTGGGCAAAGTACGCCACAAGACACCGTTACATAGAGAATACCAGGCTAGTGTCTGATTAGTGTCAGGCTAGTGTCTGTTAGGGATTCCGCTGGGGAAAATAAAAAGATCGCCACTTCAAAAAATAAAAAAAAAAAAAAAAAAATGAGAAGTGGCGATTTTTTTTCAAAAATTGTAATTTTGTATCGCCAATTGTTTATTTTTATCGCCAATTGCGAAAGTGGCGATCGCCAGCGGAATCCCTGACACCGTTACATTGTACGATGTTCCACTTAACTTTTCCACCATACGTAACTGGGGGCCGTTTCACTAAACTTCGTACGACTAAAATGTTCGTAAGCGTAAAATTATGATAGTCTGTAAATATCATATTAACAATGTTTTCTTGTAAACAATTATTGGATTTACATATGCAGCCTATGCTCAATAAATGTGAATCCATCAATTTACAGACGATTCTAAATTCGCGCTTACGAACATTTTAGTCGTACGTAGTTTAGTGAAACAGGCCCCTGGAATGGACTGTGGTATGTTAATTGTCCGACCCTCACAAAATGATTATCAGCCAAGTATGCAGATTACTTTCAAATAGTGTCGATCCTGATGTGACGGCTTGTCTCACCTGGATCCACACTGAATTCCAACACTGGTCGATACTGCATGTAAGATACTATGCCACCACGATACTACTATGCCGATGACACGATGCCACGATGGCGGTAGTACGATAGCACGGTGACGATCCTAGCATAGTACGATACTATGATGACGATATCACGAGGTTAAGATGCAGATATTTACGATAATGATACATGCGATAGAACTACTGTCTGTTCCACGTTCCACGCATTAAAGGTACATGCCCACTCAGTAGGCACAAATGTTCTTTAAATGAATTAAATAAGTGTATAAGTGTGTCACTTTTCCACCAGTTCTAAATGTTACAAGTGCTCGCTATACAAATATAATCATTTAGTATTGTCTATATTACTGATAGTGACGCGCGGTGGTATCAGGCTATTTTCATATGCAAATGAGGCATGATATTTTAATTATTTATACTCATTAAATGCTTCACCTGAAAAAATAATATTTTCGACAGATTATAAAGTATGATCATTGCACATCAAAAAATAAGTACAGAGTATACATAATAATGTCCGTTACCATTTTAAGGAAACTCGGTTATCAGTGTGGAAATTTAGGTTTGATATAAAATGTATAATAATGCCAATCAATACGTGGAGTAATGGTGAATTAATGTTTATTTTGTCCGAAAATGTCTCAGATGATGTCTCTGATGTAAAGAACATTTTGTGTCTACTGAGTGGGCATGTACCTTTAAATGAAAACAATATTTTAAAAATATAAGTAGTCTTTTATCAATAACAAAAAAAGTCACCTTCGCCATTTTTTTATTTGATGACATTCCATCAGATATTGATTTCATAGCGAAAAATTGATTTAACATGGAGGCTTAAAATTAAATTGTTCTTTTAGTTGTGGACCGATTTTCAAAATCTGACGTTTTCTCAGTTAAATCATTTTAAAGCGATCTAACCAGGGTTAGGAGCCAATTTCCATTTGTTTTCTTTTTTTGACTCCTCCCCCAGCTCCTCCAACTCCTTTTCCCCGATGTTAAATTCCCATAGGAAAATCTTTTTTTCGCAATAAAATTAGGGGATAACCATGCTTTGTTTTTCGATTTGGAGCGGTATGTGGGAGGTTTTATGGTCTGTGAATCATTTTTACGGCGACGCGTTAGCGGAGCCGTAAAACTGATTCACAGACAATAAAACCTCACACATACCGTTCCAAATCGAAAAACAAAGCATGGTTATCCCCATTATAATGCACCTAGTGTGCTCCCCGCTTTCTGCAAGGTCGTAGCATATCACGAACAGTCACGAACAGTGATATTTTTCATTACGTCAGCAGGTTGTTGTCGTCATCGATAGATAACCGCCTCACACCAAATTAATTTAATGAAATGTAACTCCGCCGAAGAATATTCCCATTTCAAATTGAGATTAACGGGACATTTTCTAAGACATCTATACATTTATTCAACTGTAATGTTTATTTTAACAATTGTATTGTTTTTATATGTGTAGTTGCAACAGTTATTTGCTTTTATTCATTTAAAGAAATGCCAACATTTCTGCATTGGGTTCGTGTGATTTTTACAAAGGAAATGTCAACAACTTGTTGTGTCAACAGGCCTAGGATTTCCCTGGATTTACGCCTAATTCAGGTGATTACCCATCTGCAATACAGTTTATTATGTATAGTCATGTATGTGCACATTCATTTGGAATTCGTAAAGTTATAGGCTGATACTGGCATATTGAGTTTGCATTTGAGCAATTTATTCAATTCTTCTGTATTTTGGGCGGGTGGGGTAATATTTTTGTGAATTTGTGAAGGGCCACCACACTGAAGTCACGTTTTTCAGTCGTTGTTAGATTTTCTTTTCCGCTTTGGGTTGTACAGGTCAATATGGCAGAATGGATAACCGAAAATGTACCGAAATTAATTTGGAAATAATTGCAAGCCATTGTTTACAAAAGCGCGTAGGGTTACATAAATCTGTCAAGTTGTAAAACACAGACTGGTAAAACGGAGACTTCATATTTTATAGGCTCTGATTTTAATTGACCAATCAGATGCGTGCTTTCTATTTTCGGTGCATTAGAATCAATATTTGATGGAATTTTATCAAATAAAACAATTTTAGGAGAGTGAATTTTTTGTTATTGATGAAAAAGTACTTACATTTTAATATTGTGTTCAATAGCCAAAATTTCGCCGGCAGTAAAACAGACAGTACACCAGGAGGACGGTGCTATCCATTTTATGGTGTCTTCCTCATTCCCCCAAGTTTATAAAAAATGGTCATTTTGTACTTGGGGTAATCAGGAATTTGTCCAGTTAGGGGATTAGTATTAACATAGCCTTAGGGTGTGAAAACATTATATTCTGTTTCAACTTATAAATTGCAAACATTATTGGAAACTGTTGTAAACTTGTGAAACTTAATTTTTTTAAAGATGAGAGGAAATAAATACAATAGAAAGTCAATGATAGTGTATCAATTACAACACATTGATACGTGACATTTTTGGTGAAGATATAATTTTGTTTATTTTTTTTTTATTTTCTTACTTCTTCATAAAAACTGTCAAGTTATGAGTGCTTTAAAATCGTCTCATTCAGACGATTCTAATTGGTCTCTCAACTTGCATTTTTCGGTGAAGATTCCAATATGTCTTATTCCAAAACTTGCCATTTTTTAGTTAAGAAAAGAGATAACAACATGTAACCCAAAATTGATCAAATTACGCACCTTAATCGAAGTATGAACATTTCATATTTTCAACAAAAAACATATTGTGACAGCACATTGAAACATTGACACATTTGTCAGCACATTATAATTGTCTCCTACAGTGATTGTCTATATGTGCAGTAGCTTCGATGCTTCGTCCGCATATTCCATCGTGCGCATAATTGACATTCACCAAACAACCGTAATTTCTTGAAACAGATTATAGTTTTGGGTCTCGCCTTTTCTAATTTACCTGTAAAACTGACTTGGGGTAATCAGGAATTCTGGAGATTAAATTTGGGGGAATGAGGAATAAACCCATTTTATATTGTAGCATTGTCATTCTGCAATCGGGTTATCGATATCGTATTATCGCCGCCGTCGTACTTTCATCGTAGTATCGTCATCGAAGTAATGTACGATGGTCATCGTGCCATCGTACATGCAGTATCATCACCTTAGTACCGTACTATAGGTCTCTATACTCGATAGCGAATTAACCACCGCCTGAACGGAACAGCGTACGTTTGGTCCGATTCTACCTGCAAATGTCTTACGACGTACAATGCATCCCGGTCAGTTTCAGTAACTCGTGGGGAAGGATTGATGCCATATATACATATACTTCGTCAAATTACACAGTAATCAAGCTCACGTGGCTCTCGTGTTTCAAAGTTGTGGCCGTTTTGGAGTTTGTTCGAGACAAGAATTTCGCGGAATCAAATGTCTCGCCTTGTCCCGCCGCCTTGACGTCGAGCCTGGGCCAGAAAGGAATTTTCACTGGCCCGAACATATTATACAATTATTGACTAGTGAGCCATAGAATATCAGATTATATTCTATGGCTCACTAGTCAATAATTGTTTTAGTATATGATAATAGTCGGTATATAGCACTTACGACCTTATGCTACTAGACAAAAATGTAAAAAGAATTTGAAAAAAAAAACAACAAACGAGGCAAAGCCACGAAGGCCAGGTTTTTTCCAAGCATAGACACTTGGATAACATAATTATACCCACTTTTTGTAGAATAGATGGCCGTGGCCTGCATGTCGCGCCTTGGGGTGAGGCATGGACACCAAAAAAAGAGATAGAGTAGATGGAAAAACTTTAACCGGACACACGGACGGACGGACGTATGCCAAAATGCCGACTATATCGCGCTTTCCGCAAGCGGGCGCGACAATGATGATAAATACCCATGTGAAGTATCAAGGTAATGGGTGAAGCAGTTGCAGAGATGTAGTACACAAAAAAATCAAAGAAATTTGACCTTGACATTGGGCACAGGGGCCGCACGGTTGGGGGGCAGAATGAAAATATGGATGATGATAAACACCCATGTAAAGTTTCAAGGTAATGGGCGAAGCAGTTGCAGAGATATAGTATAACGAAAAACTAACCTTTAAAAAACCAAAAAAATTTAACCAGACGTACGTTAAAAAGTTAACGTTGAAAATGGCTAAGTCAATTACGTAGAAATAATAGGTGAAGGTAAAAAAAATGGTCACATGTTGGATAGTTGTATGTGGTGGGCACCCCTTGGTTATGAAGCTGTGCAAGTTTGGTGGTCCTAGGTGGTACAGTACCAAAGAAATGGACTTAAACACGAAAAGTTAACATTGTAAACGCGAAAAGTTAACATTGACTGCGCGGAAAAAATGGGTCAAGTTAAAAAAAAGGTAACATGTTGGATAGTGGTATGTGGTGGGCACCCCTTGGTTATGAAGCTGTGAAAGTTTGTTGGTCCTATGTGTTACAGTAACAAAGAAATGGACTGAAACACGAAAACATAACATTGATTGTGGACGCCGCCCACCCGCCTGGCTTTCGCCAATCCAATAGCCTGGATTTTTTTTCCAAAAAAACCTGGCTAAAAAATAAAAAAAAAGAAAAAAAAAGGAAAAAAAGTTTAAAAAAAAAAGTTTGAAAGGATTTTTCTAAAAAAAAACCTGGCTAAAAATGGAAAAAAAGTTAAAAAAAAAAAAGTTTGAAAAATAACAAAAAAATAATGCTTGCTACTGGAGCCCAGAATTTTTATAATAGTCCTATATTTATCTACATATCATATCTGCACAGGTCCACATATTGCCACAATATTGTCAACACAGTTTACGGAAATGTAATACCCAGGTATAATAATTTACCTGTATAAATTACCTGTAATAATTTAGCTGGACATTTAGTGGTCAAGCTGGAAATTTGCACATGCTTTCACATGCACAAGTGTTCAACTGGAGAAGGCTATTGTTCTCTCTACAGGTAAGGTGTACAGAGCGCACGAGAAAACGGGTCTTCATGCATTACTGTTCAGTTTGTAGCATAAAAAGAAATAGAGTTTGACCTTGACCCTGGAGCCCGGATTTTTTTTTAATAGTCCTATATTCATCTACATATCATAGTAAAGGTATGTATAAAGTTTGATGACTGTAGCTGATAAGGTGAAGTAATGACCGTAACACGAAAACTTAACATTGAATGATGACGCCGACACCGACGACACCGACGACACCGACACCAAAACTCCAAAACAACGCTATTATATTGGGATGGCACGTCGTTACCTGCGGTTTGTAGCACAGGCATTCGACATGTTTCGGCTTTCATCGGTATAACTCTATATATATGAACAAGGCTTCTAACTTTGGTCGAACAGGACCTCGTAACTTAACAAATGCCGCTAAGGTGAATGTTTTGGCAGAAGTGCACATGTTCATTTGAGAAGTATTGTTATCTTCCTATAATAGCATAGTTAGAACATACTTATGAAAACAATATTGAATAACAGCTGCTTTTCCTAGGTCGGACACAACCTCGTATCATAACAAATGTAATAATGTGTTCAAGATCCTAAGGTCAATATTGTAGTGTCAAGTTTATATGATCATTTGAGAAGTATCTATGTTCTGCAGAAATACATAGAATGCATAGAAAATTGCAATTTTAAACATGTTATTTTGTTATGATACGAGGTCGTGTCCGACCAAAGTTAGGAGCGTTGTTCATATACATGTATATAGAGTTAAATGTATACTGATGAAAGCCGAAACACGCCGAATGCCGGTGGTTTGCAGAAAACGGAAATGTTACGGAGATGTTTATTAGAAGGTAAACGTCACCAGGGGCCCGTTTCACTAAACTTCTTACCACTAAAATCTTCGTAAGCACAAATTTAGGATCGTCTAGAAATTTCAATTGATGGATTTACATTTATTGAGCATAGGCTGCATATGCAGCCTATGCTCATTAAATTTTAATCCAATAATTGTTTACAAGAAAACAGTGTTGATGTGCAATTTATAGACTATCATAATTGTGCACTTACGAACATTTTAGTCGTACGAAGTTTAGTGAAACGGCCCCCTGAATGGTACAGCGTCATCGCGGCGACTGTGAGTAAGCTAGCACCCAAGTTTGGAAAAGACCAGACCAACATATCTGGGGCCCGTTTCACTAAATGACTAAGAGGTTCGTAAGTGATCTTTTTTTTTTCAGATTTAATAATCCCTACATGTCGGTGGACAAGTGTAGCATTAATGTATCATATTGGTGTGTGAAGTAGATTTATAGCCATCTTCAGTCGGCTTCCATTCTCAGAAATCTCTATTTATCATTTTTCGTTTTCCAAAAATGTATTTTTCACTCAACGAAAACGTTGAGTGAAAAATAGATCTTTGGAAAACCAAAAATGGTAAATAGAGATTTCTGAGAATGGAAGCCGAAACTGAAGATTGTATTCGTACACCGAACCATGGAGTTACGAATCGCAAGTCCAGCTTATCGTATGAAGTTTATTGAATCGGGTCGCAGGACATCGGCTACATTGTCTGACGCCTACATCGGAATTGTGACGCTATGTCTCACGTTTCAGTAAAGGTGCATGCCCACTCAGTAGGTTACAGCAGGCGTATGAAAAGTGCAGATCCTGATGAGACGGCTCGCTACGAGCCGGCTCATTTGAATCTACACTGTTAAAGGTACATATAATACAGGGAGACCGATAGTTTTGTATATTCTGTAGATATGACATTTTCTGGCAAACATTCATTCACCATTACCCCATGTATTGATTGGCGTTATACATTTTATAGCAGACGTAAATTTCCACACTGATATCAGGGGCGATAACCGTGTTTCCTTAAAATGTTAACGGACGTTACTATTTAGTATCTGTAGTTATATTTTGATGCGCAATGATTATACTTTATAATCTGTCGAAAATATTATTTTTTCAGTTGACATAATTATTTAATTAGTATAAGTAATTAAAAAGAGTGCCGTAAGTCACAAAAGATGCCCGCCGAAGATGGGCCAGACAGCGAAGATGCAGAAATGTGAAGCTGTCACCAAGGCATGAAACATTAATGAGAATTTGAAACTCTATAGCATTATTCCTTTCTCTTGTTGTGTTAAACAGATATACTAATTTAGGTAGTACACATTTTAAAGAATTGTATACAAAATGTAGAAAAAATGGCTAAGTTAAAAAGGTGAGACTTTTGTTAAATAATATATATTTCGGCATAAAAACACAAATGTGCACATCTTCAACATGCGTAGAAGACGTGTGTATAGTTTCAGATCGAATGACGGAACGATTTCAGAAGAATATATACATAGAATCGGACCAAAATAGCAGATGAGTATGGCATACATTGGCTGCACGTTTTCCGCACACACATATTACTATAAACATACCTACAGCGTGTATTATCCAACGTCTTAGGTCACTCTCCACGAATTAGAAAGTAAACAAACGCTTCAAACGCACATTTGTAAAGACTACTCCGTCATAACGCGTATGTAAGGCAGTGTAATGAAATTGTACGTGTAATGACAAGCACGGCCGATACTGATGAGAGGTCCCGGCTATCTCGTCTGGATCTACAGTGTGCCAATATTGACTTTATTATACAATGTATGGTTGAAAGGAATACACGCCCACCTGGGTTCAATATATATATACATGTACATGCACCAAACCTGCCCAAATTGTACGGCTATATATAAACATTGCAAAAACAATATTTTGTTTAGATAATATTCAATTTTATCAAATTATAAGAATGATTCTTTTTTTAGTTCGTCAAAATTTGGTCCTTTATTGATTTTGTTACGAAAACTTGATTTATCTATGGGAATTTAACATGGGGGGAAATAAGGTGGAGGAGTTGTGGAAGGAGTCAAAAACAAATTTAGAAATTGACTGCGAAACAGGACTAGATAGCTTGGAAATGATATAACTAAGAAAACAAAAGATACCTTTTGAAAATCGGTCTAATATTTTTGAAATTTTGAAAAATTCCCCATTTTAAATCCCCATAGACATCTTCTGTGAAGATGTATGTGATGATTTAACATGGGGAAATTGTTGTTTCACATTTCACATTGGACCACTTAAATTTTGAAAACATTTAACATTATCGAACACGAATATTGTTTTTGCATTGTTTGTTTGCCGTAAATGTTTGGCAGCTTTCGTGAAACAGACAGTAGGTTTAGAGTGTCGTGGCGTTTGAATGAAGCCACTTGAAGAGGACTTTATGCTATGGAGGGGGGCTGGTACATTCCCTTGCGGAAAGGTACCCTAACTCTGCAAAACACCGAACCATACCGTCCGTACATCACCTCCTTCCCTAACTGTACCACTAGTTTTATTTTTATTTCCAAATACTTGAATATTGTGTTTAACCTCAAGTAGCTTGATTGGCTGAGCCCGATTGTGCTACAGCTCGGGCTCAGCCAATCAAACTACTTGATTGCGCGTTGAAATTGTCCATATATGTTTAGAAACGTTGGCGTCGGGGCAGGATTAATGCAGATTCGCTCTGGAACTTTTTGTAAATTAGACTTAGTCTATTAAATGGAGCATTTTCTACGCTTAAAAAAAATGTAAATTGTATAGGGTGTGTGCACCGGGCACCCCGTCCCCATATGGATCCGCACATGGCAACGGTATTCATATGGCAGAGTCAAGTATGTGCCATTGACCGTGAAAAGGGATCTGACGATGTGTATGACAAACGTAGCCCAATGATCAGGGTCTACACGTTTCTCCATGCATATACTGTAGCAATGGAATTCATACGACAAGTCCATGCGTGCCATAAAATGGATCTTACGACGTATGAAGCCGACGTAGCCATGAATAACACAGATTGACAAGGCCCTGCACTTTTCGCCATACATAATTATACTGATTGAGAAGTAATCTGACTGTCACCAGCAAAGCAATTTTCTCTGTATTCTCTTCCTACTAAGTGTATGTCACTGGTGCTACACTCCGAGTGGGCGTAAAATGTTTCACACCCAAATAGGCGCCGTGGTCATCACAAGTTCCCATTCAGCTACACACATACATTTTCGTCCAGTAACCGGTCCAATATATTTGCACCGGTAACCAGAAGAATAATGCGCCTATGCAATATCTGCAAATAGAGCAGAGTGGCATCTCGTCAAGAAACCGGTGCATTTTTCGACGTGAACCTTTTTACACCGGAACGTGTGATGCATGAGTGTATGGCTAATAGCACCAACGAGGGATGGCAGCCAGTTGTTTCCCTTTGCAAATATATTTATAGAAATCCGGTCCTATGTTTTATTTTAGCGTGTATTCCTTATTGAATATTGTAATAAAGACTGCGAACAGGGTAGACCCAGATCAGACTGCACATCCGTGCAGTCTGATCTGGGTCTACACTGTGTGTAATAAAGTTAATAATTGTGAAAACATGAATCTGGCAAATAATGCAGTACAATGTACCTGGTCAGATTGTGCAGATACATAGGAAGACTTGATCTAAAACACTACAACGGCTCATTTACACAACAAAGCATGTGACATTAGCGTTTTTTTTTACAAGCAATAAGGCCCTACAATATACAGTTTGGACCGGATTTCTATAAATAAATGCAAAGGGAAATAACTAGGTACTCTCACAGTTTCCATTTTCTCAGGCGGCAGTCGACGGCATTTACTTAAATGTCGCTGTGACTGGAGAAATCATATAACACAGTCCTGTCGCGTTGTAACGGTCTATATTGCTTGTCATTGATGGAATGGCGAACAGCATATATCCTGATCAGACTGCCGGGGTCTGGGCCGACTTTGGTCTCAAAACGCACTACAGGTTTCTCCAATCACAACCACTGTTAAGACTGTACACGCTTGTGCATGAGTGTAGTGTATAATATTTATTACATTTCAAGCCATTATATCCACGGGTTTAGCTGTAAGAGAAAACCCGTAATTGTGCACTTACACCGTGACGAGAACACCCGTAATAACCCGCGTGTACACTCCCGCAGTCGTTATAACATACGGCCCATAAAAACAACATACAGAGATGCAAACGCCCCCGAAACATTATAAAATGCATTTGTGTTCGAATATGTTGTTCAGAAATGTAAGAAATATGATTTTCTATCGTACATGTTTGAATAGCTTGAAATAACACACTTGTGTACTTCGATATCTGAGTAAACAACTCGTTCGCTTCTCTTACTCGTTGTTTACGAAGAAGTCAACGTACACCAGTGTATTATTCACGCTCTTCAAACATGTATGATCGAATATCTTCTATATACTGTCACAGTATGTAGAAGATATTCGATCATACATGTTTGAATAGCGTACTAATTTTCTACCCACCCGGACACTTTCACTTTTGTGTCCGGGTGGGTAGAGCATTAGTACAGTGAACCCTTGCTAAGCCGGTCACCCTGGCCGGTCCCCAGCGTGTCCGGTTGAGAGAGGTTCCATTGTAATTAAGACACATGTACATTATAAGACTAGTGCATGTTTATGAGTACAATATCTTGTCACTGTTACCGAAAATAAGAAATGCATGTGTTTTCTCCCCAACAACCAAATAAAAAACAGTCAATAACGTATTGTTTGTGTACGTGTGAGAGTGACATGTCTGATTTATGGTGGGGTGAGGGGGCGAGTTGACTTACCAGATGGGACGAGTTTCGTGCGGGCGAGTTGTCATTGTGGCGATTTGATTCACAATCAGTCGCCATTCTCTATCACGCCCCACCCCATCCACTCAAATATGGTCACAGGTATCGAAAGATATGATACAGTACACTTCACATTTACTGACTGTGAAAATACATTAATGTTACAAATGTATTTAATGAAGTTAAGAGACAATTCATGGATTTACATTTATTGAGCATAGGCTGCATATGCAGCCTATGCTCAATAAATGTAAATCCATCAATTGACGAACACACCAAATGTTGTTTGATTTCACTTAAAAGTGTAAATTAAGTTTATTTGTGTAAGCCCAGTACATGTAATATTAATTGATGCGGCTTTGCACAACGGGGCTGTATAAACATGTGGTAAACGTTAACGGTACATGCCCACTCAGTAGGCACACACTGTTCTTTATAGGAATTGAATACGTGTATAATTGTGTCACTATTCCACCAGTTCTAAAACATACGAGTGCCCGCTATGCAAATGAGACATGTTATTATATTAGAGATATCATCTGAGACATTTTCTGGCAAAATAAACTTTCGTTCACCATTACCCCACGTATTGATTGACATTATTATACATTTTATGTCAGACGTAACTTTCCACACTGATATCAGGGGCGATAACCGTGTTTCCTTAAAATGTTAACTTACATTGATATTTATAATCTGTATTATTTTTTGATGTGCAATTATCATACTTTATAATCTGTCGAAAATATTTTTTCAGGTGACGCATTTAATTAGTATACATAATTAAACAAAACCATGCCTCATTTACGTATGAAAATAGCCTGATACCAACGCGCGTCACTATCAGTAAAATAAATATTACTAAATGATTTACCTGTATAGTGGCCACAATTATACACTTCTTGAATTCCTACAAAGAACAGTGTGTGTCTACTGAGTGGACATGTACCTTTAACCAGTAGACAGCTGCACACAGCAATTGTCGTCTGCTGTTGCTTTATAGCTTGCCTTCTTTCTCAATAAAAACATGGCTTGACAGCATTTCCGAATTATTTACATTGGAAACATGCGTTGACAGCATTTCAGAATGATTCTGAAATGCTGTCAACGCATGTTTTGATGAGAAAAAATGGAAAATAGAGAAAATAAACAGCAGACGACAAACATAATTCAGCAGTGTAAGGATTAATGCAGAAATCGTTAAATTCTGCTAAAAGACTCGTGCTATTTCCTATGTAACCACATCGTCGTGATTACACAAAGTAATTATGATACATGTATGACTGTCAGAAGGTGCAATTGCTGCAACCATCATGACGTCATCACCTTTCACGTGAGACATATCATATCATATATCAATCAGCAATTTGTTACTGAACTGAGTTGATAAAGTAAATCAATCAATTAATCAATGAATCAGGCAAGCAATCAACACAATCGATCAAATAATCAATCGAGCAACACAAGAATTTAGAAAACAAATTGTCAATGAATCAAAACAACAATCAATAAATGGATCAATCAATCAGTGAACCAACCTACCGGCCAACCAATGAACTAAAACATGAACTAACAACCAACGCACCAGCCAAAACATCCAAACAAACGAACAGGTTGAAGTAACAGACCAATGTCGTCCGTTATGTATATTTAATGTACAGTCGAACCTCCCCGAACGGCCACCTCTCTACAACAACACCCTCTCTGTAACAGCCGCTATTTTATATCCCAAATGGATGATTTCCTCTATATTTAGCACTTAGACTGCTGAGTACGAAAATTGTCGTCTGTTGTTGCTTTATAGTTTGCCTTCTTTCTAAATAAAAACATTGTTTGACAACAATTTAGAATCATTTCCATTGGAAATTATTCTAAAATGCTGTCAAATCATGTTTTTTGATAAGAATAATTGAAGAAAATAAACAAACAGCAGACAACAAAATTTAATTCAGCTTTAACCTCCCTACAACATCCACCTCTCTACTACAGGCAGTTTTGCGTCTTCCCATGGGTGGCTGTTGTAGAGAGGTTGCACTGTATTTATAGACCTTGGTCCGTTACTTCAACCTGTGAAAAAGCGTGCTAACCAACGAACCAATTAATCAATCACTACATGCGGCTGTCAGTTAAATAAACCATAACACTTGCGAATGTCTCAGAGAATATCGACCCCTGGAACTAGACTTTATAAAACACCCAATTAAGTCTCATCATGTCAGCCAGCTTAACAGATCATGAATACCGGTATGATGTTATCTGGTTGCATGCATAATTAATTAATTGCATGCATGTATAATCCCTTACTGTCTGTTTCACGAAACCTGCCCAAATTATACGGCATTGTTTTCGATAATATTAAATGTTATCAATATTTAAGAATGAGCCTGCTTTTTTATTTCATAACGTTTTTCCAAATATTGATTTTATTTCGAAAAAAAAAAGGATTTCTCTGTGGAAAGTTAACATGGGAGAATAGAGCTGGAGAACCTCGAGGAATGATTTTGGAAGTTGACTCCTGACCTGGCTAGAAAGCTTGGAAATGATCTAATTAAGAAAACAAGTTAAATTTTAAAAATCGCTCCACCATTCTGAAATTTGAAAAATTTCCCCTTGTGAAATCCCCATACAGTAGTTTGCATGCGTTGAGAAAGCAAGAACCGTTTGATTGTTCTGTGAAAAGTTTATGCCCGTAGCTGCTATTTTAACAAAAATATTGTAAAAACACTGCCATTTTTGTCCTATAATCTGGAGGATCCGTCTAGGCATCTTCACTGTATATACATGTATGTCTATCATGATGGCGACTTAACATGGGGGAATTAGTTTTTCGTAATAAAATCGAAATTGGCCCAAATTTCAAGAAATAAAAAGAAGGCTCATTCTTAAATTTTGCTAAAATTTGATATTATCGAAAATAATGTTTACATTGTTTATATGGGCGTAACATTTGGGCAGGTTTCGTGAAACAGACAGTAAATTCCACGGCGTAACACGAGCGTCGCAAGATTTGTATTCGGCAACGAGCTTTGTGTTGACCGAATGCGTAATGACTGCTGCATGTGGTCCAACGGCGTAACGTGACGTACCAGAATGGCGCCAATTCAATAAAGAAGCGTCCAAACAACCACATTCTTGTCAACTGAAACTGGTTTATATTTGATCAGGCGCGACTCGGAATTCCTACGCGTTTTCTACCCTTGCCTGATACCATTGATATCCAAAGACACTAGTCTGGTAGCGTCTATGTATTACACACAATTGGTTATCGAAGTGTAACACCATGGTGAACAGTCATAACACAATGGTTCATATGCGAATGTACGGAGCACCGCAGGGGACAAATGATTTTTTTATTAATTCGTTCCCACGAAATAACAATTCAGTCCCTCAATTTAACAATTCGTTCCCTCGAATTAACAATTCGTTCCCGCGATATAAAAATTCGTTCCCTCAAATTAATAATTCGTTCCCACGAAATGACAATTCGTTCCCTCAATTTAACAATTCGTTCCCTCGAATTAACAATTCGTTCCCACGAAATAACAATTCGGTCCCTTAATTTAACAATTTGTTCCCACGATATAACAATTCGTTCCCACGAATTATCAATTCGTTCCCATGGGAACGAATTGTTATTTCGTGGGAACGAATTGTTAAATTTAGGGAACGAATTGTTAATTAATAGACCCATTCCATGATGCAGTATCCATACAATAAGTACAATGGTATATGTGTGTTGGTTTAATACAGTGGCACCTCTCTAAACCGGACACCCCGGGGTCCCCAGAGGTGTCCGAGTGGTACCACTGTAATTAAACACTCCGTGAACACTTTTTGTCGTTTTCAATCATGAACATACACGACGAACAATGAGATAAATGACACTGAAACCCATCTCCATTAAACTCAATGGGGTCGCCTGGGTGTCCGGTTTAGAGGGGGTCCACTTTATGATGTTTACTGAACTCGTTGATTGATGTTATACCTGTAACAAACTCGGCATAGCATAGCTTATTATGAAATCAGCAAGCTCGTTTAATAAATATCACGATACACCAGCGCTCTTTTAAGTTTCGTTTGTTTAATTTACGCATAACACGTTACATGATTCGGGTATTTTCATTGGTCGCAGGTAGCCTATGCATGTGAGATAAGTCATGTGGTTTTGTACCACATTTACGACGATGACACGATTTACAGAAACTGATATTTTCTGTACATTATGTCGAAAGTGGACGAAATTGCCAGAACCAATGCGAAATGGTAATCTGCATTTACTATGTACTGCTTGAACGTTCGACGTCATTTACGGAAAGTATTGCTACATTTGTAACAACATTTCATCAGCAGGGGGCCGTTTCACTAAACTTCGTACGACTAAAATGTTCGTAAGTGCAAAATTATGATGGTTTGTAAATTTCACATTAACGACGTTTTCTTGTAAACAATTATTGTGAACATTAATAAATATAAATCCAAAAATTGACGTTTCCAGACGATCCTATATTTGGCCCTTATGAACATTTTATTCGTACGAAGTTTAGTGAAACGGCCCTCAGATATAGAGAATAGTAGGTTAGTGCCGTGAATGGGAAAAATATCTGGCAAGGCTCAGGAAACGGGATGGGCGAGGCTCTGCCGAGCACATCCCGTTTCCGTGCCGCGCCAGATATTTTTTCCCATTCACGGCACTAACCTACTATTCTATTTATCCCGTCAACACCTTCAAATGGCTGTACAATGCAAACATTGTATTGACTGGATATCAAAAATGTTTCACGGCACCGTGTTTCACGGCACATACGCACTGTGATGACGGGATAAATCGCACACCTTCTTACTAATATGTACAATCTCATAGTGACGAACGGTAACTATTGCAGTCTACTCCCGTACCGTCCGTAGGCTACGTACGTACGTGAGTAGATTGCAAGAGTTACCGTTCGCAACTAGGCATCTCATGTATGGCTTAAGTGCAGGTATCAAAAGTAGGTTACGACACAATAACTCATATTTATTAATCGATATGTGACAGTTAAAATTAATATGAGTTAATAAGTCATATAATTTAACCGAAACAGTAACTAATCGTGGTCATCTCCAAAAATAAACCCGTTTAACCCTCACTACGCGGGAGACGAAAATTGTCGTCTGCTGTTTTTCATTTTTCCCTTAATTTTTAAGAAAAAACCTGTTTTGACAGTACATGAGAATCGTCTCCAGTGGAGACGATTCTCATCGGCTGTCAAAACAGGTTTTTATGGAGAAATATTGACAATAAAACAATTCCAGCAGACGACAAAACTTAATTCAGCATAGTAAGGGTTAAATAAGAGCCTCCACGGTTTGATCTACATGTAAGTTTTCAGCGGAGACAACCTGATTTGATAGACAGATAACACAATGTGTATCATCACGTGGTTACAACAACGCGCAACAAGTAATGAAACTTCCAGAAACCCTCCGATTCAAAGTACGTATTATTTTATATTGTCCTTATTATGTAACGGATTTTGATGAAATATGGCGCATCAAACGCGTCTTGTTACGCTGCATTTTGGTGGTCTCGGTACTTTGTCCCAAACTTCTGTCGTTTTTGCGAAGAATCGACTTCCGTGTCTACTGACACCGAAATCGATCGTCGCAAAAACGACATACGTATGTGCCGGACCACCACATGCAGCTCAAGAAGACGAATTTTCAACACTTTCAGTCATTGTTGTTGTTGTTGTAACCACGTGATCATGCACCTTGTAACAGGCTACTGAATCTGAGAATGATCTAAGTATAAATCCCCCATGGGTGGCGTGTTGTTCGATCTTTACTAATTGCGTTTGTGACTGGAGAAATAGGGCTTATGGGATTTTGTGGCCGGTGTTGCTCCTGGTCAGTTATCACACTAATGTACCCTGATAACTAACTATATATATTGCTTGTTACAAGCATGGCTGGTGTTCCATTGATGGAATGGTGAACAGTGAAGATCCTGATCAGACTGTGCGGATGCACAGGCTGATCTGGATCTACACTGGTCGCAAAACCCGTAATCCCCATTTCTCCAGTCACCGCCACATATGAGTCTGGCTCTAGTCTTTCCTCCCGTATCGCGTCGCCGTATTTCGCCGATATTAATTTTGAAAACGTGCCTTGTTTTCCCCCTTCGAGCTTCATTTGAACAATTGTATCGACGACCAATGGAGTAATTTCGATGCCGCAAGAAAGCGCATATAGCCCGAAAAAAAGAATACGGTTTGTCACGACGATGACGCCGTCTTCATCGCTACGGCTATTCCAGAGTTATGTCTATACACTGTACTTGTTTATGCGTGTTCTCTTAATAACACAGAAACGGCTATAGATATAAGGACATCAACTTTATACATGTACACACATATGCTTACTATGCATTTTTTGTTTGTGAACGTCAAACGTGCTCCAGAATCCTCCCAGGAATGTCATGATATATAACGTGAAATGACAAAATGACGTAAAACTATTCATACTAGTTACTAGTAATTTCGTTATTTACATTTGTGAGACTATGCGAAAAAATACAATGTACATATACGTAATAAAACAATGGGCAGTTGTGTTTACTGTAGTATGAAAGCAGTTGGTCTGTTTAAAGTTTTCGAAATCGGTGTAATAAAACACGTGCACATGATGCACATCGCCCACCGTGGAACATGTTCCACTTAGCGGATGATGTAAATGTAGAAGGTGATAGAGATCAAAGCCTAGTTATGGCACATTCATAAACCATGGACAAAATCGATGGCTAGTAATTGGCAACCGCAGAGCTAATTACGCGGAATTTATCAGCTGGGCCCGAGACATAGTTCTTAACGTGGTGCCCGTGCGCGGATGTCAACACGGCGTCATTGATTTAATCGCCAGCACCACATTGTCTTATTTTGTGAATGGGCAGCGAGCTGCTTACTACGGAGGCCCGCAGGGGACGTATCATTTTTTTTTATTAATTCGTTCCCACGAAATAACAATTCGTTCCCACGAAATAAAAATTTGTTCTCTCAATTTCACAATTCGTTCCTACGAATTAACAATTCGTTCCCACGAATTAACAATTCGTTCCCTCATTTTAACAATTCGTTCCCACGAAATAACAATTCGTTCCCACGGGAACGAATTGTTAATTCGTGGGAACGAATTGTTATATCGTGGGAAGGAATTGTTAATTCATGGGAACGAATTGTTAAATTAAGAGAACGAATTGTCATTTCGTGGGAACGAATTGTTCATTCGAGGGAACGAATTGTTATATCGTGGGAACTAATTGTTAACCCGTTGGAAATTTTGTTTGATTTCCATTGGCTTGCATTGGGCTCCAGCGAGGGATTGACTTTACCACAGGAAATACAATCACCCTTTGAATGTGTAATTTTAATGATATTGATTATCTCAACCATTTGATTATTTGCTTGATTCTGAAATAATATAACTCCATTAATTCAATCGTCATGTTCACACACTGCTTGTGGTTATTAAGTTTTAACAGGTCATAATTCTATTATGTTACATACCTTTTTGGACAATAAAAATGTGTTAGTCTTGTTTTTAAATGAATAGTTTATACCAGTTTAGCTATTTTAACTGTGCACGCCATGTAAAGATTTGGTTTTTACATACTCCAACTCCATTATTTTAATTCTCATATTCATACATTACCTGTAATTATCGTTTACATGTTGTAATTACCTTAACTCTTACACTTTCACCTTACCTGTACGTACTTTTGGATATAAAATAAATAAACTTACCACAACATTTTTATTTTTTTTAAAACAGTCTGAACCTGTAACAGTTTGCCACGTGACGTATCTGTAATTTCAGCAATCAGCATCGTGTGTATTAACCCATTTCAGTCAAAGGATACGATCATTATTGTGTTTAAGAAATATCATTATTTTGTTTATTTCTCCATAAAAGTATATGCTGTTACCACTCATTTGAACCGTCTCGCCGAGACGGTTCAAATGAGTGGTAACAACATATACTTTCGAGATGAAATAAAAAAAAATAGTATATTTTCCCAATAACAGTTTCAGACTACTACATGTTTAATTGTATCCCGTCTTTAATGTATTCTCATCCCACTGGTCGTGTTAACCAGGGTACTTGCAGTGACATGGGCAACTGTGTCACCATTGTTTGTATATTGATTGTGTGCATAGATAACACGAGGAACATTATATGCATGTTCTTGCATGTATGTACGGAGTTCCCTCAATTTAAAAATTCGTTCCCTCGATATAACAATTCGTTCCCACGAAATAACAATTTGTTCCCTCCAATTGACATTTCGTTCCCATTAAATAACAATTATTTCCCTCAAATTAACAATTCGTTCCCTCGAATTAACAATTATTTCCCACGATAGAACAATTATGTTCCCACGAAATAACAACGGCGTCACGTGACGTAACCGAATGGCGTCAATGCAATAACGCAACGTCCAACAAGTCCACATTCTTGTCAACTAAAACTGGTTTATATTTGATCAGGCGCGCCTCGGAATTCCTACGCGTTTTCTATCCTTGCCTGATAAAATTGATAGTCAGGGGCTCGCCCCATGTAGTGGCGCGAGTACGCCTAGCGTACTCGCGCCACTACATGGGGCGAGCCCCTGTATCCAAAAACACTAGGTTGGTGGGATTTACGGAGCCTCGCAGGGGACATGGATTTTTTTTAATAATTCGTTCCCACGATATATCAATTGGTTCCCACGAAATAACAATTCGTTCCCTCAATTTAACAATTCGTTCCCTCGAATTAACAATTAACAATTCGTTCCCACGATATAACAATTATGTTCCCACGAAATAACCATTGTTATATCGTGGGAACGAACTGTTATTTCGTGGGAACGAATTGTTAAATTGAGGGAACGAATTGTTGATTCGTGGGAACGAATTGTTAATTCGTGGGAACGAACTGTTAAATGGAGAGAACGAATTGTTATTTCGTGGGAACGAATTAATAGAAAAAAATTCTACGTCCCAAGTGTGTATGCATGTAGTTCCACATTAGGCAAAGCGTACATGTATTGTAATGTCTTATATCCTGCGTTCGTGTAGCTATTTGTAGGTGTTGACGGGATAGAATAGTAGGTTCGTGCCGTAAATGAGGAAAATATCTGGCGCGGCACGGTAACGGGATGGCAGAGCCTCGCCCATCCCGTTTCCTAAGCCTTGTCAGATATTTTTCCCATTCACGGAAGTGACCTAATATTCTCTATGTATACTACGTGATACTATTGACGAGACGTAAATAACTAAATAAATACATACAATACCGTACAATAATTGTATACGCCTCACTTGCAAGTGGTTTCTGGAACATAGACATTTGCCAACGGGTATTGAACAACAAAGGCTTTCCTGTCGGGTACGGTATCCATAAATAAACACAAGTACAGAGTTTGCAACGTAACGAGCGCCATAATGTACGCCTCTGTTGCACGTAACGTCTGTAATCATTTTATAATTATACATCTGGAGAGAAGATACATATCAAATACACTGTGGTTATCTATGTATATAAGTCACAATGGTGAGGGGGTGTGCATACGGCGGCCGGATTAGTCAGTAGGTAGAGCGTCGTAGTTCGTATCCCACCTCGACCACTGCGAATGGTCAATTCGGTGTGTCCTTGGGCAAGACAACTTCGTGCTAGCCTAGTCCTATCGGATGGGGACTTAAATAGTCGGTCCCAATCCCGACATGCAAGGTCATCGAGCCAGTGCCGTCGTTAAATCAAAACATTTACATTTTGGGTGTGTATCTGTGCCCGGTTAACGCCACAGGTATTTGAGAAGATGGTCATTATGTTGGTGTCATATATATGGGTGTTTGGGTGGATTTCGGGTAGATTTGGGTGGATTTCGTTGGTTTGGAGCATGTGGAGGTGTGTATCGGCCTGGTTGCTCAGTCGATACAGCGCTGACACTACGAAACACCAGAGGGCCGTTTCATTAAACTTCGCAGGACTAAAATGTTCGTAAGTGCAAAATTATAATTAAGTCTGTAAATTTCAAATTAAGAATGTGTTCTTGTAAATAATTATTGGATTTACATGTATTGAGCATATGCTGCATATGCAGCATATGCTCAATACATGTAAATCCATCAATTGAAATTTACAGACTGTTCTAAATCTGTACTTACGAACATTGTAGTAGTACGAAGTTTATTGAAACGCCCCCGATGTATTTGAACAGATGGCCAGTATGTTGGTGTCATATATATGGGTATTTGAGTGGATTTTGTGTAGATTTGGGTGGATTTCGTTGGTTTTGTGCAACTACTAATGCTCAATCATTACACATGATAGAACTCATCAATTATGTACATATTCACCGTTCCGAACTATCGGGCCCCTTTCTTACTGTCAAAACACCGTACATTACCGTACTTATACGAGTAATTCGCTGGAGCTGACATAAATTATATGTTGGTAACGATGCACCCAAACCACCAGATATACCAAAATAATCCATAAAACACCGAAATATGAATCGTTCTTCAAGAACCTGTGGTTAACGCGATCGGTAGAGCGAGTGGCCGTGACAGACATAGGCTTATACTGCGAGATAAGTGTTCTCTGTCCCATAAAAAGCATTTCGGGAAGAATTCTAATTAGCAGGGGGATATATATATTGTCACGGTTGGTATGTAAGTCATCATGTGGATACGTGTATCGGTCTGGAGGTCGTTTCACTAAACTTCGTAAGACTAAAATGTTCGTACGTGCAAAATTATGATAGTCTGTAAATTTCACATTAACAAGGTTTTCTTGTAAACACTTATTGGATTTACATTTATTGAGCATAGGCTGCATGTGCAGCCTATGCTCAATAAATGTAAATCCATCAATTGAAATTTACAGACGATCTTAAATGTGCACTTACGAACATTTTAGTCGTACGAAGTTTAGTGAAACGCCCCAGGCTGCTCTGTCGATACAGCACTGATACTACGGAAAACGAGAGGGCCGTTTCAGTAAAATTCAATATAATAATTTGATACGGAAACATTGTATTTCATTAAATAAAATTAAATAATGTTATCCTTAAATTGAACATTTCTCCCTCAAAGTGTACTTAGCAAGATAAGTACATGTATACTTTGTGCACTTTTGGTGATATCGGCTACTGACTTCACCAATGGACCGTTTCACTAAACGTCGTAGGACTAAAATGTTCGTAAGTGCAAATTTAGGATCGTCTGCAAAGTTCTATTGGTGGATTTAAATTTACTGAGCATATGCTGCATATGCAGCCCATGCTCAATAAATGTAAATCCAATAATTGTTTACAAGACAACAGTGTTAATGCAAAATTTACAGACTATCATACGTTTGCATCTACATGTACGAGTATTTTAGTCGTACGAAGTTTAGTGAAACGACCCCCAGGTGCCGAGGTGCGCACTATATCTCACCTAGCTCCCTGACTATTCAAGAGCTACACATACAGGTATTTCTTCGTCATTTATCTCAGGTGATAATGTTTGTTCGTGATCGCATGACACACAACTATGACTCAGAATGATCATATGCCTGATTTGCCGCGAAACCTCTCTAGTCCGGTTTAGAGAGATTTCACTGCAGTACATGCACGTTTACATACATTCACATAACTTATTTATAATTATACATTTGTATTAATCAATTTCACACATTTATGCAATTCTGATACTGCCAATTAAAAACTAAACGTATGAGTTGAAGCACATTGAAACCTCTATAAACGGGACATTCTCTGAGGTCCCCAGCGTGTCCGGTTTAGAGGGGTATCACGGATATATTGTTCTTGATGACCAATCTTTTGAGGTTTTATTGAATTGTGTGCGCCATATTCTGTGTTTTGACAATACGTTGGGACAATAGACGTTGAGTATGGATACTTTCAACAAAGCTTCATAGATCAAATATTTGTTTTGAAACTGTGGTGAAGTGGTTTAATAGAAACCATATTGACCTTCCCATCAACAGCAAACACATCCATGCTTAAAGTTAAATGCCGTTTCAACTTTAAGTTAACAATGTAGTGACTAACTTTGGAAAAAATGATTTTATTGGTAGTACGACCAGTATAATCAGATATGTGACTGTGCCTGAAGAAATGGGGCTTATGGGATTTGTGACCCGTGTAGCTCCTGGTCAGATAGCACGCACCTGTGACCTGATCTGTATGTTAGAAGGACTGTGCGGATGCAGGCTGATCGGGATCTATACTTGTCGCAAAAGCCATAGGCCCCATATATCAAGTCACCGGGTGTCCAGTTTAGAGATGTTTCACTGTAATTACGATGGGAGAGCACAAAAGCATTTAACATGTTTCGGCTTTCATCGGTATAGCTATAAATATATGAACAAGACTTTGGTCGGACACGACCTCGTATCATAACAACTTCCGCCAAATTTATTAAGCGTCTATCTTATTGAGGTCTAGCGTTGTCTTGCTGAAGCGTGATGTGACGTTTCCGTCCTTGCACAAATTGGATGACTTGAGCCTGGATAATTTCGTCACGGTAGCGTACGGCGTTAAAATTGCCATCGATGACCACAAGTATAGCTGTTCGTCCAGTTGACGTGATGCCACCCCAAACCATGACACTGCCTCCGCCAAATGCACGTCGCTCACAACACAGGCGTCACTAAACCGTTCTCCAACACGACGATAGACACTTGAACGGCCGTCGCTGCTGTCTATGTGAAACCTGGACTCGTCCGTAAACAGAATACCCGCCCAGTCTCGGCGATTAAAGTGCAAGTCTCTTCTACACCAAGCCAGACGTGCTACACGATGGCGTCGCGGACGGATACGCCGTTCACGTAATCTATTCCGTACAGTTCTGGGGCTGATGGCACACAATTCAGGAATGGTCCGCGCTGTCAGATTTGCCGTTTGGAAGCGATCCCTGAGGTGCACGAGTCGGATATTATTGTCCTGCTGTCGTGACGTCACGCGTGGACGACCTGCACGTGGTCGGTCTGAGACATTACCAAATTGTTGAAAACGTCTGCACAACGCCTCTGAATAGTGTTTATGTGGACACCAAATTGCGTAGCAACAGCGCGATTGGTAATACCAACCTGGATCATTTAGCCTGGGCATTGCTCTACGACCACTTTCAACCGAAACAACCTGCTTTTCTGTTACCCCGGTTGCCAAACAATGACCCGACGGTAGCAAAGTCGACACAAACTGGCGCAGTAAAATGTTGGGCGAAAAAAGCGTGAAAAACAGACCGTTGTCCAAGAAGTGAAACGGCATGTGCAAATACGGCATTGACCCAGCGATTGTGTGCCGGTGCGTTCACTGTATAGTAAACAGTCAACTTTGCGAAACATCTGGGCCCGGTTGTTCAAAACACCAGTTAGCTTAACAGACTGTTAAATCCTTAACGGACTGTTAAATCCTTAACTGAATGGTTAAAATCTCTGTTAAAACAGAGATTTTAACCATTCAGTTAAGGATTTAACAGTCCGTTAAGCTAACGGATGTTTTGAGCAACCGGGCCCAGGCTAACATATTGAGCGGTGTTATACATGACAAATATAGGCATTCCAGGTGTATTATCATATCATAGCCTCGTTTTCGTGTATAATAAATACATGCTAAAGTGCAATTGCATACATGTCAATATAATAGTGCATCTTCAACCGGGTGCGCAAAACAAACACGTAGTGTGGCTCAGTGGTATCTAAGCGGGAGAATATCCATACGTTTGCTGAACTTTTGTTCATTTTATCTGGTCGAGAGTTCGAACCTCACAAAACGCATTACTTTTGTCGATATCATTCTGTTATTTTTATGACTGCTTGCTGGAGAAGGGAATAAGTGAAACGGCGAGGGTTATCACTATTGCTGTATGACCTCAGTGTCGTTTTGTGAGGTTTTGTGACTCATCGATTTATGTGTGTTGCTCTTACAAATTACATTAACTAAGCATGAGATAGATTACATGCACAACGTTAGTCTCACTTTGAAGAAAACTAATAACTAAATGCACATTTCATATGTATGTACATGAAGAATCTGGAGTATGTTCTAGCCGACCATGTCACATTGAGGTCATACAGCAGTAGTTATCACCCTCGCCGTTTCATTTATTCGCTTCTCCAGCAAGCAGTCATAACAATAACAGAATGATATTGACAAAAGTAATCGTTTTGTGAGGTTCGAACTCACGACCAGATAAAATGAACAAAAGTTCTGCAAACGTATATATATTATCCCGCTTCGATACCACTGAGCCACACTACATGTATATTTTGCGCACCAAGATACACTATTATATTGACATGCATGCACGTGCACTTTATCATGTAGTTAGTATACACGAAAACGAGGCTATGATATGATAATACACCAGGTCTACCTATAATTGGACTCATCAATTGACCTCCAGCAACTTATTATCGTCTGTCATTTATACCTGTCTCACCTATTCTGTGTTTTGTTTATGACCGGTTTGTTTGTAAACAAGTATCAAGTTATCGTCTGTCATTTATACCTGTCTCACCTATTCTGTGTTTTGTTTATGACCGGTTTGTTTGTAAACAAGTATCAAGTTATCGTCTGCGGACTATAATTTTATCCTAATGTTTAGGTGAAACTGCTATTTTTTTTCCGCTAGTATATATATAGCTGTGACTGCAGAAATTGGGCATGTGGGATTTGTGACCAGTGTAGCTTCTGATCAAATATCACACACCTGATAACGATCTATAGTGCATGTTGGAAGCACACGGTGCGTGTTTCATTGATGGAATAGCGAACGGTGTAGATCCTGATCAGACTGTGCGGATGCACAGGCTGATCTGGATCTACACTGGTCGCAATGCCCATAAGTCCCATTTCTCCAGTCACATCCACATAATGAACAATCAGGCTCACCTGTAAAATGCACACACGTATGTCATGTACATCACACCTGTACAACCACTACACGTAATAGGTATACAACAATCAAAGTTTTCAAATCAAGCCTGCAGAAATGTGTGACAAGCAATTGGATAAACATTGATGGAAAAATGGAACATTTGCCACACGCCCAGGTCAACGACCTGATTCTATCAGAGACGGACCCGTCTTGCCGATGGGCGACACGGAGGGTATTAAGAGATGTCGATTTACACACGATTGTGGAACAGCCATTGGTAAGGTTGGTGCTGCAATTTGTGTTTCTATAGTTCATTGTTTCCCTGTCTTGTATACAGTGGGGTCAGCGCGTAAGTGCACACACGAACGAACACGACAGGTTGGAACCAACCTGTCGTGTTCGTTCGTGTGTGCACTTACACGCTGATCCCACTGTATATATGAGACACGCCATGTGATTTTGTAACTTAGGACATCTGCGTAATTTCATGAAATACGTTTACAAAATTTACAATTTTTTCCGTAAATGGCGAAAATTTTCAGAGTACGCATTTTGTCAACATTTGGCTTTATTTATGAAAAATATTGTCAATTTTGTGAACGTATTTAATGAAATTACGGATATGTCCGAAGGTACAAAATCACATGGCGTGGCTCATATGTGGCTGTGACTGACGAAATGGGGTTTATGGGAGATGTGAGCCGTGTAGCAAATAAAATAAAATATGATGAGTCCTTGAGACGACATATCCCCGCATTCGTATTCTAGATATATGCGATTCGGTGAGACAAAACCCGCACTCTTGCAGACGTTGATAATTTGGCCGCCGCGACGGAATTTTTAATTTCCCCGAGGATAAAGCATCCCACAATTTATTTGTTCATGCTGTGTTGCATATGTGTGTCAAATTTGGTTGAGACTGGATAAGCGGGACTTATGGCAGAGTGTCCAGTGTAGCTCCTGATCAATTTACACGATCCTGATGGGCCGTTTCACCAAACGTCGTACGACTAAAATGTTCGTAAGTGCAAAATTATGTAAATTTCACATTAACAATGCTTTCTTGTAAACAATTATTGGATTTACATTTATTGAGCATAGGCTGCATATGCAGCCTATGCTCAATAAATGTAAATCCATCTATTGATATTTCCAGACGATCCTAAATTTGCACTTATGAACATTTTATTCGTAAGAAGTTTAGTGAAACGGCCCCCAGTAGCCTTATAACGATAGCCTAAATATTGCTTGTTACAAACATCACGGGTGTATCATTTGAAACCTGACAAATAGTGTAGATCCTGATCAGACTGTGCGCATGCACAGACTGATCTGGATCTACACTGGTCGTATACCATAAGCCCATATCCTCCAGTCACAGCCACGAACATGTTTCTCGAGAGAGACCTTTTAATGTTTTGCTAACCTATTTTGTTAATGGCGTCATGCACAATGACACGATACTCCACTTGCATGTCATACAGGCATGATGCACTGTCTCGTGTCGATTCCTTAACAATAAAACAGGTTTCTCATTTCGCTTTAATATGTACATGTATATACATTCACTTATAAAACAATTTTTTTATACAAAACGTACGTTTCACGGTTGAGAACACTACTAATATACCTCATTTCCCCAGTCTAGAATTTCACAACCCCCAAGACACTGTACTAATAAGGGAAGATGAGGCTGTAAAAGCAATAAATAAATAAATCCCTCAAAAGCACAGGGACCTGACAACATTCATCCGCGAGTAATCAAGGAATGTCGAGAAACATTAGTTAAGCCACTGACCGCATTCTTCAACAAAACAATAACAAATGAAGTACTACCTACTGTTTTGAAAACAGCAAATGTTACAGCAATATTGAAAGCACGAAAAAAGACACTAAGTGAAAACTACCGTTCCAGAGGCCATAAACTGTGTGCTCCGACAACTCGCAGACGACACTAAACTATACTCTGTAATCAGTAACCCAGTGCAGATTGCGTTGTTACATGAACATGTACTACACGCATGCGAATGGGCTAAGAAATGGTAAATGATATTCAATGTGTAAAAGTGTAAACGCATGCACGTAGGCAGGAAAATCGAAAACGAGAATACAGTGGTGTCAGCGTGTAAGTGCACACACGAACGAACACGACAGGTTGGAACCAACCTGTCGTGTTCGTTCGTGTGCGCACTTACACGCTGACCCCACTGTAGGTACAGCATAGTGGATAGTGAGGGCACTAGAACAGCTATCACAAAAGTAACTCAAGAGAAGGATTTAGGGGTAATGTTTTAAGACGATATGAAATTTGACTCAGATATCTGATTCAGTGAAAAGGTAAACAAGGCAAACAGAAGCATATGAATCATTTTCAAAACGTGTGCCTGTTTCGTGCATTGTGCAAATTCCTGATTATGCCACATCTTGTGTATGCTTCCGCAATCTGGTCATCGCATTTCAAAAAGGACATACTCGCCACTGAAAATATACAAAGATGAGCAACCAGGTTATTCGGGAACCTCTCTCAACTTCCGTACTCTGAAAGGATTAAAGTTCTAGGGTTACCTACACTCGAGTATAGAAGAACCCGGATTGACATGATTCAAGTCTACAGGAGCCCGTTTCACTAAATTTCTTACGACTAAAATGTTCGTAAGTGCAAATTTAAAATCGTCTGTAAATTTCAATTTATGGATTTACATTTATTGAGCATAGGCTGCATATGCTGCCTATGTTCAATACATGTGAATCCATTAATTATTTACAAGAAAACATTGTTAATGTGAAATTTACAGACTATCATGAGTTTGCACCTACGACCATTTTAGTCGTACGAAGTTTAGTGAAATGGCCCCTGCATCATACATGACATTGACAAAGCTAACAAAGACAAGCTATTCTCACAGTACTCGTACGAGCCAACCAGGGGTCATTCTCTAAACTATACAAACATACGGAGAGAACATAAACTACTGTCTGTTCCACGTTTTGCTGCCGACGAACTTTTGCCTATTAAACACATTAAATCTAAAATATATTTAAAAGTATGTACTTTTTTATCAATAACAAAAATTCGCCCTCCCCCAAAAAATTTATTTCATGAAATTCCTACAAATATTGATTTTATTGCGAAAAAACGATTTTCCTATGGGAATTTAACATGGGGGCTAAAAATAGATGTTTTTTTAAATATTTTTTTTAATTGTGGACCGATTTTCAAAATCTAACTTTTGTTTTCTTAGTTACATCATTTCCAAATTGAAAAACGAAAACTTTTTTCGCAATAAAATAAATATTTGATGGAATTTCATCAAATATTTATTTTTTTGGAGGGTGACTTTTTTGTTATTGATAAAAAAGTACTTACTTTTAAATATTTTCTAGATTTAATGTGTTTAATAGCCAAAAGTTCGTCGGCAGAAAAACGTGGAACAGACAGTAGGAGGAATGTATTCAGTCACAGAGTGGTGGGGGCCGCGGCATGGAATGGCCTCTCTAAATCTGTATTAAATGCACCCTCAGTAACATTTGTCAAAAACAGGTTAAACAAAGAGTGGGACCAGGCATCTAAAGAATTTCAACGCTAGCTGCTATTAATAAGCAACCGGATATCACAATACAATGTAAGTAGTATAAATTACCAGACATAGAAAACCACATAAGAAGGGTCAAATAAACAGATGTTTATATGGACATTGCTCATATTGGTCTCTATCAACTGTATGAACTGTATTTATTACACTCTTGCAAATTATTTGCACGTGTGTCGCTGTGAGAGAAAACCCGTAATCAACTCCTTATAAATAATACACCGTGAAGAGAACACACGTAATTGCGCGCCAGTTTTTTTGGAAACCGCGAGCTACCATGCAAACTGTTTAATAATGACTACAGTCAAAGTAAAGTTATTTGAACATTTGGAAAGGGTCGCGACTAATCTAGAATGCTAATGTGATTAAACACATTCCAAACATACACTAAAATATATCTGGCTCATCGAAACAGCTGCGTAATTTGGATGTCAACAAGCTTACATGACGTCACATTTGACGTCACACAAAGTAACGTCAAAACGCGGGAAAACACGTCATTGTATAACTATTCATGTGCGCATCACAATTCATTGATTATAATCTCAAAAATAGACTAAATGTGCATATGTATCCGCCGTGGAAGTTTAATAAATAGGATATTTAATCGTACATGTTTGAATAGCGGAAATAATACACTCGCGTCCGTCGGCGTCCGTGCAAGCAACGAGCGAGCGTATCTCGCTCGTTGCTTACGCGGAAGCCGACGCACACTCGTGTATTATTTCCCGCTATTCAAAATGTACGATGGAATATCCTCTATGTATTACGTAATTCATATAATGCGAAAATTTAAATCTCAACTAACCTAGAAATGTAATGACGAGGAAATATTGCAGCGCCTATATTGATTTACTAATACGTTGTTTTATTTAGTGGTAGTTTTCCTTTTTGTGTTGTATTTCTGAGATACATTTACGTGATTCCAGGACAGCACGTACAGTGGGGTCAGCGTGTAAGTGCACACACGAACGAACACGACAGGTTGGAACCAGCCTGTCGTGTTCGTTCGTGTGTGCACTTACACGCTGACCCACTGTATGGAGAATACCAGGTTAATGATTTAATGTATATCCAGTTTACCAGGATAAGGTAGTTAACGCGTTGCGAATTTCAATACATGACGAGGAATTCCTACTTTTCCGGGCAGAGCCAGATCATTTTGATATGAACAATTACTAGCCTGATATTATACTCGTTGATTGGTTTCATAAGAAACGAGGCTAAAACTGTTAGATTATATTTATTGCATAAGCACACCGTCATAACTTGAAGCTGTTCTGGTCACCAAGCCTGTTTTAAATGAGCTAATTTGCATATTGATTACACTAATGTAATAATATTTGTATTATACTGTGTTAATACACTCATTTGTTTGGCAATAAAATATGTTATCTGTCGGCATGTATGTTAATAAGTCGGCCTGTATTCAGTCTATGTATAGCGAGTGACGTGTTCGTGAACCAGTAGCCAATTTCATCACCATTGCAAAGTATACTTATCTAGCTAAGTATACTTTGTGTGAGGAATCATTTATTTTCCCGAAATGCATTATTTCATATAGAATTAACGACTGCATATATTTGATGATTAAAAGTATGCAAACTTATTATTACTGAATTTATAACATTATCACAGCCAAAATGGCTGTGATAATGTAATAAATTCAGTATAATAAAAATTAATAAATTTATCCTTAAATTGAAAATTTCTCCCTCAAAGTATACTTTGCTAGATAAGTATACTTTGCAATGTTGGTTAAATAGGCTACTGGTAAACGACAGTGATACGGCAATACATTTAGTTGTTCACTAATACCATGCATGCCCTTCTGAGCGCGCATGCTTCTAGGCTTTGAATGTCTACTTTCAAATTGCTTCTCATTTCCCCCACTAATTTACTGATATTGTCTACGACTACGGGCGACTTTTAATCCTTTCACCATACAGGCATTCGGCGTGTTTCGGCTTTCGTCGTCCGAAAGCCAAAATACGCCGAATGTCTGTGTTTCACCATACATACCAATATTTGAAAACACTGTAGATCCTCGTGAGACGGAGCCGTCTCATCTTAATCTGCAATGTTTGTCATTATATGTATTACGTGTATTAGTATTACATTGTATTAGTATTATTATTTGTATTATTATTATTTAATGACTGTAACAGTAGCAGGCTTCAATTTGCAAATCGAGCATTTAATAATAATAGTCCCCGTTATTTTCCCTGTTATTTTCAAGATTTTGAATCGAAATTTCCCTTTTGTGATTATTGGAGGGATGTGCCAACGGATATAAAGATGTTTGTGTATAATTCGGAATGCTTGGTATATGTATATTCCTAAATTTCGTACAATACATGTATTTATCCTGTCAACACAGTGCGTATGTGCCGTGAAACACGGTGCCGTGAAACATTCTTGATATCCAGTCAATACTATTTTTGCATTTTACAGCCATTTGTAGGTGTTGACGGGATAATTAGAATAGTAGGTTAGTGCCGTGAATGGGAAAAAATATCTGGCAGAGCCTCGCCCATCCCGTTTCCTGAGCCTTGCTAGATATTTTTTCCCATTCACGGCACTAACCTACTATTCTCTATCTTTTTTCCTTATTTCTGAACCAAAGTATATGTTGTGACCACTCATTTGAACCGTCTCGTCGAGACGGTTCAAATGATGCCGAGACGGTTCAAATGAGTGGTCACAACATATACTCCTGATGAGAAATAAAGAAATTCTTGAGCCTTGCCGGATATTTTTTCCCATTCACGGCACTAACCTACTATTCTCTATTTGTATTTTCTGATATAATCAAGTCGATACATGTTATCATGCTTTGTCTCCGCCAGTAGTCTACCTAAAATAAACGACAGTATTATAATATCAGAATACATTATAGGGTTAACTGTATTGTAATTTTGAAATTTGCGGCGTATATCCGAAAATGATAGGTCGGAAAATCTGTTTAATGCAGACGCGCTAGCGAACCCATTAAACATGTTTTCCGACCTATTATTTTCTGATATACGCCGCAAATTTCAAAATTACAATGTGTTTAACCTATTTCTAATGCACTCCTTTACTGTTTTGCAAACTTTATAGAGTCTAGTGGAAAATATAGTACCTGATTGCAAGCTGGCTGAGCAGGTCATACCGGACGGATCACAGAAATAATATTTTCTATGAAGAAAATAGTTCCAACACAATTACAAGATATTAGCAATTTTTGCATGCATGTATATACGCTTATGTTGCTGATTTCATTATTTTTCAATGATAAAATCATTAAATTCATCGTTAGAATTATAATTGCATTATGTTCTACTTTGCGCTTTTAATGTCACTCCAGGACGATCTCTTAGCAACACTATTTCAATGGCAGCTGCCAAGATTACACAGGATACATACTTTCTGTGTGTGAACCATCTATTACTGCCAAAACACAAGAAACGTGATCAACGGTGAGATATTTGCAAACAATAATCGCCATACGCTTCGGACCATGCAACATTCGGACCAGGTCACCAGGAATTTTCAGATGCAAGCCAGCTGTGTATTTGGCAATACTACCAGAATACCACTTGGGACATTTTATGTGAGCTACCCCATGTTTTGGTCGGTCATTATGTGACAGAGTAAATTGAGCGATCTCAAACTTAGTATTGGCGTAGTAATACATATTGCAATAATTTGCGACCGTTCATCAATAATGATATACCTGTAATGTATGACCATCACCCAATCGGCTTGCGTCATATTTATAGAGTGAATTAGAAAAGTACATTCTTACAAAGCCCAGCTGAGGACGTATAATTATTTGTTATATTAATTCGTTCACACGAAATAACAATTCGTTCCCACGAAATAACAATTCGTTCCCTCAATTTAACAATTCGTTTCCACGAAATAACAATTCGTTCCCACGAAGTAACAATTCGTTCCCTCAATTTAACAATTCGTTCCCACGAAATAACAATTCGTTCCAACGGGAACGAATTGTTAATTCATGGGAACGAATTGTTATATCGTGGGAACGAATTGTTAATTCGAGGGAACGAATTGTTAAATTGAGGGAACGAAATGTCATTTCGTGGGAACGAATTGTTAATTCGAGGGAACGAATTGTTAATTCGAGGGAACGAATTGTTATATCGTGGTAATGAATTGTTAATTCGAGGTAACGAATTATTATTTGGTGGGAACGAATTAATAAGAAAAAATCCATGTCCCCTGCGGTCTCCGTACATTCTAGTATAAAATGGTAGTCGTCTTCAGGACAACTACACATGAAACTCTATATGCCGTCTATCAGAGGGCCGTTTCACTAAACTTCGTAAGCTAAAATGTTCGTAAGTGCAAAATTATGATAGTCTGTAAATTCCACATTAACGACGTTTTCTTGTAAACAATTATTGAATTTACATTTATTGAGCATAGGCTGCATATGCAGCCTATGCTCACTAAATGTAAATCCATCAATTTAAATTTTCAGACGGTCCTAAATTTGCACTTCCGAACATTTTAGTCGTACGATGTTTAGTGAAACTGGCCCCTGAGTCCCACTTCATCTACCATGACAATGTCGTCTTTCAGATTCTGTCTGTTATAAGCTGTGTCGTTTCTTACCAGAAATCAACCTTGGTTGTAACTGGAGAAATGGGGATTATGCGTTTTACGCGACCAGTGTATATCCACATTCGCCAGTGCATCCACACAGTCCGTTCAGGACCTGCACTGTTCGAATTTCCATCAATGAAACAAACACCATGCTGCTAACAAGCAATACAGATCGTTATCAGGCTGCTGGCGTGTTATTTGATCGGGTTTACAGTTGACAGAAACCAAATAAGACCAATCCCACAAGTGGAGGGGCACTTTGAACGGAAGTAGCTTAAACACGACTTCCGTTCAACCCAACAGAGCAAAAGCAACGACTATGCTAGATTGATACATCATACCTTCCTGAACATGAATCCGGTGTCGGTCAATTCAATTAGGTGGGACAAGGTAACTTTTGGGGTCATTAAGTGCAAAGAGGTCAAACGAGTTAAAAAAACATATTGTATGTCACTAGATGGACATGTACGTGCATATCGTGCTTGAAATATCAGATAAAGTTGTTTAAATTGTTGAGTATTCTTCCTTAGAACATATATGAAACTATTCGGTTTTACGGTGGTTCAAATCGTTGTTTATGTTGCGATTTTCAAGATGGCCGCCAGGTATCAACATTTTGTCTTAAATATATACCGACTTGATTATTATATGGCGTTCGGCACTTACACTATGCGTTTACATACATAGCAGTACGTTTAGGTAACTTATAAAAACAATTCACCACTGACAAATGTATATAAATACAAGATAGCCGCCAAATGTTCGCACAGACGTGTGGAATAACAAACATAAATAGCTACACTTTCACGAACTTTTATAATTCAGTTGTTTGCATTTTTTTGGTATTATTGCATGTGTTCTTTATAAAAATGAATGAGTCCATGTAATATACTTATTATTTGACCATATTGGGATATTCAAGATGGCCGCTAAGTATCGCTTAAGCTCTTAGGCGCTGTTGGTCGACAAAATAGTAAAGAAATAGTACTTGGAGATCATATTTGTAATATTGTAAAAATGCGAAGCTTGTGTTCCAAACTGTACCGAATGAGCTTTCGCCACAAACAAAGGTAAACCAAAGCTGGCCGCCAACATGGATACAAGTATAATACGTCTATATTAAGTAGACATAGCATATGCTACACCCTAAAATCAATGTTTGAGTGTGAATGGTAATTTAACGATGGTGTTAATTATTTCCCGGGAGCGCGATATCAAAATAGAGTTAATTTTGCACTCATTTGACACATGTGCACTCAATGACCCCAAAACGTACATTGTCCCACCTGATTTGATTGACCGACACCGGATTCGTGTTCAGGATGATATAATACATTGATTTAAAGTAGTCGTTGCTTTTGCTCTCTCGGGTTGAACATAATTCATGTTATCGGTGCTTGCCCCCCTACTATAGAACTAACCACATATATTTGATGATTAAAAGTATGCAGAATTATTATACTGAATTTATTACATTATCGCAGCCAAAATGGCTGTGATAATGTAATATATTCAGTATAATAACAAATAATAAATTTATCCTTAAATTGAAAATGTCTCCCTCAAAGTGTACTTAGCAAGATAAGTACACTACACCAGTCACAGCCACAAATAAGCCCTACGTTATCAGCCCGGGGTCTAACTACAGTGAAACCTCTCTAAACCGGACACCCTGGGAGGTCCCCATGGTGTCCGGCTTGGAAAGGTTTCACTGTTTAAAATCGGGCAATTGATCATTCGGAGCTATAGTTTTGTGCCGTGCAATCACGAACAGACATGATCACCTGAGATAAATGACCAAGAAACTCATAAACAAATAATATCACGTGTGTTTTCTTGGTGTCCGGTTTATAAATGTTCCACTGTACTTTTATTGTATTCGACTACGCACACGCCATGCCGTGGAAAGAATGCCTTCCGCATTGCGCGTTGCGTCATCAAGTGATCGAATCACATCAGGAACTTGTCGCTGTGTAACTAACGAGATAAAAGCCTGAAAATATGTCGCCCGGAGCAGATACACAACCGGTTGCGTTCATCTTCCTCGGATGCCAACGTATTCGAACATCTATTGGCAACATCAACTCGCAATCAAGCATATTGATTGGCCGTGCCTGAGCTGTAGCACAGCTCAGGGACAACCAATCAAATTGCTTGCATTCAAGCACGATAATTATGCAAGTATTACGAAACAAAAAAGTTTACAAATGTTTTCACGATTAACGCGGGCGGTGGTGCATATCTGTGCTGTGTGGCTGACACAGTGGAATGTGACGATTGGGACGAGTCATGTGGGTTTGTACTTGTAGCAAGATGTGCGCTATCTCATGATTTCCTTTCACAAACGTTACGATATCTTACGTAAATTAAGTCGAATGTTGACGAAATGTTCAGCACAATGCGGAAATTTCATTTACAGTTTCTGTCAATGTTTTCATGAAAAAATCACGTATATTCTTAGCTACAAAATCACATGGCTTGTCTCAAGCGTGTCCGCTCCAATAATATAAAGTCGGTTGCCGTAATTGTTTGTAAACGATATGTTTGCCTCCACCAGCATATTGCATTATCGCAGAGAAAGTGCCATTATAACGCCACGACGTCAGTTATACATGTACACGTCTCACTGTTATCGAGTCATTGGCTATTACATTATAGTACATCGTGCCAGATGGCAATGTAGCGTAGATTGTCTCTAAACCTGACACACAGTGGTGCATATCTGTGCTGTGTGGCTGACACAGTGGAATGTGACGATTGGGACGAGTCATGTGGGTTTGTACTTGTAACAAGATGTGCGCTATCTCATGATTTCCTTTCACAAACGTTACGATATCTTACGTAAATTAAGTCGAATGTTGACGAAATGTTCAGCACAATGCGGAAATTTCATTTACAGTTTCTGTCAATGTTTTCATGAAAAAATCACGTATATTCTTAGCTACAAAATCACATGGCTTGTCTCAAGCGTGTCCGCTCCAATAATATAAAGTCGGTTGCCGTAATTGTTTGTAAACGATATGTTTGCCTCCACCAGCATATTGCATTATCGCAGAGAAAGTGCCATTATAACGCCACGACGTCAGTTATACATGTACACGTCTCACTGTTATCGAGTCATTGGCTATTACATTATAGTACATCGTGCCAGATGGCAATGTAGCGTAGATTGTCTCTAAACCGGACACACAGTCAGTCTCTGTATCCTTAATTTTATCGGTTTTATTGTCATCTAATGCCTGTTCATTTTTGCAAAGCACACCCGTATGTATTAACATATTCATATGTTTAGTTTACAGTGGAACCTCACTAAACCGGACACCCTGCGGACCTCTCAGGGTATCCGGTTTAGAGAGGTCTCACTGTATCTGTATGCGGCTGTGACTGGAGAAATAGAGCTTATGAAGTTTAAGACCTGTGGAGCTGCTGATCAATTAGATGATTCGACCATCTGTAGCCGTGGGTAAACGTTTGCTGTGGCACGAGGGAACTGTTTGAACCCAAGGTTGTAGGCCGTGGGTTCAAACAGTTCCCGAGCGCCACGGCAAACATTTACCCACGGCTGTACATGGTCGAACGTTATTGTTACATTTCCGTTGGAAATATCACGCAATTTGAGCATTTAGACAGTACTTTCGGTACTTTGATAATCTACTCCATTCAAACAGCAGCTGAATTACACATTCATGTTCCGGGGCTGCAGTACACGTCGCGTGATGCAGTCGCATCAATTTCAAAAGTTCAGTGCAACCGTTGTGAAATGGTCTGGTGACGTAATGGCGCGTTCTAGTAACGTCATGAGACACATGTATGCATTACGTAGGTGTTGGCTTGGCTCCGGAAAGAGCATTGTCTACATCCATGGTAAAACAGCACGCGGTGTCGAACAAATGCAGGCAGGTAACAATAACATATCATGTAGCCAGATAACGATCTGTATTGATGTAAGAAGCATGATAGGTGTTTTAGTGATGAAATGGCGAACATTGCCGTTCCGGGGCTGACTGTGCGGAAGAATCTACACTAAAACAAAACCCATAAGGCCTAGTTCTCCAGTCACAGCCATATATGAAGACAAGATTGCCGTATTTTATTTTCATTTAAAATATTTATCTTTAAAAACAATACATTAACGTTGGGTACGAGTCACATGTTGTCCTGAAACATATTTACATTGTGTTGCAAAAACCAGCCAACGATAATGTTTAATTCACTTCATCATACAAGTAGATGGTGGTGTTATCGGCAAGCCGGGTTCCGTGTGATAAGGTTCAGTTTACCAGGGAACCAGTCCCCGAAGGAAGAAAACAACGTATTTTAGTCGTTAGCTCCCAGAATTATCACACATACCGTATTTACGACTTCCGCTATCGCTAATGTGCTTCCGGTTCATGTCTGACAGACTTCATTAAAGGGGTTTGTCGCTTACAATATTGACCGTACACTAGTTCACAGTTTCAATGTATCGTTTGGTGATGGTACGGAGCCCCGCAGGGGACGTAGAATTCATTTTTTTTATTAATTCGTTCTCACGAAATAACAATTCGTTCCCACGAATTAACAATTCGTTCCCTTAATTTAACAATTCGTTCCCACGAAATAACGAATTTTTATTTCGTCGCAGCTTTGTTCACTTGAACTTGACAACATCCATTGTATTACACTATTGCAAATTATTTGCACGGGTTTCGCTGTTAGAGAAAACCCGTAATCAACTCCTTACAAATAATACACCGTGAAGAGAACACCCGTAATTGCACGCCTGTTTTCTTGGAAACCACGAGCTACCTTGCAAAATGTTTAATTTGTATTACAGTCAAAATAAAGTGATTGGAAAATTTGGAAAGGGTCTCGACTAATCTAGAATGTTAATGTGATTGAACACATTCCAAACATGTACTCAATTATACCTGGTTCATAGAAACAGCTGCGTAATTTGGATTTCAAAAAGTTTACATGACGTCACATTTGACGTCACACAACGGAACGTCAAATCGCGGGAAAACATGTCATTGTATAACTATTAATGCGCGCATCACAATTCATTGATTATAATCTCAAAAATATACTAAATGTGCATATGTATCCGCCATGGAAGTGTAATAAATATGATATTCCATCGTACATGTTTGAGAAGCGGAAATAATACACTCGTGTCCGTCGGCGTCCGTGCAAGCAACGAGTGAGCTACTCGTAGCTTGCGCGGAAGCCGACGCACACTCGTGTATTATTTACCGCTATTCAAAATGTATGATGGAATATCCTGTATATGCTTAGATGTTGCGCGATATTTCGTAATAATATGTACAGAATCTGTGATATTTTTAGTAAATGATCTCGGAAATTGCTAAATAAACTTCATTTTGAGTTAAATATTTTGAGTGGTACAGGCATCAGTGTTACCAATTTCTGGTTTTTAAATTTTTATCAGTAACATTTTTTTGACATGATACAATAATTGTCTGCGTTGGAGACGATCCTCGTGTACTGCCAGCCAGCACATGTTGCTGTTTTCTTTGTTGTCATAAATGGAAGACAATAATAATTCCTTCTTACATTCGTACGGACTACTATCTGTTTCACGAATGTTACGACTATATAAACAATGCAAAACTAATATTGTTTTCGATGTTATTAAATGTTATCACAATTTAAGAATGAACCTTCTTTTTATTTCGTGAAATTTGCTCAAATATTCATTTTATTACTACAGATATATGATTGTTCATGAGAGAAAAGGTGGTGGGTGAGCTGGAGGAGGAGTCGAAAAACAACTCGTTTTTCGACTCCTCCCCCAGCTCACCCACCACCTTTGGAAATATACTCTGAAACCTGGCTAGATTGCTTGGTATTGATCTAACTAAAAAGAAAAAAAACGTTAGATCGTGAAAATCGGTCCATTATTTCTGAAACTAGACAAAAATACTCATGTTTAATCCCCATAGACATTTTCACAGGGGATTTAACATGGGGAAATCTTTTTCCGCAATAATAGTGGACCAAATTTCACGAAATAAAAAAGAAGGTTCATTCTTAAACTGTGATGCAATTTAATATTATCGAAAAAATATTGCCTTTGCATTGTTTATATTCACGTATAATTGTGACAGGTTTCGTGAAACAGACAGTAATTCTAGCAGCTTACATTAGTGGAAGTAAATACATTAACGTACGTGCGCAAAAGGAACCATGCATGACGCAATGTTTCTCGGTAATCTCTCCAATTTCTTTTCAAGTTTTATTTATAAATATCCTTTTATATAATACCCTTTATAGCCGCATTTATATGGAAATTCTAAACTCGGATGTGAAGAGGAAGTAGAATTATTTCTAGTCGCTCTGTAGGGATAATTATTCTGTTCTTGGCTACTCCTCGTGGAATCGAACAGTACAAAGCTTAACTTTCGTTCACTCGTGTCTAAATGTAGATGCCACTTTAAGAACCTTGATTTTTTGCCGCGTCGCTTGCCGACAGCGCGATATAGTCGTCACGTTGGCGTACAGCGCGATATAGTCGTCACGTTTTTAACCAAAAACGTTAACCAGACTCACGTACGTGAGTCTGGTTAACGACGTTAACCAGACTCACGTACGTGAGTCTGGTTAACGTTTTTGGTTAAAGTGCGCCCAAGTACGCCAACGTGACGACTATATCGCGCTGTACGTGAGTCTGGTTAAAGTTTTTGGTTAAAGTTTTCTGTTAATGTGTATACTATTAAAGCCTCGGCGGGCGCGACATGCGGGTCACGGCTATCTAGTTATTCGTTCTATGCAGCGCAGGAACGCAATAACGAAATTCAAGGTTGTTAATAGTCATCTGTATACGGCGTAGAAACATAACGAAAGTTCAAGGTGTTATTCACGTATACAGTGAAACCTCTCTAAACCGGACAGACAGACATCCGAATGTGATTGATTTGATGGGTTTCACTATCATTTATCTACATGGATAAATAGAGAATAATAGGTTCGTGCCGTGAATGGGAAACAAATATCTGGCAAGGCTTAGGACACGGGATGGGCGAGGCTCTGCCGCTCCGTGCCGCTCCGTGCCGCTCCAGAAACGTTTCACATTCACGGCACTAACCTACTATTCTATTTATCCCGGCAACACATACAAATGACTTTAAAATGCAAAAATAATAACCCCAGCCACCGCACATAATTATTCAAAAGCAATGATTAGGTCGTATTGACAGGATATCAACAATGTTTCACGGCACCGTGTTTCACGGCACACACGCACTGTGTTGACAGGATATCAACAATGTTTCACGGCACCGTGTTTCACGGCACACACGCACTGTGTTGACAGGATAATGTATTTACCGCGATTTTGGATGGATGTATTTCCTTGAAGGAAATATTTCCTTCTAGACATTCGCCAGACGTAATTGACGTCACGTTTTGAGGTTCTGCGTACTTTAAGGTTCAACATATTGTTCTAGGCGGCGTTGGTCTTTCGGATGACAGTTGAAACCGAGGGCCGTCCGTACATTGTAAATGAGTTGTGCTAGGATATTAGACCCCCATTATCTTTGACTTTCACCTTTCCTACGCGGTGTAGAAACGAAATAATGGAATTTCACGTCCATAAACTTCATCATTTACACTTGACGTAGAAACACAGAAGGGACACAGATTTCATAACGTTCGTTTCTACACGACGTAGAGATGACATGTGGCTGTGACGGTAGAAATGGGGCTTATATGATTTGTCGCCGGTGTAGCTCCTGATCCAATAACACACTCCTGTTGCCTGATAACAATGTACGCTGCTGCTTGTTGGAAGCATGCAGGCTTGTTCATTGATGGAATGGCGAATAGTGCAGTATCTGATCAGACTGTGTGGATGCACAGGCCGATCTGGGGCCCGTTTCACTAAACTTCTTACGACTAAAATGTTCGTAAGTGCAAACTTATGATAGTCTGTAAATTTCACATTAACAATGTTTTCTTATAAACAATTATTGGATTTATATTTATTGAGCATAGGCTGCATATGCAGCCTATGCTCAATAAATGTAAATCCATAAATTGAAATTTACAGACGATATTAAATTTGAACCTACGAACATTTTAGTCGTAATAAGTTTAACATGTAAACTGGTCGCAAAACCCTTAAGATCCATTTCTCCAAATATGTTCGTTCACAATTTCGTCTCTACGTAGGAATGACGAGACGAAATGTCGCTCATGATCACCATGATAGTTAATTAATTACAAAAATAGTACCTGTACACCAACACCTGCGGTAAGCTTGCCAATATTTGTCAACTTCGTTATTAAACAATACTTGAATATCGTGCTTGAAAGCAAGCAGTTTTATTTGATGAGCCTGAGCTGTGCTACAGCTCAGGCACAATCAATCAAACTGCTCGATTGCGAGTTGATATTACCAATAGATGTTCAGAAACGTTGACATATTGGCAAGATTAACGCTGGCTGTCATCGTAATTAGTTGGTGCTTTCCAGGAACCTGCTAGCAATAGAAACGTTCGCTTACAGTGACGATAGTTCGTACATGTAGATCTGACATTATCAAAATACTGTTTTAATGAAGGTAAATACATGTGCAAATACTATTATTAATCCTGCCTATACAATTGTTGGTTATCTGAATATTGCCATGTTGCTCTCCCTCTCTCTCTCTCCCTCTCTGCCAATATACTTTTTGATTATCTGAATTATGACCATGTTGCTCTCTCTCTCTCTCTCTCTCTCTCTCTATCTATCTTTCTCTGTCAAAATATAAATATAGATAATAAATAGTAATGTCCGTTAACATTTTAAGGAAACACGGTTATCGCCCCTGGAAATTTACGTCAGATATAAAATTTCATATTCCCAATCAATACGTGGGGTAATGGTGTATAGCGGACACTCGTAATTTTTAGGACTGATGGAATAGTGACACAATAATACACTTATTTACTTCCTATAAAGAACAGTTTGTGCCTACTGAGTGGGCATGTACCTTTAACGGTGCTTGCGGTGTGCAGAGTCATGTAGAGGCATGCGCGTGTGCACTCATATAATTTGCGATCCATATATGGTTCTTTGAAGCCACTCTTGAGACACACATGATCGATGTGTCGCATGATTTGTTTTTATTCCTTCACCTTCAAGGACTAATTACACTGCTGCCGTATACGGTGTTCTCAATATAAACCGCACTTTTTTTCTCGCGCCCGCTTGCGGACAGCACGACATAGTCGGCACATCGGTGTACGTACGTACGTACGTGCGTCCGAGGTTGAAGTTTTTGGTTAACATTTTTCGGTTTACTAACAAAGCCTCGGCGGGCGCGACAAGCGGACCGCGGCCATATACATGTATGTTCCTTCCATTGACATCATCATGGCGGATAACGAGGTAGGTATGCTCTGGGTACTTCGGTTTTCTCCTATATTAGGGAGCTCCCTTACACCTCGATTTGTGTCAACGAAAGCATTTGTATAAGAGTTATGGCGGATCCAGAATTTGGAGAACGAGGTGGGGGTGGGGGTGTCTAGTTGCGAAGGTAACTCTTGCAATCTACTCCCGTACCGTCCGTAGTTTGCAACTGGGGGGTTGTCCTATTTTTGAGCTCTTCGAAATGCACTTTCCTGCGTTTTACGGCATTTCAATTCCGACTCCAACTGGTGGTAAACTGTGATCTATGTAAACTCAGTGGCTGAACGGGGGGTGGTGGGGGTGCAACCCCGGTATCCCCCCTCCAGATCCGCCATCCCATGTATGCTAAACTGTTGTTTCATTCTATCGTTCAGGTTGGACACATATTTAGATACGCATGCGCATTAGCGTTTATTTTAACCTCCAGGGTATTGCCATTGTACGGAGTCCCGCAGGAGACATGGATTTTTTTTATTAAATTCGTTCCCTCGAATTAGCAATTCGTTCCCACGAAATGACAATTCATTCCCTCAATTTAACAATTCGTTCCCACGAAATGATAATTCGTTCCCTCAAATTTACAATTCGTTCCCTCGAATTAACAATTCGTTCCCACGAAATGACAATTCATTCCCTCAATTTAACAATTCGTTCCCACGAAATGATAATTCGTTCCCTCAAATTTACAATTCGTTCCCACGAATTCACAAGTCGTTCCCACGAGATTCGTGGGAACGAATTGTTAAATTGAGGGAACGAATTGTTGATTCGTGGGAACGAATTAATATTTCGTGGGAACGAATTGTTATTTCGTCGTAACGAATTGTTATTTCGTGGGAACGAATTAATATAACAAAAGAATTCTACGTCCCCTGCGGGGCTCCGTACCATTTACCATATTTGGACAATATCTTGTTCATGTATACACAACTCCCCATCAGCTGCAAAGTACCTATACAACTGTACGGTAAATCATTATTCAATATTTGGTACATATACACATAGCAATTGGACGATCTTTAGAATCGTCTCTGACCGTCATACCATAAGGATACTATTATTTTTCACGATACATTGTACTTACACATTTACCTAAAGCACCGGGGCCGTTTAACTAATCTTCGTACAACTAAAATGTTCGTCAGTGCAAACTTATGATAGTCTGCAAATTTCACATTAACACGTTTTTCTTGCAAACGATTATTGGATTTACATTTATTGAACATAGGCTGCATATGCAGCCTATGCTCAATACATGTAAATCCATCAATTAAAATATCCAGACGGTCCTAAATTTGCACTTACGAACATTTTAGTCGTACGTACATTTTAGTGAAACGGGTCCCATCATGATTATATAATGTACATTTCGCAAGCAATGCGGAATATGACACTCCTAGTCCATCAATAGCCTGCAATTACGTGATCATCCACGTTAAAGGTCAAGCAGACAGGTCACGTTGCGTGTAACCATACACATGGCTGTGTCTGATGAAATATGACTTATGAGTTTTCCAACAAAGTTCGATTCAGATCAGTCTGATCTAAATCAGCACTGTTCGATATTTCATCATTGGAACACCCGGCATGCTTTTAACAAACAGTATAGATCGTTATCGGTATAGGAGTGCGCAATTTGATCAGGAGCTTCACTGGTAAGATCAATTTTTCCAATCACAGCCATACATTTGCTCGCATGTTCGTCTTGCAATGATCGTTGCCATAAGGCAGAGTGTTGAACAATAACCGAAGTGCAATAACGTTGTTTTCTCTCCCCAATAAAAGAGTTTACGAGATCGCCCAGGCCCGCGTGTATTGCCTTGACGACCAGTGTAGACCCATACCAGGGACCCGTTTCACTAAACTTCGTATGATAAACATTTTCGTAGGAAGATTTCTAAGAATATACTTATCCCCTTAAGTAACGCGTTTCTTTAATGTTACCATTTTTAGCCAGGTTTTTTTGTTTTTTTTAAAACCCAGACTATTGGATTGGCGAAAGCCGGGCGGGCCGGCGGGCGGGCGGGAGGCGGGCGGCGGGCGGCGGCGGGCGGCGGCGGGCGGCGGGCGGCGTCCACAATCAATGTTAAGTTTTCGTGTTTGATTCCATTTCTTTGTTACAGTACCACCTAGGACCACCAAACTTTCACAGCTTCATAATCAAGGGGTGCCCACCACATATCACTATCCAACATGTTATCTTTTTTTGAACTTGACCCATTTTTTCCGCGCAGTCGACTTAGCCATTTTCAATGTTAACTTTTCGCGTTTACAATGTTAAGTTTTCGTGTTTAATTCCATTTCTTTGGTACTGTACCACCTAGGACCACCAAACTTTCACAGCTTCATAACCAAGGGGTGCCCACCACATACCACTATCCAACATGTGACCATTTTTTTTCCCTTCACCTATTACTTCTACGTAATTGACTTAGCCATTTTCAACGTTAACTTTTTAACTTACGTCTGGTTAAAGTTTTTTGGTTAAAAGTTTTCGTTATACTATATCTCTGCAACTGCTTCGCCCATTACCTTGAAACTTTACATGGGTGTTTATCATCATCCATATTTTCATTCTACCCCCCAACCGTGCGGCCCCTGTGCCCAATGTCAAGGTCAAATTACTTTGAATTTTTTTGTTAAAGTTTTTTTGTGTACTATATCTCTGCAACTGCTTCACCCATTACCTTGATATGGGTGTTTATCATCATTGTCGCGCCCGCTTGCGGAAAGTGCGATATAGTCGGCATTTTGGCATACGTCCGTCCGTCCGTCCGTCGGTACGTCTGTGTGTCCTGTTAAAGTTTTTTGCTTAAAGTTTTTCCATCTACTATACCTATTTTGTTAGTGTCCATGCCTCGCCCCAAGGCACGACATGCAGGCCACGGCCATCTAGTCTACAAAAAGTGGATATAATTATGTTATCCAAGTGTCTATGCTTGGAAAAAACCTGGCCTTCGTGGCTTTGCCTCGTTTCTTGTTTATCCTGTATCCGTATTCTGATATTACCTTGCTTATTTGGACCGCTTTGTCTATTTATTATGTCACCTACAGTGGGGTCAGCGTGCAAGTGCACACACGAACGAACACGACAGGTTGGAACCAACCTTTCATGGTCGTTCGTGTGTGCACTTACACGCTGATCCCACTGTATGCGATAGCAAATGGGGTATATTTCGTTGCTCTTGAAGTTACGTCCGTCCGTCCGTTCGTCCGTCCTTTGGTTTGTAACAGTTTCTCCAACATGTACTATCTTCAATAGTACATGACGGATTGCTTCGATACTTGGACACTTGAATCACCTGAACATTTGTCATACACTCTCGCCACCATTAACACGACCTTGACATTTGTCATCTTCGAAATGTCGCTGAAACACTTAGCCATTTTGTTACGTCGGAAAGTTTGTAAGATTTTCTCGAACATGTAATATCTTCAATATTACGCGAAGGATTGCTCCTATATTTGGACACTTGAATCGCCTGAACATTTCTCGCACACTCTCGCCACCATTAATACGACCTTGACCCTTTTCACCTGAAACATTTAGCCGTTTTGTTTGTCTGACTTTGCCTCGTTTCTTGTTGTTTTTGATGGTCCAGTTTTTCAGGACCTGGCCTTCCAGGGTGTTCTGTTGACAGAAATTCCACTATCCCGAAGTTTCTAATTGTAACGCAGGGTGACATACGCTCTGCTTTACGGATAAAACATCGGCTTAAAATTGCACGTTGTTACATTGCTACTGCATGCCCTACCCCATGCTATCACCAATATCGACAAGGCTGATTTTGCAATGCCTCATCTTTGACCACTAATTGAACCACTACAATTACGCCCTGCGTGCATTCGGGTTACAATACTATGGAATCGTCCCGGTGCCAATGCTAAAATATTTGATTTACTAACTCATAATTAGGAGATAGTATCTCCTAATTAGGAGTTAGTATCTCTAATTAGGACTTACTATCTGCTAATTAGGATGTATTATCTCCTAATTATTAGGAGTTAGTATATCCTAATTATACCTTACAATCTCCTAATTAGGACTTATGATATGTGACAATGCCAACACATGTTTATCAGGAGATAATACATCTTAATTAGGAGATAATAAGTCCTAATTAGGAAAGGTTAACTCCTAATTCGGAGACAGTAAGTCCTAATTAGGAGATCATTTGGAGATACTAACTTCTAATTAGGAGATATTAAGTTAAGTCCTAATTATGAGATATTAAAATATCCTAATTTGGAGTTACTATCTCCTAATTAGGACTTAGTATCTCCTAATTCGGAGATAAATATATTTTAGCATTGACACCAGGGGGCCGTTTCACTAAACTTCGTACGACTAAAATGTTCGTAAGTACAACATTATGAGTCATTTCACATTAACAATGTTTTCTTGCTAACAATTATTGGATTTACATTTATTGAGCATAGGCTGCATATGCAGCCTATGCTCAATAAATGTAAATCCATGAATTGAAATTTCCAGACAATTTCATATAATACAGCCTGTCCAACCCCACGCTATCACATATCGTCACAAGGCGGGTTTTGTCGCAACATGGCACAATCTGTGACCACTAATTGAACCGCTGCTGCCGCGCAAAGCGCCGCCGCAATAAATGTCATTGGTTTATTGCCCTGTAGTTGTTGTTGTTATCCAGACGATCAACGGCGCTCTAAAACACGTGACGTCACGCCACAAAAACGAACCAATTATTGGTGTCGCAGGCTGGTATGGTGTCAACTATAAAGTTTGACGTAGGCAAATTAAGTTGATGTCATTCGATAACACTCGCACATGTGTTGTTGTTAACATGGGGTAAAGTGTTCATGAAATACATCAAGGATTTAGTGTCTGTACATGTACTATATATAGAGAATAGTAGGTTTGTGCCGTGAATGGGAAACACTATCTGGCAAGGCTCAGGAAACGGGATGGGCGAAGCTCTGCCGAGCACATCGTGTTTCCGTGCCGCGCCAGATATTTTCCCATTCACAGCACTAACCTACTATTCTATTTATCCCGTCAACACATAAAATGGCTTTAAAATGCAAAAAAAATAACCCCAGCCACCGCACATATTCATACGCAGTGATTAGGTCGTATTGACAGGATATCAAAAATATTTCACGGCACCGTGTTTCACGGCATTTACGCACTGTGTTGACGGGATAAATGTATGTCTCTGCATACATGTAGCTTGAATTTTTACATTATGTGATGGTCATACATACTTAATAAGTAAACACATGTATGTATAAAGTACATGCATTATACACGTACGATGCGGATTATACATTTATAGCCTGAAACCACCCCCCCCCCCCCCTCTGTATCTCTCTCTCTCTCTCTCTCTCTCTCTCTCTCTCTCTCTCTCTCTCTCTCTCTCTCTCTATTTCACTCTCTCTATTTCACTCTCTCTATTTCTCTCTAGCTCTGCCTCCCTCTCTCAAAATACTGTGTATTGTAACGAAATTAAGGAATTGAACATACTGAGCAGATCCAATAACCGAACTAGACCACACGTACATGTAGCTCCAGTCTAATCAGAAACGACATTGGTAGGAAACGCAATAATATGGAACGCCATGACTGCCTTAACTGAAGACATGTACTGCTCTTATATGGTTTCGTATTTATCTTATGTCAGTTCGTCTTTGTCTTATATCAGTTTGTCTTTATCTTGTGTGGATTCGTCTTTATCTCATGTCAGTTCGATTTTATCTTATGTCAGTTTGTCTTTATCTCGTGTTGATTCGTGTTTATGTTATGTCAGTTCGTCTTTATCTTATGTCAGTTCGTATTTATCTTATTATCGTGACTTTATCTTATATCAGTGTATCATTACTTTAGGCCAATTCGTCTTTACGTTATGTCAGTTCATCTTTATCGTGTGTGGATTCGTCTTTATCTTATGTCAGTTCGTCTTTATCTTGTGTGGATTCGTGTTTATATTAGGTCAGTTCGTCTTTATCTTATGTCAGTTCGTATTTATATTATGTCAGCTCGTCTTTATCTTCTGTCAGTTCGTATTTATCTTGTGAGGATTCGACTTTGTCTTATATCAGTGTATCTTTACGTTATGCCAATTCGTCTTTATATTATGTCAGTTCATCTTTATCTTATGTCAGTTCATCTTTATCGTATATCAGTTTGTCATTATCTTGTGCGGTTTCGTCTATATATTATGTCAGTTCGTCCTTATATCGTGTGGATTCGTCTTTATATCATGTCAGTTGGTCTTTATCGTAAGTCAGTTCATCTTCATCGTATGTCAGTTCGTCTATATATTATGCAAGATCGTCTTCATATTAGGTCAATTTGTCTTCAGCTTACGTTGGGTGGTGGTTGGGAGCATGCGATGGGTAATTTAACGATCGGGGTTCATCATTACTAGAATTGATTTTGGGGCTGGAGCTAAGTGACTCTGGTGTGGTATGGACCTGGCACCAGGTCAGGATATTCTAATTTCAGGACTGAATATATAGTTCTGTAAATATTGAGTTCTGATTTTGGGAATTTCCCTCATTGTGGACGGGTTGAATAGGGGATAATCCATCCCGTTAGCCCGGCCTTAAATGATCCTGGCACTTGATAGGTCGTTAAACACCAATAATCAATCAATCTATATTTAGCTTACGTCAACTCACTTATTTTTAAATGTTTTGTCTTACGGTGGTATCTTAGTTCGTCTTTATATGGGCCACCGGGCTGAGAAATGGGACAGTATGGCGTTTACTATAATTGGCACTAATTGGATATACATGTATAATTCCTTTTGCAAACTCACACAGAAAATTACTGGATTCTAATCGTCTTGCTGGTGTTATTAATACTACTCCATTGGTGGAATAACGAACAGCGTAGACCCTGATAATACTGTGCGGAGGCACAGGCTGATCTGGGTGGGGCTACTCTGATCGCATATGTCGTACTGTCCCTTTTGTCAGCCGGGGGGGGGGGGGGGGGGGGGGGGGGGGGGGGGGGGGGGGGTGGGGGTGAGGGCATATATTGTGTCGGGTTGACATTATCTTTTGTGGGTATATCTTAATCTTATGTGGGTTCGTATTTCGGTTTTTCTTATCTTATGTAGATTTGTATTTATCTTAAGTGCAGTTCTCTTTATGTTCTGTCGTTTCGTCTTTATGTCGAACATTGTTTATTGGAGATATATTTGTGTTGAAACCGGCTATTCTTTGCCGCAACAACAACAACAACAACCATGTCGACACCCGTGACGCATCCACATAATATAAAGATGAATACACATAAGATAAATACGAATCCACATAATATAAAGATGAATCGACATAAGATAAAGACGAATTGGCATAATATAAAGATGAATTGGCATAAGATAAAGATGAATCGACATAAGATAAAGACGAATTGACATACGATAAAGATGAATCCACATAAGATAAATACGAATCCACATAATATAAAGATGAATCCACATAAGATAAATACGAATCCACATAAGATAAATACGAATCCACATAATATAAAGACGAATTGACATAATATAAAGACGAACGGACTAGGTGGGGTAATGATATTTCAGTTCATTTCGATCTAATGCAAGGGGAGTAGCAATATTATTCAATGGTAATTTAGACTATAAAGTACACCAGTCAAAATGCGATCCCAATGGTAACTTCATTCTACTAGACATCACTATTGAAAATAATAAATTTACACTTGTATGCCTGTATGGACCAAACTCAGATGATCCCCTTTTTTTTCTGAACATATCAAAAGAAATTGATGAAATGAATAACGATAAATATATTTTATGCGGAGATTTTAACCTTGTTTTGTACCCAGATTTAGACTATCATAACTATAAAAATATAAATAATAAAAAATCTAGAGAAAAATTATTAGAAATTATTCAAGAAAAATATTGAATCGACCCTTTTAGAGAAAATCACCCCCTAATGAGAAGGTTCACATGGAGACGACGACAGCCTTTTCAGCAAGCAAGACTAGATTTCTTCCTCATCTCTGAAAATACTTTACCTTCAATTAAAAACTGCATCATTGAAAATAGCTACAGATCTGATCATTCACCTGTATTGTTAAGTTTACTTTTCAACAATTTTATAAAGGGAAAACCACTATGGAAACATAACAATTCAATGCTGAAAGACATAAATTACTTAAACATGATTAATGAAAAAATAGAAGAAATAAAAAATCAATATGCTATTCCAATATATAACCGAGAAAACTTACATGAAATACCAAACAACGAATTGCAATTCACAATTAACGATCAACTTTTTCTAGAAACACTTATGATGGAACTACGTGGAAAATAAAAATATTTCTTATTCTTCCTTTATAAAAAAAGAAACCAATCAAAAAGAAAAATCATTAACAGAACAAATATTAGACATGGAAAAACAGTTAAAGAAAGAAGACATGAATAAAATTGAAATTTTAAAATTAGAACTCCAGGAAATTCGTAAAATTAAAGTAAATGGTTCAGTTATTCGATCAAGGGCTCTAAATATAAATGAAGGAGAAAAACCAACAAAATATTTCTGTGCACTTGAAACTCATAACTTTATAAGTAAAACAATACCAAAACTTGAAACAGAAAATGGCAAAATAATTACAAATCAGTCAGAGATATTAAAAGAAACAGAACTATTTTACACCAAACTGTATAGCAATAAAGACACGGCTGCTTGTAAAGATTTAGATTTGGATAATATTTTGGAAAATACGCATGTACCAAAATTAAATGAAACAGAATCAGAAAAACTAGAGGGATTAATCACAAAAACTGAACTAGCCTTTGCACTAAAAAACATGACGAACAACCGTAGCCCAGGTACAAGCGGATTTGCATGCGAATTTTATAAAATGTTTTGGCATAAACTGGGTGATTTCATTTGTAGGGCAATAAATTATAGCTATCAGAAGGGTGAACTATCTATAACTCAACGGCAGGGTATAATAACACTAATCCCAAAAGAAAATAAATCTCGACATTTTCTAAAAAATTATAGACCTATTTCATTATTAAACACAATTTACAAAATGGCATCAGCATCTATCGCTAACAGAATAAAAACAGTATTAGACAAATTAATAAATGGGGACCAAACAGGATTTATTTCAGGAAGATACATGGGGAAAACACTAGACAGGTACGACATTATGCAATATATTGAAAAAAATAATATCCCAGGACTTCTTCTTCTTATAGACTTTAAGAAAGCATTTGACTCTATATCGTGGAACTATATTCATAAAGTACTTCGTTACTTTAAATTCGGACCAAATATTAGGCAATGGATTACATTATTCTACAAAAATGCTCAACTATCAGTTAATCAACATTGTAACCTCTCACCTTTTTTTCAATACACCGAGGCTGTCGTCAGGGAGACCCACTCTCACCGTACATATTTATCTTATGCGCAGAAATACTTGCAATCAGAATACGCAAAAATCATAAAATTAAAGGAATTAAAATAAATGGAACAGAATATAAACTAACACAGTTTGCAGATGACACTAGTGCCTTCTTGGATGGATCAAGTGAATCACTAAATGAAACACTTAATGAACTGGAAATGTATGCCCATATGTCAGGACTTAAAGTTAATTTTGATAAAACACAAGTTATTTGGATTGGGGCAAAAAAATTTAGCCAAGACTCAATAAAAACAAAATGGAAACTAAAGTGGGGAAATAACAGATTTAAATTGCTTGGAATTACATTTGACACAGATTTAGAAAAAATTGTGAACATAACTATAAAAATATAAATAATAAAAAATCTCTCGGAAAAAATGAGGCTCATAAAAGAAAAAATCAACAGCTGGAACAAAAGGTACTTAACACCATTAGGCCGAATCACAGTCATAAAGTCTCTTCTTCTCCCATCTTTAAATCACCTGTTTATATCCCTACCTAACCCCAGTCAAACATGTGTTAAAGATATCAGCAGCATTATGTATGAATTTTTATGGCAAGGTAAATCACGAGTAAAAGGCACTATCACATGCAAACAATATGAGGATGGCGGACTAAAAATGCCAAATATTGAGGACTATATATCGTCTTTAAAAACAACATGGGTTAAGAAGAATAGTGTGCAACAAATACAAATTTATAAACATTTTAAATACAGAAATTGATACAGACAATATTTTTAAATTGGGAGATATGTACATCGAACAAAAAATAGGAAATATTTCAAACCTTTTTTGGCGGGATGTTTTAAAAGCTCATCTAAAATTACAAAATAAGCTTAAGCCGATAAACATGGATGCATTTCTTTCTAGCCCATTATTTTTTAATAAGGACATAAAATGTGGGACAACCTTCTTCAATAAGGCATGGTTTGATAAGGGAATATGTTTTATAAATGACATTATCAAAATTGATGGAACTTTTGCCTCTCAAAATGAACTTAAAAACAATTTCAACATAAATATAAACTTTCTTCAATATTATGGCCTTGTCAAAGCAATAAAAGATTGGGGTAAAAGTTTGAAACTTATCAATATCGAAAAAAAGTTACAAATGCCATTTACTCCATACAAACTAAAAATATACCTAAAAAACAAAACCGGGACAAAAGACATGTACCTCGCATTAAACTCCAATTCTGAAACTCCAGCTGGTAAAATTAAATGGAACTCCACCTATAATTTTAACAATGAAACATGGAAGAAAATATATTTATGGCCGCATACCATAACAAAAGACACAACTCGAAAATGGTTCCAGTACCGAATAAACCACAATATTCTGGCCACAAATTATTTCCTAAATAAGATTAAAATTGTCAGTAGTCCATTATGTACATTCTGTAATAATTTCTCGGAAACAATGAAACATTTGTTTTGGGATTGTAAGGTTACACAAAACATATTTAGGGAACTTCAAGAATGGTTAGCGACCAAAAATATAACTACATGTATTACAATTAACGAAAAATCATTCATCTTTGGGATTTACGAAAAAACAATAAGTATCTTCAAACAATTAATACTATTAGAAACTAAATACTATCTCTATTATTGCCGGTGTTCAAAAGTAGTACCAAGTCTCAGCATACTGAAGCATCGAATTCAACTATTGTATGAAACATCCATGAAGGCAGCAATAATGGCCAACAAACTTGAAAACTTTACAAAAATCTGTGAAGACTTTATCATTTCAAAATTTTAATTTATGTAATAAAAACACCAAAATAAGATTTCATCTTCAGCTGAGCTAGTTGCGGGTGCTATAATAAATCTCTGCTTTTGTGCGGTTTTTTTTTCTTCCATTCTTTGTTTTAACCCCTTCACCACCCACTCCCCACTTCCCATTCCACCTCATATTATAGGTTTGGGAAATAAAGACATTATAAATATGAATCTAGTAGAAGAATATAATATACATAGAGTAATACAGGTTCAAGTAAAGACCATGATCTGACGGAACCAGCCGCGTTTTGTTTTATAATCAGTGTGGGGATCGGAACAGATTGTACATTGGTTTGTCAATACATAATGTTACCAACAACTGTAACATTTAACCCTTTCAGCCATAAATAACTGGAATGGATTATATATAATATGTTAATTTTCGGTCAATTCCATTCAACACAAAATACTTTTCAAATAATCTATTTATAATTTTTTTTTTTTTTTTTTTTTTTAACAAATATGAAAACTACTTGCAAAGAGTGCAGATCCTGATGAGCCGGCTCGTCTGGATCTACACTGTTTAAAAACACCTATATAAATGGCTGTAGTGTTGAAAGGGTTAATACACGATTTAAACATGTAGATGCACAGCAGGATTGAACTTCACTTTTTACAGAGTGGGGCTGGTTCAGTTGGATCATGGGTAATATGAATGATAACAAATAATCAATTACATGTATTACATATGCTAAATCAAACTTTGGCTCTTGCAGCGATGGAGAGTGACATTGTCATATGCGGGTTTATTATAAGTATTACTGTCTTTTTTTTTAATAACACGTGCAACTTTTTATTGAAAATTCAGGTATCTCATTAATGACGATTCTCATGTACCAGTCAACCATGAAGTCTTAATAGAACAGTGATTTCTACCCAGTACTGCAAGAGCAAAAGAGGGTGAATATCTGTAATTGCATGTTTTGTATTTGTATCCGACTATGACATGTATATTATGTACGGTTTGTGGGGGATGGCCCCGACCCACCACAAACCTATTACGGGGAAAATAAATATTTAAAAAAATAAAATAAAAATAAAAGACGAATTGACATAAGATAAAGACGAATCCACATAAGATAAAGACGAATCCACATAAAGACGAATCCACATAAGATAAAGACGAATCCACATAATATAAATACTAATTGACATAAGATAAAGATGAATCGACATAACATAAATACGAATCCACATAATATATAGACGAATTGACATAAGATAAATACAAATACGAATCGACATAAGATAAATACAAATCCACATAAGATAAAGATGAATACACATAAGATAAATACGATTCCACATAAGTTGAAGATGAATCCATATAAAATAAAGATGAATCCACATAAGATAACACTATCAGTTCAGTTAAGGCAGTCATGGCGTTCCATACAATAACACTCGTCTTGCAATAGCGAGCAACATATAATTACAAATCATCTGAAACCTCACGATGCATGTTTGATCGCAGTGAACGACGAAGCCTTTTATTTCATTAATTACACAGTTGAGTCTCATGACGTAAATGATGACCGTATTTAACATTACAGGATAATGTGTTGCTCAATTCAGGCTCAATGTATTTCCGTGTTATTACCTCATCGCTTAGCAAATATGGGATATATGCATGCAAAAGTTTTCCGTCCGTCCGTCATGTTGTTTCTGCTATAACTTCTTTAGCGTATGTCATTGACCGATTGGCTTCAAACTCCATGCACATGTTTAGTATCATCCCTATTTTCATTCCCCACCGCATTCATAACACCCCATCCCTCTTGTGCCCAACGTCAAGGTCAATTGACTGACTTTGAAATGTCAGATGCACTAGGTTGTTTTCACATTCAGTAGATGCGTGCACGTTTCTCCATTCTCCTATACATTATTTAGTGTTTCACCGATTGGCTTCAAACTCATGTATATGTTTATTATCATCCATATATTCATTCCTCACCCGACCCCTGCTCCCCCGAGCCGCCCAAGGTCAATGTCAAATATATTTGAAATGCGTGCGCGTTTTTCTCCATTCTCCTATAACGTTTTTACTGCATGAGCGATTGACTTGTAACCTCGTGTACATGTGTCATTCATATTATCATTCCCCGCCCCACCCACACTCCCCACACCCAAGGTGAAGGTCAAATAACTTTGGAATTTTACATTCAGCAGATACGTGCGTGTTTCTCCATTCCCTATATTTTTTGTACTGTATGAGCGATTGGCTTGAAACGTCACGTGCATGTTTTTCATCATTCATATTTTGATTCCTGCCCCCCACCCCCATGCTCCCTCGCCCCCAAGATCAAGTTAAAATAGCTTTGAAAATTCATATTAATTAGATGTGTGCACGTTTCTCCATTCCACTATAACTTCTTGATAGTATAAGCGATCGACATAAAACTTCATGTGCATGTTTCTCATCTATGCATTGATATTTACATTCTCCACCACACACATTCTCCCCGCGTTCCCGAAGTCAAGGTCAAATAACTTTGAAATGTCATATTGATGGATGTGATTGTGATTGCGTTTCTCCATTCCAACAACTTATTCCATGTGCATGTTTCTCATTATTCATATATTCATTCCCCGCCAGACCCATGCTCCCCTCATTCCCAACGTCAAGGTCAAATAACTTTCGCAATTATCCTGTAACTTCATTAGTATACGAGCGAGTTGCTTAAAACTTCGTGTGCATGTTTCTCACCATTCATATTTTCATTCCCCGCCCCACCGATGCTCCCTCCGTGTCCATGGTGAAGGTCAAATAACTTTTAACTTTTACATTACATTTTAGATGCGTACGCGTTTCTCGATTCTCCTATACAGTGGGGTCAGCGTGTAAGTACACACACGAACGAACACGACAGGTTGGTTCCAACCTGTTGTGTTCGTTCGTGTGTGTACTTACACGCTGACCCTACTGTAACTTCTTTGTTGTATGAGCGATTGACTTGAATTGAATGTGCATGTTTATGATCCAACCAACACAGCGGTGGGATACATGTCGTTGGTGGCGTGCTTTTTTGTGTATGCATGCTTTTGTAATCACCGCGTGTACCTGTACCTCTCTAACATTGACATGCAGACGGTTTTAGCAGATACATAGAGAATAGTAGGTTAGTGCCGTGAATGGGAAAAAATATCCGGCAACGCTCATGAATTTCTTTATTTCTCATCAGAAGTATATGCTGTGACCACTCATTTGAACCGTCTCGCCGAGACGGTTCAAATGAGTGGTCACAACATATATTTTGGTTCTAATCAGTGTAAAATGCAAAACTAGTATTGACTGGATATCAAAAATGTTTCACGGCACCGTGTTTCACGGCACATACGCACTGTGTTGACGGGATAAAACACATTGTACCTTCTTGTTTGTAACCCCTTGTATAACACAGTGTATAACACATGGTGTTACGCAAAGGAAGGTACAGTGAAGCTTCTCTAAACCGGACACCCTGGGATATCCCCAGGGTGTCCGGCTTAGAGAGGTTTCACTGTAAATCAGGCATTCGATCATTCTGAGACATAGTTGTGTGCTGTGATCACGAACAGACATTATCACCTGAGATAAATGACCAGGAAACAACACATACAGCATAACCTCTCTAAGCCGGACACTCTGTGAGGTCCCCAGGGAGTCCGCTTTAGAAATATTCCACAGTAAAACAGGCAAATAAGCACTCCAAGAAACGATTGTGTGCTTTGAAAACAGCAACACACATCAACATACTATATAACGCTAAACTAAACACACCATACTTAAGAATAGACAAATTTGTGTGTGTCCGGTTCAGAGAGGTTCTACTGCATTTGTACATTATAATGCGACTTTATTGTTTTTTTAGCATTCAATGTAGTTACAAGGTGCATAATCACGTGGTTACAACAACAACACCAATTACTGAAACTTCCAGAAGAGCCTCCGATTTAAGGTACCTATGCTGTTATATTGTCCTTACTATGTAACGGATTTTAATAAAATATGGCGCAACAAACGGATCTTGTTAAGCTGCATTTTGGTTATCTCGGTACTTTGGCCCAAACTTCTGTCATTTTGGCGAAGAATCGATGTCCCTGTCAGTATTGACAGTTTTTGCGAAGAATAGATTTGTGTCAGTATTGACAGTATACTGTCAGGTCATGACGGCGCGGTTCATGCGCCATATTACAAAAAAACCCGTTGCATATTACGGAAACTATCGACTAATATTTACTTTGGAGTGGGCGCGCTTTCAACATTGTTGTTGCTGTGGTAACCAATGATCATTCACCTTGAGTTATCGTTTTCCCCAATAACAGTATATACATTGTAAGATGTTAATTGCAATATGACGTACGTGCGGAGCCCCGCAGGGGACGTATACTTTTTTTTTTATTAATTCGTTCCCATCAAATAACAATTAATTCCCACGAAATAACAAATAACAATTTGTTCCCTCAATTTAACAATTCGTTCCCACGAATTAACTATTCGTTCCCTCTGTGTTGGCGCCCAGCTGCGCGCGCAACACCTTTGATCTACTTTGAAGCTGTTTAATTGAGGGAACGAATTGTTATTTCGTGTTATTTCGTGGGAACGAATTGTTAATTCGAGGGAAAGAATTGTTAAATTGAGGGAACGAATTGTTATTTCGTGGGAACGAATTAATAAAATAAAATCCATGTTCCGTGCGTAAGTGTACTCTGAATGAAAGTATATTATATCCCCGGATGAACCTGCACTGATCTTTATTTGACAAACAGTAATTGGAACACGTTTAATGATTAGCCACACTCGCATTTAATTGAGAAATTGTCCAGTAGCCGATTTCACCAAAATTGCAAAGTATACTTATCTTGCTCAGTACACTTTCAGGGGGAAATTTTCAATTTAAGGATATTTTATTAATTTTTATTATACTGAATTTATTACATTATCACAGCCATTTTGGCTGTGATAATGTAATAAATTCAGTATAATAATTATGCATACTTATAATCATCATATAATTATATGCAGTCGTTAGTTCTATGTGAAATAATGCATTTCGGGAATATACATGATTGCTCCCTCAAATTATACTGAGCTAGATAAGTATACTTTGCAATTTTGGTGAAATCGGCTACATATGACAGACAGACCACTTTAAAGGAACTGTGGCTACGTTGAACTTTCAAATTTTCATTATGCGTTTTGTTCTCCATACACTGCACATCCTCAAAATTCTGGATGTGACTGGATAAATGGGGCTTATGGGTTTTGCGACCAGTGTAGATCCGGATCAGCCTGTGCATCCGCACAGTCTGATCAGGATCTGCAATGTTCGCCATTCCGGCAATGAAAAAGATTGTATTCAGGCTACAGTAGTGTGCTGTTTGATCAGGAGCTACACTGGTCACAATTCCCACAGGCATCATTTCTCCAGTCACAGTCGCAATTAATCAAGCGCATCATTTCATTTGATCGAAATAGTAATACATACAGTTAAAGGTACATGCCCATCATTCAGTAGGCACAAACTGTTCTTTATAGGAATTAAATAAGTGATTAATTGTGTCACTATTCCACCAGTTCTAAAAAGTATAAGTCGCCGCTATACAAATACAATACTTTTTTTTCGATAATATTAAATTGTATCAAAATTGAGCCTTCATTTTATTAATCGTGATAGTTGGTCAAATATTGATTTTATTACGAAAAGTTGATTTGTCTATGGGAATTGAACATGGGGGGAAATGAGGTGGAGGAGCTGTGTGAGGAGTCAAAAAGCATAAGAGTTTGGAAATTAACTCCGAAACCTGGCTAGACGGCTTGGAACTGATCTAACTAAGAAAACAAAACTTACATTTTTAAAATCAGTCTTCTGTTTCTGAAATAAAAAAAAATCCCCATGTTAAATCCCGATAGTCATCTTCACAGAGTTAATATGTCTATGAGGATTTAGCAAGGGATACTTTTTTGCAATAACAATACATATTTTACCAAATTTCACGAAATAAAAAGAAGGATAATCCTTAAATATTTATCAAATTTAATTTCGGATCATCCTTAAATGTTTATCAAATTTAATATTATCGAAATAAATAATATTTATTTCGATAATATTAAAGGAGAATAACACATTCTCCAAAACCGATACATTTGCATTATATAGCTATATTAAAGACATATCGTGGCTTTACGTGACTTGGTTTTTAATTTCCATTATTTATGCGCTCTCCACTCCATGGGGATTTTAGGCTGCCTCCATTAAAGCACGTGATACGCAACCGCGCCGTGACGTAGTTGTAAAGCGTATCTGCCCCCGGGGCTACACATTTGTGGCTGTGATTGGAGAAATGGGGTTTTGGGATTTGTAAATATCAAATATCACACTTCTGTAGCCTGGTAATGATACATATTGCTTAGAAGCGGGACATGTGTTTCATTGATGGAAAGGTAAACAATCCAAATCCTGATCAGACTGTGCAAATTGTGCATACAATTATCCGACTGCTGCATTTGCAAGCTGATCTAGCTCTATACTGGTGACAGAGACAATATGCCAGGTTTAGTAAGATAGTGAACCATATTTCACATCAAACAGTGTCATATATACTGCCATCTGAATTTCAAAGATATTGTAGTCCCCTGGTTAGCCCCAGGGATGTTTCTGCTGGTCGTAAAACATAATTTACACAGCACATGAGAAAACACCACTTGTTGCTGTGTCATAAGAATCAGATATTTCATTAAGTAGATCCTGCTTCTGGGCTTGGCAAAATTTAATTTTTACTTTAATTTCAGTAATATTCAGCAAATAAATAAAATAAAATCTGATTAGGGGCTACATCATTCATTTGACATTGTATGGTACAGTATCGTACTGTAAACTTTTTTGCTGGTTGCAAACATGATCCTGTCTTGTTTTGTAACAGTCATATTTTTTGTTGAGGTGGTAATCTCCTTCAAAATAGTTGCTACAATTTCAGTATGGTACATAAGAAAACACACCGGTGCATTAGACCATCCGTATACTCATGGATATGATTGTTTCAATTCGTGAGTAATGTATTATACTGCAGATTGTAATGATTGTTTGACTGGGTGACTAACAGTGCTTACGTTGCATACGTTACAGTGCTTACAATCAGTGTAGACCCAAACTAGTCTGGGTCTACACTGATTGTAAGCACTGTGACGTCACGGCTAGCCAAGATGGCGACTTACAGGCGATTTGAAGCCAGTTACAAAACATGAATAATAATGAAATTGATTTTTTTTTTCGCGACGTTATTTACCGCGTTCGTGTTATTTCGATATTATTTATTGATTTAAGATGAATCCAGCGAGTCCGTTCCTATCTTTTAAATTCTATAAACATTTAAGGATGATCCTTCTTTTTATTTCTTGTAATATTATATTGCTTTTTACATGGTTTGCATGGTCGTAAAATTTGGGCAGGTTTTGTGAAACAGACAGACTCAGTAGTGAATTACTGCCTTGTTCTACTGACCCCTTCACTTGGAATGCGATATCATTATATTGGTCTGGCAAACCGTGTTCAACATATACAGTAGAACCTCTCTAAACCGTACACCCGGAAAGATTTGTATTCTTATGTATGGTGGGTTTAGTTTAGAGTTATCTATTATGTTAATGCTTGTCTCTGTTCTCAAAGCACTTCACAGGGTGTCCGTTTTAGAGAGGTTCCACTGTATTCATAAAACATCATTTGCGACCAGTATTGCTAAAACATCAATATCCGGAATTCCTTTCAGCGCATTGCCACGTGCGAAGACGTTTCTAACACTTCTCGCTGTCAGTAACATCCTGCTATCTGTTAGTTTCGTTTGTAAACATGGATGTCTGGCATTTCGTCATTCAGCACGATTCCGGTAAAACGAGAGAAGTATACATGGTTGTGGATTTCATTTGATATTTATGATAGTTTACCGTCAATTTTTGGTATTTTAAATGTTGTCATAGGCTTAGGAATTCATAAGCCTTGCCATGTGTTTCATTGATGGAAGTGCGGACAGTGCAGATCCTGATCAGACTATGCATATGCACAGTCTGATCTGGATCTACACTGGCCGCAAAACAATTAAGCCCTATTTCATCAGTCACAGTCACAAATAACTTAACCCTTTGAACCCGAAATCCCGCTATACCGGTTTATGCAAAAAGTGCAGATCCAGATGAGCCGGCTCGTAACGAGCCGTCTCATCAGGATCTGCACTTTTTGAAAGTAATTTTAATATTTTTGAGAACAAAAACACCCCTTTTCATAAATAGACGAATCTGAAAATCATTTTGTGACCATTGGATTGGTCGGAACATTAGCATATCACAGTCCATTCCAGTTCCTTAGGGTTGAAAGGGTTAAGAGTTCTAGCTTTCCTGACGTCACTGGTCAGCTATACACGTGGCAAGCAACATATACATGCGTGTAAACACTAGCAAACAATAATGACGTTCAATTGATGAGTTTATATGTACTCGAAACTTTCAACAGACAGGCAGACGTCTCTGGCACATACGGCTAGCTAGGTTTTGGTAGATGTAACACAATCCAACTAGTTGTGAACGGTAAATCTTGCAATCTACCCCCGTACCGTCCGTAGCCAGACGGTACGGGAGTAGATTGCAAGAGTTACCGTTCGCAACTAATGATGCAACCAGGTATCACAGAAATATCGGAAGTCCACGAGATAACTGACCAATGGAAAACGCGTGACATATCGCTAGTTTTTTGTCTGATTAGACAATTGTGACGTGGTCAATACATACATTAGGCGTTTTTTAGCTCGACTATTCGAAGAATAGTTAGAGCTTATTTTGTCACACCGGCGTCGGCGTCGGCGTCGACGCCGTCGGCGTCGGCGTCACCGTCACGCCTTGGTTAAGGTTTTTAGTCAACCTTGTATATGGAATACTCCTGGCCCTACACCCACCATACTTGGACAACTTCATCTCCTAGGGATGTACATCAATAACCCCTGATCTATATTTGACCTTGACCTACATTTCCTCTTGAATTACTTAGTTAATTCTCTTTGGTTAAGGTTTTTATTCAAGCTTGTAGATGGAATACTCCTGGCCCTACACCAACCATACTTGGACAACTTCATCTCCTAGTGATGTACATCAACAACCCCTGACCTATAGTTGACCTTGACCTATGTAACCTTGAATTACTTAGTTAATTCCCATTGGTTAAGGTTTTCACTCAACCTTGGTTAAGGTTTTTAGTCAAGCTTGTACATGGAATACTATTGTGCATACAGACACCATACTTGGACAACCTTTTCTCATAGCGATGTACATCAATAACCCCTGATCTATATTTGACCTTGACCTACATTTCCTCTTGAATTACTTAGTTAATTCCCCATGGTTAAGGTTTTTAGTCAAGCTTGTATATGGAATACTACTGGCCCTACACCCACCATACTTGGACAACTTCATCTCCTAGGGATGTACATCAACAACCCCTGATCTATATTTGACCTTCACTTACATTTCCTCTTGAATTACTTACTTAATTCCCCTTGGTTAAGGTTTTTAGTCAACCGTGGTTAAGGTGTTTAGTCAAGCTTGTACATGGAATACTATTGTGCATACAGACACCATACTTGGACAACCTTTTCTCATAGGGATGTACATCAATAACCCCTGATCTATATTTGACCTTGACCTACATTTCCTCTTGAATTACTTAGTTAATTCTCTTTGGTTAAGGTTTTTAGTCAAGCTTGTAGATGGAATACTCCTGGCCCTGCACCAACCATACTTGGACAACTTCATCTCCTAGTGATGTACATCAATAAACCCTGACCTATATTTGACCTTGACCTACATTTAACCTTGAATTAATTAGCTAATTCCCCTTGGTTAAGGTTTTTAGTCAACCTTGGTTAAGGTTTTTACTCAAGCTTGTAGATGGAATACTATTGTGCATACATACACCATACTTGGATAACTTTTCTCATAGGGATGTACATCAATAACCCCTGACCTATATTTTAACTTCACCTACATTTAACCTTGAATTACTTGGTTAATGTGTATAGTCAAGCTTGTATATGGAATACTCCTGGGCCTACATCAACCATACTTGGACAACTTCATCTCCTAGTGATGTACATCAATAATCCCAGACCTATATTTGACCTTGACCTACTTTTATCCTTGGATTACTTAGTTATTTCCTCTTGGTTAAGGTTTTTAGTCAAGCTTGTATATGGAATACTCCTGGGCCTACAGCAACCATATTTGGAAAACTTCATCTCCTAGTGATGTACATCAATAACCCTTGACCTATATCTGTCATTGACCAACATTTAACCTTGAATTACTTACTTAATTTCCCTTGGTTAAGTTTTTTACTCAACCTTGGTTAAGGTTTTTATGCAGGCCGCAGCCACCTTGTTTGTCAAGCTATGTGTACATCGACAACCCTCGTAGTCGAGCTATGCTGTTCTCCTAGAGCTCTTGTTTCTTTTGTATTGACCTACATAAAACACGAGAACATGTATACATGTATGTGTGTTGTGTATTGACCTACATAATAAGCACATAACTGAATTATATTTCACGTGTGTTTGTACCTAAATAAAATAGCACATATCGATGGTCTAGTAACATAAGGTCGTAACTGCTATGCTAAAGCATAGCAGCAGTTACGACCTTATGTTACTAGACCATCGATATGTCCCCTGAATGATTCCGTAAAGTTCCAATAGCTTTACAGTTGTTTTGTTCCGATATTATTTGAGAAACAAAATGTTTCCGTAAATGACGTTTAACGTTGCTACCCATTAATGGCTATGCATTTTTTATCCCGATGTGATTTGCAAAAATATGACATTTGTGCACATGGAAAATGTAACCTGCATGTGTAGAGCATGCAAATAATATAATAAAATGTTTGGCACAGACATACCTTTCCTGCAGCATGTATTTTGTTTATCTCTCTGTCATAATAATAACAATCAATGCCGTCGTCCTGAGAAATTACTCCTTGTTGCTAAGCTGTACCAGGACTGGTTTACGGTCACATTATTCATTGACCGACTGGTTCCTGTATGACCGTAACGCAGCAGATTTTGTTTGCTTTGTCAAGTACAGTGCAACCTCTCTACAACAGCCACCAATGGGAAGACGCAAAACTGGCTGTAGTAGAGAGATGGCTGTTGTAGGGAGGTTAATGCTGAATTAAATTGTGTTGTCTGCTGTTTGTTTATTTTCATTAAGTATTCTTATCAAATACATGATTTGACAGCATTTTAGGAAATGATTCTAAAGTGTTGTCAAATCATGTTTTTATTGAGAAAGAAGGCAAAATATAAAACAGCAACATACGACAATTTTCGTACTCAGCAGTGTAAGGGCTAAATATATAGGAAATTATCCATTTGTGATATAAAATAGCGGCTGTTACAGAGAGGGCGTTGTTGTAGAGAGTGGCCGTTCGGGGAGGTTCGACTGTACTGAAACCTGTCTGTAGTTTCACCACTCGATGGCCGATTAAAGCAATACTCGTCCCCGTATAGACTCGTCCAGCAATGGCGTAGACGAGTCTAGTATCACCACTCGATGTCCGAATAAAGCAACACTTATCCCTGTATAGCTTCGCACAGCAACAGTGCGGCATTCGACGGATATTAAATTGCTGGCTGAATTAAATTTATTTCCATGTTTTTCTCATTCAATGGAAATGATTCTAAAGTGATGTGAACTAATTTCAATACCAAGTATGAAACAATAGCCGACGGCAAGTTTCGTTTCCCAAATCATAAGGGTTAAAGGCCCTGTGTCTCAGATGTGGATGAAATGCGAGCAAAACAGTTGGTAAAATAGCATTATAGGAATGAATGGCCTTTTTTGTGGAATTTATCGGGGTATAAACTTGGAAAAGTCGCGGGAATACTGGACGAAGGCTGGAAGGCCTCGTCCAGTATTCCCGCGACTTTTCCAAGTTTATATCCCCGATAAATTCCACAAAAAGGCCATTCATTCCTTATATTTCCAGCATTTGAAATAAATTCATCAAGAAAATGTGTTTATTTTCCGTTTTCTTAAGAATTATTTTAACTGCGCCTCACGGTTACGGAAAGTAGTTCGGCAAGGGAGTTTACTGGGATATACATTTTGGACAGAGACTTGATACGGACCAATCAAATATTAGGGAATTGTGTAAATATTTTTGTGCTGGAATTATTTCACAGTAAATTGGTATCGGGTTTCATCTATGAACATGAACATCTATGAAGAAAGTAAATGAAAACAATATTATTGAACAAATAATAAGCGTTGCAAAGTTTTGCTATCTATAACATTCGTATTTCCCGCTGATACGCTCAAACTTAAACCCTCGTCAGACCGGGGTAGCGTCCTTACTGCGCTGCTACGGCGACGGAAAATGGGCACAGAGCGCGTCAAGGTCGCCATAAGCGTGGTATAAGCGTGGTGGAAACGCCAGACATCGTGCTGTGGTCGCCATGGTCGCCAATGATCGCCGAGTCACGGCGTTTGTTTTGAGCATGTTCAAAACGAACGCCAAGGTTCGACGATCTGTCCTGGAACGCAGTGAGAACGCGGTGGGGTCGCGAAGGTCGTGAGACAAGCGTCGTAACATCTGCATGAACGTAGTACACGCGCAGTACACGCGTGGCAAAGACGCTGCGAAAATGGTAACATTTGCAACGGCGACTTCATGGCGTCCTCACCTCGCGTGTCTGCCACGACCCCACCACGCGTTCAGAGTCTTTATGGCGTTGTCAGGGCGATGTTACGATGATTTCACCACTGTTGCGCGATTGCACCACGTCCTCATGGGGCTCCCAGTGCGCATATGGCGTTCTTATGGGGTTCCCACTGCGTTTATGGAGTTCGTAATACGACCATGGTGTGGTTACCAAGCTTGCACTACGCTCCTATGGCGACCATGCTTTTCATGTGCGACCTGCTATAAAAACTGGCGTTTCAAAGTTCATACATCAGTGTGTCTGTCGTCTTCATCGCGTGTATGTCGTGTTCATCATCATGGCAGACGATATCCAGAACTTGCTAAGACCACAACAATTGCTTATTGTGCAGCAGCAGCAGGCAGACAATGATGCTGCAGCTGTAAACATCTTCAGACGGCGAAGAAGGAGGAGGGCAAGGCGAAGAAGATGTTGGGTTGGACCATGGCTACATGTAGGTGATGTCCGTAGATTTCAGTTTGGGCACTTCAACCGCCTCATGATCATCTTGAAATATCCGAAAATATGACCAGCTTATATAGTCGCCGTGATCACGTGGTAGAAACGCCGTGAGGTCGCCGTTCAGTCGCGATACACGTAGAAGACGCGTGGTAAGAACCCCATGAGCGTGGTGAGAGCGCCGCGGGATCTCCGGTGATCGCCGTTGCCAAGCCCATAGATCTCAATAGAAACGCCATAAGTTTGTAATTTTTTGGGACTTTTCTCGCATTGTGTTCACGTTTGCCGGCGACCTTGTACATTTTCTGGTCGCCGTACGGTCGCGGATGGTCGCCGTCCAGTCTGACGGGGCTATTAGTAGCCGCCTGCATTGTTTTGACTAGACAATACGTTATCGACTACTGGTCACCGATAACCTTCAGTTCTCGCATCTTTTTTAAATTCGGTTATTTTCCATGAGCATGTACGTACATCGTGTGTATACGTATTAGAGAGTTTAGTAATAGTTATAGTGTTCACATATTGAATCTTTAATCAATTAATTTCGTAGCGAGCGAATATATGAACTATGGGTTGCCACACCCATCGCATGCACCTGTCTATTAAAATTTAAGATCGTCTGTAAATGTCAATTTATGGATTTACATTTATTGAGCATAGGCTGCATATGCAGCCTATGCTCAATAAATGTAAATCCAATAATTATTTACAATAAAACATTGTTAATGTGAAATTTACAGACTATCATAATTTTGCACTTACGAACATTTTAGTCGTACGAAGTTTAGTGAAACGGGCACCTGTCTATTAAAATGGAGTGCTCCCCATGAACGTGTTTTCAACAACGTTACTATTACGTGATTGGCGGTGTGACGCTGAATCGATCGTACACATGGTGCGCGTCATAGGAACAATTACGTCAGCAAGGCAGGGTCTGATAACATAGTTATTGAACATTTAATGATTAATTTAATAGATATTGGCGAAAGCGTCGCAATATGCAATTAATTGAGGCGACATTATGTGCTTTCGAGAAGCTTGGGCAAACAATGGTGATTAGTGTTTGCGCTAGTTTCTCGACCAATGAAAGCAGAGCATTTCATCTCAATTAGTCGCATATTGCGACGCTTTCGCTAATATCTATTAAACTAATCATTAAATGTTGCAAAGTTATATTTAGGACCCACATGCCCCTCCTTGTTGACGTAATTTCCTGTGACGCACAACATGTGTACGGTCGATTCGGTGTCACACCGCCAATCACGTAATAGTATCGTTGTTGAAAACACGCTTATGGGGAGCGCTCCATTCTAATAGACAGGTGCCCGTTTCACTAAACTTCGTACGACTAAAATGTTCGTAAGTGCACAATTATGATAGTCTGTAAATTTCACATTAACAATGTTTTCTTGTAAATAATTATTGGATTTACATTTACTGAGCATAGGCTGCATATGCAGCCTATGCTCAATAAATGTAAATCCATAAATTGACATTTACAGACGATCTTAAATTTGAACTTACGAACATTTTAGTCGTAAGAAGTTTAGTGAAACGGGCCCCAGGTGCCCACGATGAGGTGGGGCGACCAACAATTTTGTTATAGTTCTACAGTTCACATAATTTTTTATTGAATTTTTTAATAAACTAATTTTTCGCTCGCTTTCGCTCGCTACGAAATGAATGTATTAAACATTCAATATGTGAACTATAACTGTTACGTATACGTGTATATATGTGCAATGCTGACCTGTGCCTTCTTTTCTTATCTGCACAAAAGTGTTAGTCAGTGGTAACATGCATCCCAGGGAGGATTCACGTCACAACTCGACTGTTGTATTCCGATAGATCATTGACGCAATGGGCCAAGTTAAATTTAGCATGAAGTTTCCTGGAGTTGATGTTGACGATATTGGAAGCTGACATTCAAATGCGATAATTAGCCAACAAATGCATGGTCTTGACAAGTGATATGTTGTGTCTGTATTGATTCATGTGAGTAACATTCATTCACATTTCTCAAGTGTTTGTGTGAAACGCTATAGGAATGAATGACCTTTTTGTGGAATTTATCGGGGTATAAACTTGGAAAAGTCGCGGGAATACTGGACGAAGCGATAAATAATTACAATTTTCGAAAGAAAATATATATATATTTTCGATTTTTTTTTTCGATTTTTTTTTTTTTTTAAGGCCTCGTCCAGTATTCCCGCGACTTTTCCAAGTTTATATTCCCGATAAATTCCACAAAAATGCCATTCATTCCTTATAATTCCAGCATTTGGTTGGCTAATGGAAATGACGTCAGTCTCCAGTAACCAACCAAACCACTGTGTGCACATGATTGGAATATTTTCAAAGATGGCGGCTAATAGTCATTGAGAATGCGGAAGTGAATGTGTATGATTTTAAAAAGCCAATTTAGGTTAGTGAGACGCGTTTTTAGTGCAGTTTACACTCGAAATCTTTCAGATTTATGTTAATGTATTAGCAACTGTAAAATCTATGCCGAAAACCCACCACAGGCAGCGGTTTCGACACGCTGTAATGCTTTGTATAGGTGAGTTCCAATTGTCTACATTGTGTGGCCTTTCGTTACAATGGTGGCGAATGGGAGTTTTGTACCTTTCTAAGTACTATTATATTTACACCCGGGCACATTTCAATTGTTTTGTACATTGCTTAGAAAGGTGTTTTATGTATATACAAACAATAATTGACCATCCAAGACACGCTAGAATCGCCTGTGGTATAACTATGAACGTGCTTTCTGTTAATAGTAATAATAATACTAATAATAATAATAAATCATTTAACAAAATATAGTCTCTTTTCTTTGTTAAATATGGTCAGTTTTACATAATACCCGTCATAATCTCACAGATGCTTGATCTGTGTAATTACTTGGGAACCAGTCTATATTTACATGACGATCTTAAATTTGCACTTAAGAACATTTTAGTTGTAAGAAGTTTAGTGAAACGGGCCCCAGGGACGCAGTTTGGCTGATGGTTGATTGCTTCTCTTCTTTATTAGCGATCTTCATGAATGGGCGGAAATGGGATTAGCAAAATAAATGTCATTTTATAGATATTTTGAACATTTTAGGACTAAACTGACATGCCCAAGAGCTATTCTGAAATTTTTTCTTCACTTGACAGATGAGTTGCGTCTGCACAAAACTTCCGGGTTGGCTCGCGTGAAACGTCGCGTATTAAATGACGACAAACTTCCGGAGAAATTCCCGATTCTGATGTTCTCCCAAGGACGTCAGTCATGTCTGAATGACACACGGGGTGGGTTAAAAATCGCACACATCAGAAAAGTGGGCTTGAATGCAAGTTTCACAGTACACAGGCGCTGCGACGGGATAAACACCATTTCTTCAAAGTAAATTTATATTCGTGTTTTATTTTCGAAATGTCCTAAAGCTGTTTTGCAGATCAAAACGGTACAATCCAAAGTCAGGACCAATTCTAACTGAGAATGTTTCGGTCAAAATTTGACATCGGCCAAAGAAATTTCGAAAACAATGATATCTGAATAATGAAGAGGTCTCAGGCTGATATCAAGTTACCTCGGGCTGATACCTTGGTTGATATCAACCTAGCCAGGTAATAACCTCTAAATATTCAGTACTCGTTAGTTTAACACAGATACAGTAGCGCTTTTCTGCTCCTTACCTATTTGTATATACTAATATCGTATACATATCGTAATCGTATACATGTAGTATTGATATATTTAATGAGCATATCGTATGATCATATAATATTGGTATGTTTGTACCGTATCATCGTATAGTACAAACGTACTATACGAATATTATACAAACATACGATATCCGTTCGTATATACGATATATCCGTACGGATATGGTATGAATATACCATAATCTGGTATGTTTGTACGATACAAACGTACCAGAATTATACACATGTAAAAAATCGTATAAACGTACGATTTGAATGGTATATCTATACGATATTGGTTGGTATGTACGGTACAAACATATCTTACGTTTATATTACATATATGCATATCGTATAGAAAACATATCGTATTGGTATAGTATACGTATAGTATTTGTATAGTATACGTATAGTATTTGTATAGTATACGTATAGTATTGGTATAGTACGTATAGTATTGGTATAGTACGTATAGTATTGGTATAGTACGTATAGTATTGGTATAGTACGTATAGTTGACCTGCAGAAAAGCGCTACTGTATACTGGAATAATTAACAGATAATTATCTGCAGGTAGCAAATGAAAGAAACAGTCGTAGTGTACTAAATTGCGTTGCAAATCCACTTATGAACGTTAAACCAAGAATGTAGCTACATGTAAGTTATGCTGTTCGCACCCCCCCCCCCCTGTTCCAGTCAACCTTATGACCGTAGCTCCCTTTCTCCACTGACCCATTCAATTTGCATTACATTTAGAGTACTCCCCGTATGTGTCTGCTAAATTGAGAGAAGCCATGTGATGTTTTACCTTAGAATATGTGCGATTTTGAATCCTGAAACATATTTACAGAGACCGGGATATTTTCTGTAAATGACGTAGACAGTTGACGAAATATTCATAGCAAATGTGGAATAGAATTCCACATTTGCTATGAATATTTCGTCAACTGTACAAGTCATTTCCGGAAATTATCGTAAATTTTGTAAATATTGTTCATGAGATATCGCACATCATCAACTCTCATAGCTTGTCTACTATTTACTCCATGTCAGAAAAGCATAACACAATCCGCATTACTTTTGGAAAACCCCTCTTCTGTGTCTACGGTAAATGCGCCAACATTTATCATTTATTACGACTTCGTGCCAGACACTCATGACGTGGCTGTGCCGGACGATTGATAACATAATAGATACAATCCATTGCCTGGCTACACTAAACTGTACATTTGGTAATTGAATATTCAAGGTGCATGATGACGTGGTTACAACAACAACAACGTCGCCCACTCCAAAGTAAGTATTATTTGATATTTTCCTTAATATGCAACTGATTTTGATGAAATATGGCGCAGCAAACGCGTCTTCATGAGCTGCATTTGGTGGTCTATGGAGTTTGGCATACATATGTCGTCTTTGCGAAGAATCGATTTCCGTGTCTCTGACACGGAAATCGATTATTCGCAAAAAACGACAGACGTTTGGGCTAACATACAGAGACCACCAAATGCAGCTTAAGAAGATGCGTTTGATGCGCCATATTTCATCAAAATCCGTTACGTAATAAGGACACTATAAAAGAATACGTACTTTGAATCGGTACCTGTTGTTGTTGTTAGTACCACGTGATCATACACCTTGCTATTGAGACACTGTTAGACAGTCGGCTTGAATAAACGTGCAACAACTAAAAGGAGCTTCGAACATGATCCTCTGTCTGTGAACCTCCCTGGGTGGCCGCTTTAGAGAGACGTCACTGTAAAAGTGTAACCCGTACTATTGTGTGGGTGGTTGGTCGGGCGATCGCGACGGCGTAAATTAACGATGGGTTTCCTCCTTATAGGAATCACGATGTTCCTGGTTTGGCCCTCATGTACGTTTTTTATCTTTGACTATTTTATTACCTGGGAGCTGAATTGGGTTATGGGGCTCATTATAAAAGTAGTAAGACTACTACTGATCCTACTGCTTTTGGGATGGGGCCGAGTGATTCTGGTGCGGCGAGGACCTGGCATCATATCAGGATTATTCTTATTTCAGGGCTGAATTTACAGTTTTTAGCTCGCCTACACAAAGTGCAGATGAGCTTATGGCATACCCCCGGCATCGTCGGCGTCGGCGTCCACATACTTAACGTTGAGGTAAATGTCGTATAACTTCTGTTTCCTTTCATGGAACACCTTGTTATTTCATACATGCAGTCCTCAGATGACACTCTATCATGCTGTAGAAAATTCATGAAACTGATGATACTCTATCGTGTTATAGCAAATCCATGACCCACCTCCACCCCTTACCCCAAGGTCAAGGTCACAAACTTAGCACATTCATTAATTTAACGTTGGGGTAAATGTCTTACAACATCTGTGTCCTTTCATGAAACGCCTTGATATTTCATACAATGCATTTCAGATGACCCTCTTCTGTTTCTTTACAGGGAACGCCTTGATATCTCATACATGCATTCATCTGATGATCCTCTATTGTGCTACTGCAAATCCATGACCCACCCCCACCCTTTTCCCCGAGGTCAAGGTCACAAACTTAGCACATTCATACATTCATTCATCATGTGAATAGCTATCATGCTGTAGAAAATCACCAACTTAATGCGTTCATAAAGTTAACGTTGGGTTAAATTTTGTATAACTTCTGTTTTCAGGGAGCGCATTGATATTGTATACATGCATTCATCTTAATATGCTATATCATGTTATAGCAAATCCACGACCCACCTTCCACCATTGACCCCAATGTCAAGGTCCACCGCACACCTCTTAACCCAAGGTCAAGTTATGAAATATGTTTTTTATACAACTGTGCCAAGCTTGAGTGAAGGCTGCCAACAGGCGAGCTTTGTTGTCTTCTGACAACTCTTGTTTATTGTAAATAATTCAGTTCTGATTTTGGGATTTTCTCCCCATTTGTGGATGAACTTGAACATGTACATGTACATGTACTTGTATATGTACTATATGGGATTTAGTCCTAAACCCATTGACACGGCCTTAAATGACCTTAGCTGTTGATAGGCCGTTAAACCCCAACAAACAAACACAAACTTACTATGGTAAACTACATGTAAATCTCTTCGGCGAAGAAACGAACGAAAAATACATCAGTGACTGTTGTCAAATGTTGTCACTACGTGGCGTAGACGCAACGACGCTGTAACTATTGTATAATGTGGAGATAATTGACGATTTCTGTCAGCCGCAATAGCTCAGTGGTAGAGCATCGGACTACGGATCGAAAGGTCCTGAGTTCCAATCCCGACACTGGCCGATTCTGCGTGTTCTTGGGCTAGACACCTTCGTGATAGCCTAGTCCTATCGGATGGGGACTTAAATAGTCGGTCCCGACATGCAAGGTCATCGAACCAGTGTCGTCGTTAAATCAAAGCATTTACGATTTCTGTCGTGTGTAATGATTGAGCATTAGTAGTTGCACAAAACTATGTAAATTACTAAAAAACAACGAGATCCACCCACATCTACCCAAACTCCACCAAACTACCCGTATGAGACCAATATACTGACCATCTGTTAAAACACCTGTGATCATAGGGGTGCTGAGGCGAATCATTGGTACAGAATGAAAGTTGACGTCGATAGTGGACAATAAAATGTAGGTTTGCGCATAACATCAACATCTGTTAGAGAGGAACTCTATAATATAGCAATATTTTGTTCCAATCCTCTTTACACTGCTTGTATACCGAAAAATGATGTAATCTTTCGACGTCAGGAAGCATAATCAATGGTATCGACCATGTATAGTCTCATTCGTAGGAAATAAGTTATGATTATGACGTCGAGCATTGAGAAAAACAGTAATCAGATGAAAGATATAGCAGTTTATAGTTTTATTTATAGTTTACAGCGTGATCACCACCCGCGTTTGTTACACAATTAATGTGTTGCTGTGACTGGGGAAATGGGGCGTATGGCATTGGTTGCTAGCCAACCACCTTGCAATCTACCCCAGTACCGTCCGTAGGCAGAGTTACGATTCCACTCGTCGGATTCCTCTGCAGAGCGAATCAAATCTGAAAAAATATTGTTATTATACCCCCACAAACAAAGTTTGAGGGGGTTTATAGGAGTTAGCTTGTCGGTCGGTCTGTTGGAAATTCCCTTCCGCACTATATCTTCTACACCCATGCATGGATTATCAAATGGCTTGGCACAAATGTTTCTCATGATGAGAAGGTGTGCCGAGATCAATAACCACGATCATACGTCCAAGGTCAAGGTCACAGTTGAAGGTCAAAGGTCAAACCTATCGAAATTCCATTTCGCTCTATATCTTCTACACCGATGCATGGATTATCAAATGGCTTGGCACAAATGTTTCTCATGATGAGAAGGTGTGCCGCGATCAATAACCACGCACCTACGTCCAAGGTCAAGGTCACAGTTGAAGGTCAAATGTCAAACCTATTGAAATTCCCTTCAGCTCTATATCTTCTACACCGATGCATGGATTATCAAATGGCTTGGCACAAATGTTTCTCATGATAAGAAGGTGTGTCGCGATTGATAACCACGCACCTACGTCCAAGGTCAAGGTCACAGATAAAAGGTTAAAGGTCAAACCTATTGAAATTCCCTTCCGCTCTATATCTTCTACACCCATGCATGGATTATCAAATGGCTTGGCACAAATGTTTCTCATGATGAGAAGGTGTGTTGCGATCAATAACCACGCACCTACGTCTAAGATCAAGGTCACAGTTGAAGGTCAAAGGTCAAACCTATCGAAATTCCCTTCCGCTCTATATCTTCTACACCGATGCATGGATTATCAAATGGCTTGGCACAAATGTTTCTCCTGCTGAGAAGGTGCGTCGCGATCAATAACCACGCACCTAAGTCCAAGGTCAAGGTCACAGTTGAAGGTCAACGGTCAAAACTATTGAAATTCCCTTCCGCTCTATATCTTCTACACCGATGCATGGATTATCATACTATGCCCAGGGTCAAGGTCACATACTTGATGCGTTTGAAATCTTAACGCTCGGCTAAATGGCTTATAATAAAAAAAAAGCCTCGTTTCCTTTGGCTGCCAGTGGGGGTATTCGTGTGCCGACAGGCCACATTTCTAGTTATATATGTAATACAAACCAATTTTTCCGAAACAAAGTTGACCATTGTAGAAGGTTTAGAAAATTATTTTTTGCATTTACAGAAAATGGACCCCATCTTAACTTTTACATGTTGAGTTTGGCTGCCACTGATTGGGTCATTTGTTAATTCTAGCTTAAATTTACTTTATCAGGTCGTCTACATTTGTAAATTTATGTCATAATTACTTATTATTAACACTCAATTCAGTTAAATATTATAGAAAATCTGGGAAGTTATTTGATAAAGAAAATAGTTCAATACTACTGTGACTGCATTATTTTTCGTCGGTGTCAAATTTCGTAGTTCTGAAATCTCTGGTTATGGGATCACGTGGTCTATTGTTTAAACTGCATTAATGGCGGTGCCCATGAGGTCTCATATACATCTTATTTTTCATCAATACAACTCATCCTTTTAATGATGAAAATGTTCCAGCCATTAACACTACGAGTCCGCCTAAACCAAATTTAGCAACATTGCTTATGGAGTTACATGTAGTCTGATCATTCTGCACAGACATTTGATCGTACCAAGTTTAAACAATGTTTGATTTCGTTTTATTTACATTTTTCTGCAGAGTGTTCAGAATAACTACACAAGTAATACTGTTAAATTTAGTATTGGCTGACTCGTAGTATAATCGGCTGGAATATGGTCATCATTAAAAGGAAGAAACCGCAGTCGTATTGATGAAAATTAAGACGCATGGATTTACCTGAGTAGTAGTAAGGGAGTCAAAATGATACCACCTACCGTGGTATCGTTTATAACCCTCTATAATACCCCCACCACCCCCGAAAATCAAAAAATTGGTTAACGAGGAAAATTGGGTCTCCCGACAGCAAATTTATGAATTTTTGGAGAAAATAATTTTGAGAAGAGGGAGTCCCAATTATATTGGTAATTGACTTTTGAAAGTATATATTGGTGTCATAAATACATCATGTTTTTCACGTCCAAATTGAACAGATACATTTCATAGGTTATAATAAAATATTATAACAAAATGGATAATAAAATAGAATGGGAATTGGAATTTTGTAATGTCTTTGGTGAAAAATATTACTATAAATTGAAAACATTATGCAGAATCGAATACATGAAATATCAGCGTAATTTATTACGCTCCGATAAAAGCGTTGCATTTACAATATTTACCGGCAATTATGTCGCCGGTACAAGGATCAAATTCGTGAAACGAAGCGACTAAAAAATAGGATCGGAGAACAACTACCGGAACATCATAAAACTAATTTTATAAAACCGTTTAAAATCAACGATTCGTTTACGGATATGCGTTTCTACAATCATATTGTAATGGATTTGAAAATTCTAATTGGAAATTGAACAGAAAAAAACGAGTACCAATATTATTAGAGAAAATGGATAATACATTACAATTTGAATTGAAAATTTTTAATGACTGTGTTGAAGAAGTTTACGAAGAATACGGGGGTTATAATCCTGTATATAAATTCTATAAAATGAGAACACTAGGCGATATCGAATATATGAAATACCAGCGTAATTTATTACGCTCCGATAAAAACGTTACATTTCCAATATATTATACCGGCAATTATGTCAACTATACAAGAGGCAAATACGAACATTAAGACAGATAATGCGTATCGGATATGAAACTAAGGCGTATTATACAAAAAATTTAAAACCCAACGATTCGTTTACGAACGTACATTTCTACGATATCGCTTATAAATTGATATTGTAATCACAACACCAAGCAGACGACAATGTTTCACTTACACGTGTTATAAACACGCAAATTATGTGTCCTACCTTACACGTATATTAAGTGTCCATTTTATAGAGAGATTACACGATTACGTCTTCCGGGATGAAACATAAACACACTATAATATATACTACACACACGTGGGTGTGTATTACACAACCCGCTATCGATATTCCGGAATGAAACATAAACACACTATAATATATACTACACACACGTGGGTGTGTATTACACAACCCGCTATCGATATTCCGGAAGTATTTCTTACATTGTGATTGGTTGGCATGTTTTTTTATGTTTTTAATTTTACTTTTAATAATTTAGAACGTTATAACCTATATTATTAAATAAAAAATGAACTTGTTATATATAAAACAAATAAAAATAAACGAGTAAATATTTGGTATTGCACAACACGGTTTTAACTTCATATATGTAAAATTAACAACAATACTTTGTCTTGGGGGACGCCCCTTGACGAAAAATGAGCGCTCAGTGCTTCCGTGCACACACTTCCAAGATTGCCTAGACTTTCGACACTGGTTCCTAGATCAGCCGATAGATGGGGGTGTGCTGTACAGGCAGCTATTACACCCGGCTAGCCACAACATGAGACGAGTAAGACAAAGACAAGATCAGACAAGATCAGAAAAGGTGGCTAGCCGGGTGGGCCCAGAAGGGTTTTGCTGGCGTGGGTTAGAGCCTCGGTGGAAGCTAAAAAAAAAATTCTTTTTTTTCTTTTTAAATTGTTAATAATTTTCCTAAAATTAATTAATAAATTGTTTACTGCGACAATATAATAATTTTAATTTTAATTAATTTTATAATTAAAATTAATTATTTTTTAAAAATCACAATGGTGCTGTAACATTTCTTTCGACTTTATCTCCAAGTTTTTCCCTAAATTTATCCCAATCAGTACACTCAATCTTGGGCATGGTGGCGCGTGCCTTGATTCTTATATCATTTTTTAATTTTTCATATCTCCGCATTTCTTCCACCACGGATTCAAACTCTAAATTTGATATTTTCTTATCGGCCAACGCTTTGGACACCATAACGTCGATGCTATTTTTCTTAGACCTGGCGAGAACGGATATTCTATCATGTTTTCTACATTTTTTCTCGAGTTTTCCACCCGACGCCCTAATTACCATACACAACAACACAGAAACGGCCGACACCGCACATAAAATCCCCGCTACGGGAACCGTTATAACGGTGGATATAGTTGCAGCTGTCCCCGCCCCACACAACACAGAAACACTCGCCAGAGCCGTGCTAGATACTTCAGCCATGTTCACCGCGCGCCTATATTTTTTAGCGTTTCTTTTTCTATTTGTATATTCTCTAACTAAAATATCCTGCATAGCGACGATATTATTCAACCTAAAATCTGAACTTCTTTCGTTAATTGTACACAGTGTTGATGGAGTGGTATTGACAATTGGAAGCGTTGATTCGTTCATATTTAAATTTTACAAATTTATTTCAATATATTAGTATTTACACAATAAGTTCAATTAACAATGAGACAATAGTGGAAGAACTCTCTGAGTCACCGATTTTCGTAACAAAGTTAATAACACTACCTTGGGAAAGTCAAATTCGATCATTACCGGCGAACGAAACAATCGTCGAACTATCTCCAGAGATTTTAGTGACTCCAATCCCCCGTTCTTCCCCATCTACTACAATATTTATCGCGACCGCGCCCACAGGTTTACCATTAGCATTAACCGAGCAGACCGCCATTTGGATAACTTCACCTGCAGCTGTCATAGTGTATCCCCCATATTTATTACTCGCTTTGGCACCGAACGAATATTCATAGTGCCCCTCAACCAATGGGCCCCGCTTCTCAGCCCAAACTGTTATGACACGTTTTGGTGTTTTCATTGTTTTCACTATTCCGGCAAGCGCCCTGTTTGCGTTATATGCCTCAGTACGAATCTCATAAGAGGCCTCCTCAAGAGCTTTGGTCGCGGCTATACGATCATGTTTCAGTTTATCAGAAACTTCGGTTATTTTTTCATCTAGTTCGGTAAGTGCCGCTTCTCTGCTGAGAGAGTCCTCTAAGCGCAACGCATCATAAGCCTCCGTAATGGTCGCCTGGTGGCCTTCTAAGGCTTTATCAATACCCGACCGGGCCTCTTTTGAAATTCGGTTATTTTTCCATCTAGTTCAGCAACCGCCGCCTCTCTGATGAGAGAGTCCTCTGAGCGCAACACCTCATAAACCTTCGCAATGGCTACCTTGTGGTCTTCTCGGGCTTTCTCAACCCCCGACCGGGCCTCTTTTTGAAATTCGGTTATTTTTCCATCTAGTTCGGTAAGTGTCGCTTCTCTGTTGATAGAGTCCTCTAAGAGCAACACCCTATAAGCTTCCGTAATATCCGCCTGGTGGTCTTCTCGGGCTTTCTCAATACCCTTTCGGACTCCATCAAGATCAAACCGGGTCTCTTTTTTAAATTCGGTTATTTTTTCGTATATGTCAGTAAGTGCCGCTTCTCTGTTGAGAGAGTCCTCTGAGCGTAACGCCCCATAAGCCTCCGCAATGGCCTCTTTGTGGTCTTCTCGGACCCCCTCAACCCCCGACCTGGTCTCTTTCAGAAATTCGGCTATTTTACCGTCTAGTTCGGTAAGTGTCGCTTCTTTACTATGAGAGTTCTCTAAGCGCAACGCATCATAAGCCTCCGCAATGGCCTCCTCAAGGTTCGACTGGTGGTCTTCTCGGACTTTATCAATACCCGACCGGGTCTCTTTTCGAAATTTGGTTATTTTTTTATCTAGTTCAGTAAGTGCCGCTTCTCTGATGAGAGAGTCTTCTGAGCGCAACACCTCATAAGCCTTCGTAAGGTCCGCCTGGTGGTCTTCTCGTGCTTTCTCAATACCCGACGTGGCCTCTTTTCGAAAATCGATTATTTTCCCGTCTAATTCAGCAAGTGTAGCTTCTTTGCTGAGAGAGTCTTCTAAGCGCAACGCATCATAAACCGCCGTAATGTCAACCTGGCGGTCTTCTCGGGCTTTATCAATCCCCAACCGGGCCTCTTTTCGAAATTTGGTTATTTTTTCACCTAGTTCGTTTAGTTCCGTATGCGTTTCTTCACGACTTTGTGTATTCACAGCCAGGGCATATTCTCTAAGTTGTGACAGTAGACTCTTGTGAATCTCGTCCGTGGCCCTCGATATAGTTCTATTGATCAAGGCCTTTGTTTTTTGGGTAGTTAAAAAGTCGCCCTCTGTCGGGATGAATCCCCCTTCTGTCGGTTCCAAATTCTTTGAATTTGTCACCCAATCGGAAGAACTACCTGGTCCGTATATACTCATTCTTAATTTTTTAATTATAATATTGGGCACCTATACTCAATTGGAAATTTCGAGAACTACCGAAATCGGGTAATAGTTATTCAACTTTCTCGCTTGATCATCGAGAATAGAGACCGTAAATTCGTGGATATGTCCCGATTCCAAAACTTTCATCTCGGGGTGTGGGAAGTCTAAGGTCACAGTCTCGCCATTGAAACAGTCGCTGGCGGGCACAGTTTTCAGTAATGTGCTGGGGGATCCGTCTACCGTGTTGTACGATGTGTTCACCCGATCCAGGTGTACCCTGAGAGTTTTCGTGAAGGCGAAGTCCACCGGGTTATCACCGACGTACTCACCCGGGGTAAACACTCCTTTGTTTGAGGAGTATGTCTCTCTAAAACCGAGTTGAATACCCAACCCCGGGGAGACCACTACCTCATTATCAGTTCTGATGGTCATTGTTGCGAGCCCGGTAGCATTCGATACTGTGAGGTTGATTATACCGTCAAGCTCTGAGTTGACAAAATCTTTGAGCTGTCTTATTCCCCACAGTCCGTGAGGCAGCTTTACACCTAATTGTTGTCCATCCTTCACATAGTAAAACCCTTCGCTCTTCCCCACATTCTGCCATCCAACCGTGAAGGTGATTGATCTAAGGCCTACCCGGCGTTGTCCGCAGCAGTTGTCTATTAATTTTTGAAGTTCACAACTCCCTTTTTGAACATTAGTGATAGTAGCAAACATAATAATATCTTTCAATGGATACAAAAGCATTTAGCTTTAACTCTAATGCAAAGTACGCGGTCGGTGGTAAATACAAGCAAAAAGACGTTGTTAACCTTGTACACCCAACCGTAACGGTTAGACCGGCCAGTGGCTTTGCCACCAATTTCCCTAACATCTTTGAGAAATGTAGGCTGCCCAAGATTACTACGATGGAGTCGGTAAACGGGTGGAAAGCCACACCGATGCAGTTTTGGCAGAACCAGCTAAATTTTGCTGTATGGTGCGCAACATCCGGGTGTGGAGTTTCACATAAAGACCATCTGACATCCAAGAATGTCATGCTCCGAAGTGTCTACAACTTTCACACGTATTATACTATTAGGAGGATTCTCAAAGAACTAGGTATTTCTCTACCTCAAGACGACGCCTGGGATCCCATTTCCAACACATACGACCGTATGGCGTTTGAAAGATTGTGTAACGAATTTAACGTTTCAAAAGACGCGGACTGGAGGCAGAAAGCATTTCCTACCACCACCGGCCTCGGGGACGTTCTCATTCGGGGCCAGTCCGGGAATTGGACGCAGACTGATTTTAGACACGATTACTCCGGTGACCACATCATCAGTCGGAACGCCGGGAATTTTGACCCCGCGACTATGACTTTCGGGCCAGAAGTGTCTGGAGGTCGGCACTGTGGCGTGTTTTCTTGTAAAATGTTACCTCCGAAACTGGCTCACGTAGATTACATACAGCAGGCTGCTGAGGTTCAGAACGCGTGGACCACATTTATGTTAGATAAGGGTCTAGGGTTCACGCAGGCCGGGGTTACTCGCGTCAACGAATCTATTCGCACGTACGTCTGGACCATCCTCGGCGCACAGAAGCAAACTCGCAGTTCTATACTGGGTACAGGAACAGCGTTTGATGCACAAAAACAATTCTTGGCACTTGTAGAGGACGCCATCTCAGCTAAGGTGGACCTGGAGAAGGCGATCCAGAATTATCAAGACGTTTTGCAGACTGCCAGCACCCCAGTGACTATGTATTTGGAATAGGTCTTTATATGGCGCCGAGCAATATGATACTACGAGACGACCCGGTTGATGGTTACAATAATCAGATCGTAATCGCCACCGCCAATCAAAAAATCGGTCACAACGGTAACGTGAACACGGATATCATCAAGCGCACCCCCAACACGATCGGGTTCAACAGTGTTGAGGGAACCGATTTCATAAAACGCCCAAAACACAAAATGGATACACATCCCTCAACACAATCGAACCCAGTACCCCCAATTCGTAAATTGGATGCACCATCGAGTTCCATCAACAGACCAATCGCGATTGGAGAAACACCAATCAATCACAGATTGGGTGAAATTGGAAGCACAACACACGAGGAGGAGAAATTAGCGCTCGTCGTCGCCCTCGTGGCGATCGGATTATTTGCGCTTTGGTTTTAGGAACTCTCTGGCGAAGAATAGTAGGAGACCGGCGATTGCCACGATTAAAGCCCAAGTATTTTTGGCTAGCCATCCGGCCGTTTTTGATAATATAGATAGCAAGTAAGAAACGATACTTCCGATCAGTCCAGGTAGTGCGGCAGCCGCCTTTTCGGCTAATTTAGCCAGGAGACTGGCGAGGGCTTTTAGTTGTTTTTTTACCTACTCCTTGGCTCCGCCTGATGGCGCGGGTGGTGGTGGTGTGGGTGCTGGCGCGGGTGGTGGCGCCGCACCACCAGTGAAAGCTAGAACTATGGTCGATATAGTCATGCTGATAGCAACGAGGATGCTTGCTATCGTGATGCCCTGTTCTCTGAATAGAGTGCGAAGACGCTCACCGATTGTCGTACGCTCACCGAGTATCGTCTCCTCGCGCAGTACCCTCGAGATTGTTTCGCGGATCCGACTTATTTGGGTGCGGAGTGTCTCACGGATAGTCGAGGCAGCCTCCAAACGAGCTGCTCTTTCATCCCGCAACGACCGCAAGCGTTTGTTGATCCGCTCGGTAGATTCTCTATCACCACCAGCTTCCTCCAGTTTTCTTTCTTCTAGCGCGATATGTTCATCCAGCGACGAGAGTTTGGCGAGGTTAAGGACCAGTTCGCCCCGGACCGTTTGTAGAGCCTTATCGAGGCCCGGAGTTCGCGAAGAGGTAACGGTGGGTCATCGTTGAGTATTTCCCCCAAATGCGATTGGACGCTGAACGTGGTCTCCATCGTGTTAATAGCGTCGGTGGCTACTCGAGGGACATCGCTGAGCGCGACCGTTTCTATCGCGGAGGCCGTTTTCGCCATCGTTTCGTCGGTAGACTGTAGGGCCTCTACAGCGCGGGTAGGCATAATTGTTTTACCCCTCTTCCAATCTGGGAATCCTAGTTCGCTCTTTATGATTTCGCCACCGCCCCGGTTTCCTGCAACGGTGTTTAGCGATAGGGGTTTTCCGTTCTTCATGTTGACTATTGGGAGATTTGGTGCCGCTTTTAGTCGCAATCTACCGTTCCGATTCAATTCGAACTTGGAGTAGTCGCGACCGACAGACGGGACCACACCATTTTCTGCCAAACCGTTGTAGTAGTCGTCTACAGCTCCCTCGAGTAATTCCCGACTTTGACCAACGCTGCCGGTAGCGCCACCTAATTCCCCCAATTGGATTGGAACTGGAGGTTGTATCAAGGGTGTTTCGTCATTATAATCATCTATGTCATAATCATCCTCATCCGCATCGATGTAATAGTCTCTGCCGATTTCATCCATGTCAATATCGTAATCAGCCATATTAATTTCTTAAAATTAATTATGTATTAAAGACAAAACCATAAGGGTTTAATATAGTTTCACTAAATTATGTCTTCGAGTCAATACGGTCGCAAACTCAATCCATACCGCAGACTGTGTGAGCCCCTCGGGGCAAAAGGCGTGAGACAGAGTGTCGTTATTACGAACAACCCATCGACGATCGACCAGAACCAGCAGCTCTTGGTCCGCTTCCCCAACCTCGGAGCTAACGACGTCATTGTGCCGGGTACTGTTCGCCTCGCTTTCACTATTTCGCTTACGTCGACGGACGAGGACCGAACCGTCGTTCAGAACCTTGGTCGCGCCATCGTCAAGAAGACCATGATAAAGATTTCTGGTAATGAGGTGATGTCGATCGACGACAGCGACGTCTACCATTGTTATCAGGACCTATGGAAGACGGCGCAAGAGCGCGAAAACGCTGTCTATCAGGGTATTGACACCAGCAAAAATAAGAACGTAACCAAACTTAGAATCGGGGCTGGTAACAAGGTAGATAACAACGCGAGTGACAATGCGGTCGCGGGCGCTTACGGCAACCGCTTCTACATCCCGCTCGACTTTGAGTTGCTGGAGAGTCACATGCCCTACTATCAGAGCGCTTTGGCTGACCGCCTCGAATACGAACTAACGTTCAACGACTACGTCCGAGTTCGTTCATAACCAGCGACCTGTTATCGACGTATACGATCGATAATGTTTCGCTGGAGTACGACATGGTCACGATGCCCGAACTCGCGCGATTGATCAGAACCCAGTACGCCGGGCGCGTTGCCATACTTTACTACCGAGTTCTTCGCCATCGCAAGATGACGAAAGACAAAGGCGACACATTGTGGAATATTAACGTCAACGTACCCGCTCGCTCGATGAAAGGTATAATGATGTTGTTCGAGGATGCTCGGTTTGCGTTCGGTGCTAGAAAAACCGACAAATTCTATAACCCCAAAATCAGGAAGGTAGAGGTGACGATCGAGGGAGTTCCCAATCAACTCTACAGCGCGGGTCTTCGCGCGCACCAGCAGTGGGACGAAGTAAGAAAGCAGTTTGCTGCCGGCTCTAAGCGCTCTCCGGAGGTTGCAGCGGTTTCCAAAGACCTGCATCTCTCGGCCGTCTCCCTCGCGGAGTTCCTGAATACCAAATACGCGTTATGGCTAGACATGCGAGCCAGCGACGACGACCAAATACACGGCAGCGGACGCCAAGTTGAGAACGCTAGCGAGGGTGTGACGATCCAGATAACCAAAGAGGCGGACGGAGCCGGGCCATTGAACGTGTACTTATATATAATTACAGACGCACAACTCAACATCGAAGATGGCCGATACGTCTCAGCACTCTATTGATTTAATAAAAAAATCATCTAACGATTTATTAATTAATAAATTAGATAATTCTAAAGAATTAATTAAGAAAATTAGCAATCATTCTAACGATTTATTAATTAATAAATTTGATAATTCTAAAGAATTAATTAAGAAAATTAGCAATCAATACCAATTCACGATTGGAGATGCCCACTCTGCCATAATATGTGGGCAGACAGGATGTGGAAAAACGGTTTTCATCCTCGACTTGCTCGAGGAGTCCTACCGCGATGCCTTTCGTCACATTGTGATCCTGTGTCCCACTGTGCGGCACAACGATACTTATCAGCGGCGAACGTGGATATGGACCGACCCTGAGGTATACGTTATTGACCCCGGTGATAGGCTTCACGATTGGTTGCGTGGTTTATACCAAAGATTCCAGGGTGAGCCCACCCTATACGTGATTGACGATTGCTCGGCCAAGGCGGCGATGACCAAAAAGAAGGACATGCTCTCCGAGCTCGCATTTTCTGGCCGCCATGCTAGGCAAAGCGTATGGATATCCACTCAAAAGTACAACGCCGTCCTCAAGGATCTGCGCGAGCAAACGAAATGGGTCGCCCTCTTTCACTGCAAGGACCGAACTCCATACGATGGACTGTCCTTCGAGAGAATGACGTTATCCCAACGCGCGAGGAGCGCCTGGAGGTTCGACAGATGCTTTCGGATAAACTAAGCACGCCAAGCTTTTGCTAAAGACTGATCAACCAACTGCTTACGAAGTTATCAATTAATTTTATAATTAATTAGCAATTACTGAACAAATGCTGAACAATGCTGAACAATGCTTAGCAATTGCTGAACAATGCTGAACAAATGCTTAACAAATGTTGAACAAATGCTGAACAATGGTTAACAATGTTAACAATTTGGTGCTCCGCTGCGAGCTTTTTTGCGAGCATAATGGTGATCATAAGTATCGGGTGGTGCGCTTGCCAATATGTTAAAGTGATGAGACTTGTTAGAATAGTTAAATTAATTTTAAGAAAAATGAACTGCGACGAACTTCTCGATCAGCTAATAGAAGAAACCTCAACTCCGACTGCCAACATAGATAATGATCCGACAGAGCAATCGGAATCAACTCCAACGGCGGTTGGTATTGGGTTGAGTGCAACGACTCCGAATGAAAATGAAAATGCGGCGCGACGAGAGCGGCTAGCTGCGCTGGTTGCTGGGGGACAATCGGAGCATTATCTCGGTAGGCGTCTCTCAGTTTTTCAGGTGGATAAGATGTCAGATGCGGAGATCGATAAAATGTATGCGCGATACGAATCCAAATTGGGAGCGGAGATGACAAAAACTCTCGGATCGGCGGCTATTCATTTGTACGCAACCGCCGTTAGTATACTTCTCCCTATACCAAACACCGCGGGATTGATTGACGATCTAGAGACTGACCCTTTTATAGGTCACACTCTTAGAACAGCCTGCTGCTCAATTTATCACAAGTTTGGAATGTACTTAGCTCCGCTGACAACCGCGTTGACCACGGGTAAACACTGTCAATTTGGACATATATGCCCACGAACTATAAGCCCTGAAAATGATGACACAAGACACACCCGCGAGAGTGACGGAGTTGAACCCGATTGCTCCAACCCAATCGAACCCGAGTGTTACTCCGCCACTGGATGACATACCGCATATAAAAAATCCCAAAAGACAGGCAGCTGGGCGGGCGGCGGCTGCCACCCGAAAAGTTAAACAAGATAAAATACTCGCCGAGCTTCGAGAGGCTAAACTCCAATCGAGATTGGGGTTGCAATCGGGGACGGAGACAGCAAAACATCTGAAGACAGAGTTGAGTACAACCCCAATTCACGAATTGGAAGCACACCCAAATTCTTTGAATTTGTCACCCAAATTCGTGAATTGGAGTTGGGATGTTGGTGGTGGTCTGGCAGTTGTTGGTGCCCTGTGCGTGTGGAAATACCCCATATTATCGAAAAAACAACCAGCCAGTGTTCAGAAGAAAGTTACGAAACACCAATCGCGATGCGCCCCATTTAAACATTGATCGCGACCCCTTTTATATGCAATAATGGCTGAACAAGATGGTAAAATGTTAGTGAATGCGCTTTATCACGCCGTGGTGATATCAGGTTTCAGTATCGGGTATGCTCGACTATCAAAGATGGCCCTAGGAGGATCCGCTCCCAAATTGGACTTTACTGTGAGAGACGTAGGGCTCGCGACCTTAGATGTAGCGGCCGCAGTTTGGACCCGAGATTATCTAGTTAAAGCTGGAATTCTACCAGTTAATATATGGAAATAAATGGCTTCAATCGCAATGATGATAGGTGGTGCGCTCTTAAACGCATTTGCGTTCACCGGCAGCAACTTTCTATTCTCTAAACTACAAAACTCGAACGCAGATGAGGAGAGTACACGTCACGATTTAGCTGTAGAACAATTCAATAGCGCAAAGGAAGCGTGGTCGGAAAACGAACCGCCCATCTTGAATGGGTCAATGAAGAGCTTCGCCGCGAAAATCACGCCGCACAAACTTTTCAGAACGTTGAAGAAGCCAACCGCGAGTACGCGCTGGCATATCCGCAGAAAAGTCTCGCGCCGCTGGATCGCGAGCCCCAACTTTCAGATTTCTATGTACCGTCAGAGGCCCAAAAAGACCGCGAGATCGCGTTCATCGTCGTGGGAATGGGTGTGGTGGGTCTCGTCGGCTACTATATTCAATCGAGATTTTATATTAATTATTTTAACTAACTTTTTTTATAAATATATATATATATATAGAACGATGTCAGTTGACGAACTTTATTTTGCTATGATTGATGTAGGCTACACTGCCCTTAAACACCGCATAGCTGGTGCAAAGGGTATGATTCGTCTGTCCCGAGATTCTCTCGAAACGTGGCGGGAGGACGAAAAAGCGGCCACCCTTTTCGCAAAGCGGATGTTAGATTCCTCCACCAATCCTGGGGGATTATATTTTCCCAATTTCCTTCAGAAATTAACCCCCAATCGCGATTGCACTTCCAATAAAGGTTTATTATTATCGACGCAGTTACCGGACGATCTGGCGAGGGCATGTTGGAGATTGTCAGATATATTAGAATACATCGCATACGATGAACACGCGCAAACTTAATACCAAACTATCGGTTCGCCTAACGCACGCGCAAGCTAGCGAACACGTACTATAGCCCCCACGGCTACTGGAAGGGACTCGCTGCCATCAAGAACCTCGCGGCGGCGACCAAGGTTTCAGAAAACGCTGTCAAGGAATGGCTCAAGAAGCAGGCCATCTGACAGATCTATTTACCCGCGCCTCACAATATTCCGCGCCCGAAATTCGACGTGCCGGTACCGAACCAAGTTCACCAAGCGGATCTCCTGTTTCTCCCTCACGATCGCGTCGGTCGTAAGACGTACAAGTACGCGCTGACAGTCGTTGACGTAGCGAGTCGTTATAAGGGGGCTGAGCCGTTGGCCACTAAAGAGTCTAAGGAGGTGGCCGAGGCTCTCTCCCGAATATATAAGAGGAGTCCTCTCAAATGGCCGAATCTTCTCCAGGTCGATCCCGGCCGCGAGTTCATGGGCGCGGTCTCTCATCTATTGTCTAAGCACAAAGTTTCTATCAGACGCGGCCGCGTCAACATCCACCGGGACCAGGGGATCGTGGAATGCTTCAATCGAACCCTGGCTGAGAGACTGTTCGGACACCAATACGCTACAGAACTTGTAGACCCTCATTCGCGATCGACCGAGTGGGTGGCCAGACTGCCCGCCGTGGTCTCCGCACTGAACGGAGAGGTGACCAGATTGATAGGTAAGAAGCCCGTAGATGCCATCAAGTTTAAAAGGGTGACGAGCGAGCCCTCTGCCGTCTCGCGCGGGCGACCTGTTGGTTTAGAGGAGCAACGGCTTCCATCAGATATTGATGTCCGGTACCTCTATCAACCGGGAGAGCTCGAAGGTGGCAGCCGCCGCGCGACTGATCCCGTGTGGTCTCTCAATGTATATCATCTAGATCGATCTATTACCAAGCCAGATGAGCCCGTGCTCTACTATTTGGATGATGGGCCATCTCGAGGGTTTGTTCGCGAAGAACTTCTCGCGGTGCCTTCTGACACCCAGCTACCCCGGATCATCAGAGTCTTTAGATTGTTAATTTTCATAATTTTTTTCAAAATTATTAAATAAATCATTAGAGAGGTTCTGTATGTATTCCGTCTGGTAACACACGTCTTTTATCGTAGTATGCCGAGAGTCCTAATTTTTGTTGACAGTACGTTTTCATAACACCGTCTTTCATTTTAAATCCCCTATTTTGTGCTACATCTATAATGTGTTTTCCATCTTCTGTAGTTTCGGTTAGTACTCGTTTATATCTATCCCAATTTAAATTGTTAGTTCTCTTGGACATTCCTTTCGCAGAGTTTTTATTAATAGAATTAAATTTTTCTACAAAATAACACTTACTAGATAACGCTATCGCCCTATCTCCGCTAAATTCCATTTTGAAAAGTCCGGGCTCTCTTTCGCTCCATTTATCCCAAGCCAACCATTTCTTTTTTTCTTTTTCAAACCCGTCTAGTAAGTTAGGTCTAATCAATTCCTCTATCGTTTTTCCACTAACTCCTATATACATACTATCCGTATCCATCTGTATTAATTCAAAGTCTTCTCTTTTTACGTATTTGTCAAGAAATTCGTAGTAAAATTCCAACATTCTCAATTTAGCTAGTTGATAAACCGCTATTCCACAATGGAATGGTCTCTTTACCGCACACCTGGGTTTTCTTGAAGATATTTCGTACGCATCTCCTATCTCTTCCAAATCATCAAAATACGCGGATCTTAATGCTTTGTCAACACAGGTTTCGTTTTGTGTATATGTCGTATTTAAATGTCTCTCCGTTGCTCTCTCTTCATTTTTCCACAACACGAGTTTCCTAATAATTTCATTATGTCGGCTACTGGTTTCTTATTTGGTTCTACATCACCCGTTCGTCTTGCGGCTGTAACTTCTTTTGCGAACCATTCGAATGGTTTTCCGCTAATATAATCTATAACACGATGAACTCCAGTTATTTCTAGGCCGTGTTTTAAATACCATTTCAACAGTGGCGCGTACAGCAATACTTTAGTGGCTGTCATAGATCCCACCAATTTGTTTCCATCTCCTCTTGTTCGCCCAGTATCTTTTAAATATTTTAACATGTGTGTGGGAACTTCATCAACCTCTACTTCTCTGTTTATAAATATTGGGGACATTTCAGAAAACTTATCTTTTAAGTTGTGTGGAACTTCTATATCCACCTCCGCAAACCCAAACCAGTCTCCGGATAAAACTCTTTTACAAAACTTTTTAATAAATTTAGGGTTATGTGGGGTATCTATATGGTGTATAGTTTCTCTCCCACACGGCATCTCTTTATTTAACGTAGATAAATATAACGCGTTTGCGTCGTACCCCAAAACAGCCTTGCACGGTTTGTTAATTCCTGTGGAATTAGATCTAATATTTGAAACACCAGCTTCTGCATATCGTGTAAATACTATTGATGGACCGCCAACTAGAGCGTCCTTCATCATTTCGTATGTTTCTTCTTTTGGTACATATAGAGCATCCTCCGGTATAATCGTCTTTGAAGATTTTTGTTCTTTAATGGTTCCTCTCAATAAATATTGTATAGCTACTCCAGGTAGTGTTACCGCATCTTTGAAAATATCCACACCTCTGTGTTTATAAAATTCACACATTTTTTCCACCGCTTCTAGGAACGGTGCTACATCTAAATCGTTATAATATTTCAACCAATCTCTGAAAGTTTTCATATTATTTTCTTCGAAAATTCTACGACATTTACTTAATTCTGTTTCATCTATTAACATTTTCCCAGATAGTTTGGAATACCAATTCTCTATATCCGGTAGTCCTGGGTAATCCAGTTTGTCTGGAGAATCGAACCACACATAAGGAAAGAAAGATTTCTGTCCTTTGCATTCGTAGGCTTTTATCCAACTATCGTAACTTACACTGGGTCCTAGATAAAGTATTACATCAAGAAATCTAAACTCTGGAGTAAATAGAAATATTGTTGCGTTTGCATGTTTTCCGACCATTACTTTCTTTGTTGTTGATGCCAGTTCGCCTACTAGGTATTTCTTTATTAAGTTTATATCGTACTTACTGCTGTTAAAACCTATAACCGGTACTTGCTCTATCCACTGTTCGATCTTGGCGATTTGGTTTTTACGTAAATGTTCTGTATTAAACCCATATCTTGACCACACTTCTTCTCTTATAGCTTTTCCCCTGACTTTTAAATCTTCTACGAATTTTTCTATAAGTTTTGCGGGATCTTTATCACAAATATGAGTTACTGTTCCTGAGAAATTATCTCCTATACTAACGCTTACCGGAACGTGCTCGGCTTCGTACTCTAGATTATTACCGAGAGTTTCAAATTCTGGGTTGAGATATGCCTCAAAATCGTATACTATCTGATATGGATAAAGAGTAGTGTCGCAACCGATCTTTATGTCTTTACCAGTTCTTTGAAATTCGCATTCCCACATAACTACTAGGTTGAATTCTTTGCTTCTTCTAATAAGTGTATCTCTTCTCATAGTGGATGCGCGTTCTTCTTTTCTATGTTTTGCATGAATCTCACACCCGTGCCAGTAACAGCCGTAATATTGATATACGGTATTGGTTTCTGGACAGTATCCATCTACTGGAGCTCCTAAAATCCATCTTTCACCCCCGTGTCCACACTGTTCGTGGTGAATGTGAATTCCCTCGCGCTTTTCCACAGAGTACATCCAATCGATCGCCCCATAACTGTTAGAACTTTTTGGGTAGAACGCTTTCTCGAACGACGAACGCGGGCGCTCTAAATAATACCACCATACATACTACTTTTGTCTCACCTTTCATACATTTTGGTCCGTGTCTCTTCATATTACTCGCTTTCGTGAATTTCTGCTTGCAATTATCGCAGGCGTAAATTTTAGATAGGTTTTTAAGGTTTTTTATTAGAAATGCGTGATTATTAAACAGTCCTATTGTCATTGGTTTATTACCTATTGCCTTATAGTGCGCTGGTACCTTTTTCAACCACCATACGTTACATTGGGTGGGTTGATATACTTCTATACCGATTTTAAAAAACTCTTCAACCTTTTTCAGATCTGAAAAAGGAATTGGTGAAACCACATTACTACCAAAATATTGCTTACTAAGTTCTTTCGCCTTTTCTGTACATCTGTCGGGTCTTTTATCTGTCATATGCATAGCTAGACACCTGAACAGACAAAGGTCGTCATTATACTTATCTAAAGAATACATACCTTTTTTATTCTTCAGCCATTCTGGAAGTTCTCCTCCTGCTGCTTCTTTGGATTGTAGTCCCAAATCTTTTCCCCTACTACCCTGTATTAGCTTTACGAAAACCTCTACCCATCTTACAAACTTCCACTTTGTATTCGGTCTGTCTATTTTATCGGACATTATTCGTGTTTGCTCCTTATCTGACAGCCATTTTTTAACGGTTTTCATTGATGATAGTGGTTCGCTACCACCGAGATTTTTGTGCATTATTATAGTTACAGGTTTTCCATTTTTAATTTTCTCCATATGTTCTAGCTTGTAAGAATATGAATATCTCAAATAAAAATTGGTTGTTAGATACGGAGCGAGTTTCTCGGACATGCGTTCAGACTCGTTAATGTTAATGTTTTTACGAAAGGATAATGTAACTACCCGTCTTCCATTTTCTAACTTTTCCAATGTTTCATCGTGAGCCCCCAATATTTCTTCACCTTTTTCCACTATCGCGCGAACGAGAGATCTTTTATTTTGTATTGGGCCACCTGTGTGTCTAATTTGGGACAAATTATTGGTGTTTGAAGGTTTTATTACACTAGACCTTAACTCCGCAATACTTTATTTTTGAATTCTGTTACCAACTTCATCCGCTAGTGAGATGTTTGTAAATGCCCCTCTTTTATAGGCGCGGGTAAACCGCTTCATAAACGCCTCATTCTTTGTGGCATTTATCAGCTTTGTCAACCCCCTAACTCTCAACCGTGTACTATAAGTAATCCCTAGAGATTCGGCTTCTCTTCTCAAACTTTCTATTTCTGCTCTAGTTTCTGGCGTTATCATATTTTCTGTATTATACTTTTGTATATATACTTTTGTATAATCTATAAAATTTATCTGTTCAATTGGACGTCAAAAATTTACATAATGTTTTTTTTGACGTCCAATTGAACAGATAAATTTTATATACATATATAATGGAGTGTGAGACTTGTCGTAAGACGTTTACGTGTAAAGACTATCTACGAAGGCATCTAGCGAGACGTAGAAAGTTTCCTTGTGTCCCCCCACAATTTCAATGCCCCAGATGCCCTTGTAAATTCGTTAGTGCCCAAACTCTTTGTAGGCATAAGCAACTACGCTGTCAGGTGGCTAAAGGTGAACGTGGTAGACTAGAGCTGGTAGAATTAGTTGCTGATCTGCGAAATATATTAGCTATATCGGAAAAGAAAAATGAGGAATATAAACTATTGTATTACATGAATGATTTCGACTTTTTTCAAAAGTCAATTACCAATATAATTGGGACTCCCTCTTCTCAAAATTATTTTCTCCAAAAATTCATAAATTTGCTGTCGGGAGACCCAATTTTCCTCGTTAACCAATTTTTTGATTTTCGGGGGTGGTGGGGGTATTATAGAGGGTTATAAACGATACCACGGTAGGTGGTATCATTTTGACTCCCTTACTACTACTACCTGGGACCTGCCCTTACTGCAGTGTAAGCAACAGACCACGTGATCCCATACCCCGAAATATGTGGTTAATTTGTGTAACGCACAACGGTATTCCTATTCGTTATATAGCCTTGTCTGATACATTTATTTCAAAAAGTCACGGACATGGTGTTATATTTATATGTATTAGTAACTTTTCATGCTAGGGTATGGGCAGATATAGTACCATTTTTTGTTGAAAAATATCGGACATGTTGACGTTGCGTTATTACACTGACGTCATTCTGTACCATGATGTGACGTCATTCGGTAATGGTACGTCAGCTTGAATCCGTGTGTACCCGGATGTGAGTGTCTACATGTACATTGTATTCAATACAGGATGCAACGAGTTATCGTCGGTCACTCGGTGTGTACATTTATTGTTTCCCCTACTTTCTCAACCAATGAACGCACATAATTTAGCATATTGCATATTGCGACGCTTTCGCCAATATCTATTAAATTAATCATTACATGTTTCAATACTTGGACAGCTATATAGAGAATAGTAGGTTAGTGCATTGAATGGGAAAAACATATATGGCAAGGCTTCGGAAACTGGATGGGCGAGGCTCCGCCGAGCACATCCAGTTTCCGTGCCGCGCCAAATATGTTTTGCCATTCACGGCATTAACAGTCTATCCTATTTATCCCGTCAACACCTACAAATAGCTTTAAAATGCAATACAAATAACCCCAGTCACCGCACATATTCATACGCAGTGATTAGGTCATATTGACAGGATATCAAAAATGTTTCACCGCACCGTGTTTCACGGCACATACGCTCTGTGTTGACGGGATAAATATAGCACCAGAGGCTCCACATTGATGACGTAATTTCCCGTGTGCTCGATCGATTAATTTTCAAACGGCCAATAAAGACGTAGTATCTCAATTCGAAAGCACGATTATGGGCTTCATCCCAACATATATGGGGTCAGCGTGTAAGTGCACACAGGCTGTCGTGTTCGTTCGTGTATGCACTTACACGCTGACCCCACTGTATGTACACGTGAAGAGCCTGGGCCAACAATAAGATAGTTACAGTTCCTATATTGAATAGTCGATACATTAATTTCGAGCGAGTGTAGTGTCAGCTGTTTATGAAGAGTTGTCATTTTTATCTTGAGACATAAGAAGTGCATGTAAGAATAATGTGTGCAACAAGAGAAGATGCGATCAATTGTGACTGTGACTAGATGGGGCTTATGAGTTTTGCGACCAGTCTTGATCCAGATCAGCCTCTGCATCCGCAAAGTCTGGATCGGCACTGTTCATCATGCGGTCAATCAAACAGCGGTCATGCTTCTAACAAACAATAAGTTATAGTTCACATAATGAATTTTTAATAAATTAATTTCGTAGCGAGCGAAATCAGTTTATTAAAAAGTAAATATGTGAACTATAACTAACTTATTCGTTGCCCCGCCCCATCGCGGGCACCTGTTACGTGGTTGGTGGTGTACGTGAATCGATCGTACACATGGTGCGCGCCATAGGAAATTACGCCTGTGGTTCTAAATATAGCTGCTGAGTTATTGGACAGGTAATGATTAATTTAATATATATTGGCGAAAGCGTCTCAATATGCGATTAATTGAGACGACATTCTCTGCTTTCATTAGTCGAGAAACTAGGGCAAACAATAAAGATCGTTATCGGGAATCTCGATTGCATTATTTTTGTCGCGCCCGCTTGAGGAAAGCGCGATATAGTCGGCACTTTGGCGTACGTACGTACGTACGTACGTACGTACGTACGTGTGTCCGGTTAAAGTTTTTGGTTAAGTTTTTTGGTTAAGATTTTTGGTTAAAGTTTTTGGTTTAGCTTTTTGGTTAAGCTTTTTGGTTAAAGTTTTTGGTTAAGTTTTTTGGTTAAGTTTTTGGTTAAAGTTTTTGGTTAAGTTTTTTGGTTAAAGTTTTTCGTTATACTATATCTCTGCAACTGCTTTGCCCATTACCTTGAAACTTCACATGGGTGTTTATCATCATCTATATTTTCATTCTACCCCCCTCCCGTGCGGCCCCTGTGCACAATGTCAAAGTCAAATTACTTTGAAGTTTTTGGTTAAGTTTTTTGGTTAAGTTTTTGTCGCGCCCGCTTTCGGAAAGCGCGATAGAGTCGGCACTTTGGCGTACGTACGTACGTACGTACGTACGTACGTACGTGTGTCCGGTTAAAGTGTTTGGTTAAGTTGTTTGGTTAAGTTTTTTGGTTAAAGTTTTTGGTTGAGTTTTTTGGTTAAAGTTTTTGGTTAAGTTTTTTGGTTAAGTTTTTTGGTTAAAGTTTTTCGTTATACTATATCTCTGCAACTGCTTTGCCCATTACCTTGAAACTTCACATGGGTGTTTATCATCATCTATATTTTCATTCTACCCCCCTCCCGTGCGCCCCTGTGCCCAATGTCAAGGTCAAATTACTTTGAAGTTTTTGGTTAAGTTTTTTGGTTAAAGTTTTTGGTTAAGTTTTTTGGTTAAGTTTTTTTGGTTAAAGTGTTTTGTTATACTATATCTCTGCAACTGCTTTGTCCATTACCTTCAAACTTCACATGGGTGTTTATCATCATCTGTAGTTTCATTCTACCCCACTCCCGTGCGGCCCCTGTGCCCAATGTCAAGGTCAAATTACTTTGAAGTTTTTGGTTAAGTTTTTTGGTTAAAGTTTTTGGTTAAGTTTTTTGGTTAAGTTTTTTGGTTAAAGTTTTTGGTTAAGTTTTTTGGTTAAGTTGTTCGTTATACTATATCTTTTGTTTAGTGTCCATGCCTCGCCACAAGGCGCGACATGCAGGCCGCGGCCATCTAGTTTTATGTACATGTACTTATTAATACAATGTGAAAAGGCTGAATAAACTGACGAAGTTTTTATAAGCAAATGGTTATATCCGGTCTCGAAGATTGTATGAACTGTAGCACAAGCGACATTTAGACAAGTCTATGTGACGACACAGAGTACTTCACATATGCCTGAATTAAAGGGGAACCACTCTAGTGGGACGTCCGATGGTATCCCTAATACTATTAGAGAGTTATTGTACATACTCGCTTAGTATACGTTACATAATTATGTACAAACAAAACATATTTTTCTTACTGTCTGTTTCCCGAAAGCTGCACAAATTTTACGGCCATATAAACAACTCAAAAACAATATTTCTTTCGATAAAATTAAATTAAAGCAAAATCTAAGAATGAGCCTTCTTTTTATTTCGTGAAAATTGGTCAAATATTTATTTTATTAGGAATAATTGATTTGTCTATGGGAATTTAACATGGTGGGGGTGGGGGAGGAGACTGAGGAACCGTGGGAGGAGTAAAAAAACGAAAACAATTGGAAATGTACTCCGAACCCTGGCTAGATAGCTTGGAAATCATCTACTGAACTAAGAACATGAATGTTAAATTTTAAAAATCGGTCCAGTATTTCTGAAATTCAAAACATTTCCCCATGTTAAATCCCCATAGACATCTTCACTCTGTGAAGATGTCTATGGGGATTTAACATAGGGAAATTGTTTTTTCGCAATAAAATCATTATTTGAACAAATTTCATGAAATAAAAAAAATAAATATTGTTTTTGAATTGTTTATATAGCCGTAACATTTGGGCAGCTTTCGTGAAACAGACAGTATATGTACAGATAGGACGTCGTATATGCCTGCATTACAACATTAAAACTTTGACGTCACATTTGTTAAAAATGTGCATTCTTCGGTGTACTGTCCTGTTGCGGGTCAATATTTCCCACAGAAGTCCAATATGTTTTATTTATCTAATATTAACGTTGTCATGCGCTTCTCGTGTCATATATGTCATGGCGTATATACATGTTGTGACATAAACATAGTACCAAGTATACAAATGGATGGCATTTGATGTGTCATGTTTTAAGTCGGTTTTAGAACTCGGACTTTCTATTATGTTAAGTATTCGACAACATGCTGCGCGTTAGCGCCTCACGTCGTCAACTATTTAACATACAGTGGGGTCAGCGTGTAAGTGCACACACGAACGAAGACGACAGGTTGGAACCAACCTGTCGTGTTAGTTCGTGCGTGCACTTACACGCTGACCCCACTGTAATATACAGTCCTCGTTATATGACCCTTACTTACCATGGAGCCACTGTCGATAGTCGACCGACACAGGGTGCCCGTTCTCGAGTTTCACTGTACATGTACCCGTGATGCTCATTTAGATTTGGCGATAACAAATTACAATTTTCGAAAAAAAAAAATCTTTTTTTTTTTCGAAAATTGTAATTTTTTATCGCCAATATGCGTTATACGACCGATACGGGATTTGTCTGAATTACAGTGAAACCTCTCTTAACCGGACACACTTCTACGTCACATGGTGTCCGTTTTATAATGTCTTCTCTGCGCATAACGATGCTCGTTCAGATATGCGTGAAATTGAATTGAAATCTCTCTTAACCGGACACCCTGTGACGTCATAGTGTGTCCGGTTTAGAGTTGTTACAGTGTAAATAGCGATTCTCGTTCAGATATGCTTTCGACGACGCATGCACAAATTGTCTCGAATTACAGTAAAGCCTCTGTTAACCGGCTACTAAACTCTGTAAATGCTCCAGTGATGGTTGTTCCGATAGGCATTAGACGACGCATGCAAACAATTCTTGAATTAAAGTAAAACCTCTCTTAGCTGGAAACCGTGGGCCTTCCCAGATTGTCCGGTTTAGAGTGGTTAAACCGGACACCATGGGACGTCCCTGTTCAGATATGCTTTAGACGGCATATGCAAAACATTCTCGAATACAGTATAACCTCTCTTAACCGGGGATGGATTTTGGCCTACAGGTTAGAACACCTCACTTTCAATACGAAGGTCGTTGGCTCAAACATTGCCTGAGGCATCAACAATACTATCGTAGTATTCCATCACACTGGTCTGTCGGATGAGACTGTAAAATGTGGTCCCGTCTCTATATGACGCTAGCTGTTGATTGGACGTTAAATCCATTCATTTTCACTTTTCTCTTAACCGGGCACCGTTGGACTTCCCACGGTGTCCGGTTTACAGCGGTTTTCCTATAACTGAAACGGCCAGACATGCGTTATTTGACGACGCACGCGAAGCTGCCGATGCTGCAATTGACTATTGGAACCATCTTGGCAGGTGGTGGCAGCAGACCCGCCACGCCAGTTAGTCAATACTCGCAGAGTCGCAGACATACTGCAAACCGCGTTTTTACCTTTTGTACTTGGATAGTGTACAACTCGATAATGCATACGGATTTAAAGTGAAAGTGGCTTGGATTTTATGCCGCGACTGCGTTGAGTGTTGATTGACTCAGACACGCAGACCATCATATTCGCACAATTGTCAGAAACTTTACTAACCGCGATTACCTTTTACTGGTATTGTAAACACGCGTCTAACGCTAAAGAATATAATGTGAAAGTAGATTGAATTTTATGAGGCAATTACATTTTTGTGATACATGTAATATTCGGAGTCGCAGAAATTCTGCAAGCCAGTTTTTATCTTTTTTCTTGAATAGTGAACATTATTACATATAAGGACACGATACGAAAGTATGATTAAAAGTCTGTGTCGATACTCAGAGAGGCACTAAATCTCAAACACGTTCAGCCAAGTCTGGGATAGATAGTGGTACACATACACTACTTACATATACTGATATAAAGTTAATGTAGAATGTTATTTGTGGAAGGATCTACTTGTTGCCAATGACATTTTACATGTTCCTAATAATCTGAGAATGAACAACAGTTATACACACAACGAAGTAAGCGACAAGTAGATTGCGGATTATTAAATTAGATTGAATGTGAGTAGGCGACTACGGTCTGCGCCACCGTGATACTGTTGTTTAGAATGTGTGATTGTGCATACTTTGGGAACTCTTTTATTCTGTGACCCTATAATTGGAGATATACATAGCGGAGTGATACAGGCGAAGATCTGATTGGCTATACACACTTACAGGTAACATGCATCATACATGCTGACCCTGGCGTTAACCCGAATTATCTGTCTGTAACTCAAGGCGAGTAAGTCGCCGCGCGTTACAGACAGATAACTCGGGTTGACATTACTCGCCCTGCGTCATTGTTTATCATAAAATTCGCTTCGCATTGTCCAAATACACGCAAGCCCATCACAAAATGTCATACCATGCGTTGGCGCGGATACAACGTATCACGGTAAATCATGATTTTAAATGATACTCCCACTGTTGTTTCTTTGATTGGACAATGTCACATGCCGTCGCTGAATGATGTCGCACTGAACACATGTATAAATGAAGCAAAGTAAATAAAGTCACTGTCTTTAAAAATACTGCGACATAACATGAATCATATCTCGTGGAACAAAATTATGTTTACATACAGGATATTCCATCGTACATTTTGAATAGCGGGAAATAATACACGAGTGTGTTTCGACTTCCGCGTAAGCAACGAGTGAGCGTACCGGACGAGTTGCTTGCACGGACGCCGACGGACACGAGTGTATTATTTCCGCTATTCAAACATGTACGATGGAATATCTTATTTATTACACTTCCACGGCGGATACAAATGCACATTTAGTCTATTTTTTAGATTATAATCAATGAATTGTGTGTGATGTGCGCATGAATAGTTATACAATGACGTGTTTTCCCGCGTTTTGACGTTACGTTGTGTGACGTCAAATGTGACGTCACGTAAACTTTTTGAAATCCAAATTACACAGCTGTTTCTATGAACCAGATATAATTGAGTGCATGTTTGGAATGTGTTCAATCACGTTAACATTCTAGATTATTGGAGACCCTTTCCAAATTTTCCGATAACTTTATTTTGACTGTAATACAAATTAAACATTTTGCATGGTAGCTCGTGGTTTCCAAGAAAACAGGCGTGCAATTACGGGTGTTCTCTTCACGGTGTATTATTTGTAAGGAGTTGATTACGGGTTTTCTCTCACAGCGAAACCCGTGCAAATAATTTGCAAGAGTGTAATAAATACTTGTTTACACATGTCATTGTACGTATTATAGAGAACTGCATATATGTGGAAGTGACTCGGTTCCGTAACATATGTACATGTAGATACAGATGAGCCTCTGCATCAGGATATGCACTGTTCGCCATTCAATCACACCCACCACGCTTCCAACAAGCAAAATAGATCGTTATGAGGCTACAGCCACATATATGTCACCAGGTAAAGATGCGACTGGTATTGTGTTTGCCGAGGAGAATGAGTATTTCAGAGCTGGTTGATCGATTTCAGATGTCGTGGATGATAGTGTGAACACTTGAACGATGCGTTAATTCAAACACGGGACACTGTACGTGTACATGTGATCACCTGGGGGCCGTTTCACTAAACTTCGTACGACTAAAATGTTCGTAAGTGCAAATTTAGGATCGTCTGGAAATATCAATTGATGGATTTACATTTATTGAGCATAGGCAGCCTATGCTCAAAAAAGGTAAATCCAATAATTGTTTACAAGAAAACGCTGTTCATGTGAAATTTACAAACTATCATAATTTTCACTTACGACCAGTTTAGTCGTACGAAGTTTAGTTAAACGCCCCCCTTAACAGAAACGATCCAATCCACTTTGATCTAAACAACGTACACAATTATATCTATAGGATTTCATATTATAGTTCACTGTGCATTGTTCATGATTGCCTTGTATTATTTACCAATCTTTCATGAAAAATATTCACAGAAACCGTGATATTCTATGTAAATGAGGTCGAAAATTGACGAAAGTTTACAGAAAATTCGGAATTTACCTATTATGAACATGTTGGCAACGTTCGACGTCATTTACGAAAACGATCGTACAGTTTGCAAATGTTTTCCCAGAGCTACCGCTCATCGTTGTATGTACAGACCCACATGGCGTGTCTCGTGTACGTATATATACATCACGGGCGTTACTTAGGGGCCGTTTCACTAAACTTCTTACGACTAAAATGTTAGTAAGTGCAAATTTAGTATCGTCTGGAAATATCAATTGATGGATTTACATTTATTGAGCATAGGATGCATATGCAGCCTATGCTCAATAAATGTAAATCCAATAATTGTTTACAAGAAAACATTGTTAATGTGAAATTTACAGACTATCATAATTTTGCACTTACGAACATTTTAGTCGTACGAAGTTTAGTGAAACGGCCCCCAGCATTTTTGAAAAGAGAGTTCGACTCTCAGCTATGAAGCAACCGAAATACGTAAGGGGTCCATGGGTTGACACTGAACCCCTTATATAGTTCGGTTGCTTCGCAGTCCCGGAGAGATTCTGAACCCAAATGCTGCATTCTGGTATGTTTTTACAACAAATAACTCCTGGGCAACAAACTTTAAAAATTATCGTATTTCAGTACGTTTGGCGCCGCTTGACTGTATTTTGTGAGTAGGGCATTTGACTACTATACTGGATGCTGATGCATGCACTGAAAATAAATATCGCGGAATTAATTTATATAAACAAAATCCTGTTGGCTCCAAAAAAGGGGGGTTCGTACGAACCCATCGAACCTCCCTTGACCTTTATTTTTATTTTTGTTATTTCTCAATGAAAGTATATGTTGTGACCACTCATTTGAACCGTCTCGTCGAGACGGTTCAAATGGTGGTCGCAACATGTACTTCTGAGCACATATAAAGAATATATTTAGGATTTTCCACAAATAAAATGGCGTGAAATCAGTATGAAATGGGTTAACCGTGAAATGATTTCCCAAACAAACAATACCTGATCAGCCTACTTGGCATATGTGCCAATTACGGTGTGTAAATTGATCTGTGTACACCTTGTACGTGCACATTACTCTAACTGCTACTCTACATGTATATATAAATATATGCAAACGCTCGACTGACCACAAACACAATACACATCGGGTAAAGTCATCGTAGATTTCACGCTTGCAATCGACGGCGAAATGCGGATTAGGACGAGGTAACCGGTTTCGCCATGTCTGTAGCAGGGAGCATGCAAAAATGAATGAATTATTAATCTGACATCGACACGCGTGTACGGTGGATAGCTTTGTCACGTGCAGTTGGCACTTGTAAGTTCTCCTGCGTTACAGACAAACCATTCAGGGGGTGCATGATCAACAACAACAACAACAATAACAACAACGTCGCCCACTCCAAAGTAAGTATTATTTGATATTTTCCTTAATATGAAACGGATTTTGATGAAATATGGCGCAGCAAACGCGTCTTCGTGAGATGCATTTGGTGGTCAAGGGTGTTTGGCACAGACTTATGAAGTTTTTGCAAAGAATCGATTTCCGTGTTGGAGACACGGAAATCGATTCGTCGCAAAAACGACAGATGTTTGGTCGACAATACAGAGACCACCAAATGCAGCTTAACAAGACGCGTTTGATGCGCCATATTTCATCAAAATCCGTTACGTAATAAGGACAAAATAAAAGAATACGAACTTTCAATTGGATGGATTCTGGAAGTTTCAGTACTTGTTGTTGTTGTTAGTACCACGTGATCATACACCTTGATTCAGGGGGCCGTGTCACTAAACGTCGTACGAGTAAAATGTTCGTACTTATAATATGGAAGTTTTAATTGATGGATTTACATTTATTGAATAAAGGCTATGCTCAATAAATGTAAATCCAATAATCGTTTACAATGTACAATCAATTATTGTTAATGTGAAAAGTACAGGGCCCGGTTGTTCAAAACATCCGTTAGCTTAACGGACTGTTAAATCCTTAACTGAATGGTTAAAATCTCTGTTTCAACAGAGATTTTAACCATTCAGTTAAGGATTTAACAGTCCGTTAAGCTAACTGGTGTTTTGAACAACCGGGCCCAGGCTACTATAAGTTTGCACTGACGAACATTTACGAAGTTTAGTGAAATGGCCCCGGGTTACTGCTACATGTACATTATACAGTTTGTAACCTAGTGCACTTCTATACCACTGCCTGCGCTATTGTTGAACTTTCTTGTCAATTTCATTATTCAAAATATTTGAATATTGTGCTTGAAAGCAAGCAGCCTGATTGGCTGAGCCTGAGCTTTGCTGCAAAACACATTCAATCAAACTACATGTACTTGATTTGCGAGTTGAGGTTAAAAATAGATTTTCAGAAACGTTGACATCTGGGCAAGATTAACGCAGGCGGTGGTGTAACACTTGATTGCGGGTTGATATTGCCAATAGATGTTCAGAAACGTTTACATCTGGGCAAGATTAACGCAGGCGGCGGTGTAACACTTGATTGCAGGTTGATATTGCCAATAGATGTTCAGAAACGTTGACATCTGGGCAAGATTAACACATGACTGAGGTGGTTGTGTACCGACGTTATTTTTGTCTCATATGTTAGTGGAAAGTGAGGCATGACGCTCACAATTCATGCGTCGTCGTCGACGTCGTAGACATTTACGTCCGACTTGTTGAATATCTCCTGTGGGCCATTTCACTAATCTTCGTGCGACTAAAATGTTCGTAAGTGCAAGCATTTGATAGTCTGTACATTTCACATTAACAATATTTTTTTGTAAACGATTATTGGATTGCATGAGATTTCGAGATGATCCTAAATTTGAACTTACGAACAGTTTAGTCGTACGAAGTTTAGTTAAACGGCCCCTTGCTTCCTTAGTCGGAGCATCACCGAACTTGATCATATAACTTTATCATAGTGATTGCGATCCACCATGTCTCATTCGTGTGACTTTTACCATGGGGACAATGACCTTCGTTGGTGAGAATCCCGCCGGTGTTCGCTTTGATTAATTGTCTCAGTAACTATACTTACATTTTGTTTTGTTCAAAATAGTTAGAAACTGTAAGGCGAACATTCGGTTCACGGCTTCAATACGGACGTCACATAGGACTGCCAATACAGTTTCCAGCGATTTCGATAAAGCGGTTCTCGACTTCAATTTGGACGTCACATAGGACTGCAAATACAGGTTCTAATGATTTTGATACAGCAGTTTTCGACTTCAATGTGGATGTCACATAGGACTGCAAATACAATTTATACATGTAACTATGTTGATAACAACATCCGGTTGACGACTTAAATATGGACGCCACATAGGACAGTCAATACAATTTCTAACTATTTTGATAACGTGGTTCACGACATCAATATGGACGCCACATAGGACTGCCAAGGTAGTGTTTAACTGTTTTGATAATGTGGTTCTCCACATCAATATGGAATTCACATAGGACTGCCAATACAGTTTCTAACTAGTTTGATAATGTGGTTCTCCACATCAATATGGACGTCACATACAGTGGGGTCAGCGTGTACGTGCACACACGAACGCACACGTGTGTGCACTTACACGCTGATCCCACTTTAGGACTGCCAACACAGTTTCTAACTAGTTTGATAATGTGGTTCACGATTTAAATATGGACGCCAGAGAGGACTGTCAATGCATTTTGATAAAGCGGTTCACGACTTTAATATGTCTGTCACATAGGACGGACAACACAGTGTGTACGTGTAACTATGTTGATGACAACATCCGGTTCACGACTTCACTATGGACGTCACATAGGACTGCTAATACAGTTTCTAACTATGTTGATAAAGCGGTTCGCAACTTCAATACCGACGCCACATAGAACGGATTATACAGTTTATAACTATTTTGATAAAGCGGTTCACGACTTCAATATGTACGTGTATGTCACATAGGACTGACAACATAGGTTTCATCTGTTTTGATAATGTAATTCACGACGTCAATATGGACGTCACATAGGACTGCCAATGCAGTGTCTAACTATTTTGATAAAGCGGTTCACGACGCCAATATGGACGTCACATAGGACTGCCAATACAGTTTCTAACTATTTTGATAAACACCATGTGGTCGAAGATTTAATAAAAAAAGTGACTATAAAAATAATATGTATTAAGTGTGCTTCCCTGAGGAGGTTATTGGCAATTACTATCTCCGTAACTACTGGGGCAATATGCATGCGATAAGCACAACTATACTGGGTAATTATATTGCCTCGACATACAGTGGGACCTCTCTAAACCGGACACAAATAACACGTATGTGATCTTATTTTTTATGGGCGTCTTAGTCATTTATCTCTGATGATGTTCATGATTGAAAAGCATAGACATACATTTGATAATGGTCTTGTGTCTGATTTACAGTGGAACATCTCTAAAGTCGACACCCTGGGGACCTCCCAGGGTGTCCGGTTTAGAGATATTTCCTGAGATCCTGGGGCCCGCTTCACTAAACTTCGTACGACTAAAATGTTCGTAAGTGCAAAATTATGATAGTCTGTAAATTTCACAATAACATTCTGTTCTTGTAAACAAGTATTTGATTTACATTTATTGAGCATAGGCTGATGCATCAATTGAAATTTACAGACTATTCTAAATCTGCACTTACGAACATTTTAGTGGTAAGAAGTTTAGTGAAACGGGCCCCTGGTCTTCGCCGCATCGAATTCGCTCAGAAATTGCTGAGATATTTAGAAGAAAAAAAACAAGGCATGAGATTTTGTACATGCATCTCAGAAGTTACGGGATGATATCTCATGGATAATTACAAAAAGAAAACAATATTTTCCGGGAATGACGTCGAAAGTCGACGAAATGTTGAGAGCAAATATTGCAACGGCTATTTCGTCAACGTTTTACGTCATTTGCAGAAAACATCACTGTTTCTGTAAACATGTTTCATGAAAAATCGCACCTCTTATTATTGGTTGTCTCATAGGTATGCGACCAGCGTAGTCACATCTAACCCGCATTTTCTGTCTGTAACACAGTGCGACTTAGTCACCGTAGAAGCAGAGCTGCCGTCAGCATAAGCATTTGATCCGAACATAGTTTAATATAGGAATTAATGGCCTTTTTTGTGTAATTTATCGGGGTATAAACTTGGAAAAGTCGCGGGAATACTGGACGAAGGCCGGAAGGCCTCGTCCAGTATTCCCGCGACTTTTCCAAGTTTATATCTCCGATAAATTCCACAAAAAGGCCATTCATTCCTTATAATTCCAGCTTTTGAAATAAATTCATCAAGAAAATGTGTTTATTTTGACAGACGGCAGCCATTTATTTACATTGACAGCACTGACAGCGCACCTGCAGCAAGTAGTTCGGCGTGGGAGTTTACTGGGATATAAATTTTGGACAGACTTGTTACGGGCCAATCAAATGTTAAAGAATTGTGTAAATATATTTGTGTTGGAATTATTGAATATTAGCTCATCTTTGATACATTTTTGTTTCTGCATTTACACAGCGCATGGGCAGTGTATGTGGCACTGCATGCTTATGTGATAACACAGTTAGATCACGTTCGTCCGCATATACGATCGATAATCCACTCGCTAAAGCTCGCGGATTATCTCCTCGTACATGCGGACGATCTGTGATCTAACTGTGGCTAAACTAACACTGTGGCGAGTATACATTGTGCAGTAGAACATATCTAAGCCGAACGTCAGAGCACTGTAATGTGATTAATACACATGGGTGTCACTTATCTCTAATGGTACATCAGTAGCCTATTTCACCAATATTGCAAAGTATACTTTTCTAGCAAAGTATACTTTGAGGGAGTAATCATTTATTTCTCCCGAAATGCATTATTTCACATAGAACTACCAACTGCATATATTTGATGATTAAATGTATGCAGAATTATTATACTGAATTTATTACATTATCACAGCCATTTTGGCTGTGATAATGTAATAAATTCAGTATAATAAAAATTAATAAATTTATCCTAAAACTAAAAATTTCTCCCTCAAAGTATACTTTGACAGAAAAGTATACTTTGCAATGTTGGTGAAATAGGCTACATGTATGCTACACAACCAATGAAAGTGCCTGATTGCGAGTTGCCATCGCTAATAGACGCTTAGAAACGTAGATAATCTTGGAGAGATTAAAGCATGTGGTTATGCAGGACACACAGACGCACGCCTTGGTGTGTGCTCACATACACGAATTACGATGGAACCTCTATCAACTGGACACCCTCCGAACCTCCGAGCTGTCTGGTTTAGAGAGGATCCACTGTACCATACTAATGTATTTAATCACAAGCTTATCGAATGGTGGTAGGAAACGCGTACATGCGAACGGTAACTCTTGCAATCTACTCCCGTACAGTCCGTAGCCTGTATATTTGATATCAAAAGAAACTAGTCTCGTATTCTATTTTTCAGGTGTCTTAGTAATGTATATAATCGATACGTCATTCACTCCATCTCATAAAGCTGTATACGGATATTCTCAACCCATTGTTCAAGAAAAAAAAAATCTCTTAAAAGTATTTCATATACATAACAAAACGTAGCATATAAGTATCAAATAGAGACACGTGGTGTCTATAAAGGTGTTTGTCTGCATTCGAGTCTGAAGATACCTAATTCATGTTATGGGTGTCGATTAATTATTGACACATTTTTATTCTATTACTACTTTTGGTTTCCAATAAACTGGCAAGGGTACGTGACGTCACGGGGTCAGCGAACTATGTCTATTATAGCTTTCTAGGGATGTAGCCGTTTGCAGTCATTTTAGGTGGCCGAATCGACGCCTTATCTAGAGCAATTTAGAGCTTGAAAATGGATGCTCACAATAGCTTAGGAGATAATTTAAATTACCAACTGGTTGACTGGTGAAACAGGGGATTGAACATCACAATAAAAGCCATATTTGTAAACGTAAAACGTTTCGATAGTTGATTCATTTTGATTGACCAGTCGTGCGCAAGCATTAGCATTACTGCCCGCACAGCTCAGGTGGTAGAGCGCTCGGTAAATGCATTCGACGTACGTTCCTTTTGTGCGAGTTCGAGCCTCGGACAATTTTTTTATTTTTTTTATTCATATAACAGATTCAACGTTTTCTCACTTTTACGAAAATGTCTTAGATAGAGTTTGACAAAAGGGTACTTGTGACGTGTGCACTGGGTTTACAGCGTCACAGATCAGGATGCACATCACTCAGTCAGATCAGGGCATACGGTGTTCACAATTCATTTGCTGAATACATATTTTACTATCGAACAACGTGAAACAAACTATGTAGACACATTCTAAAATTGTCCCCAGTAGGTATTTCATAGAAACGACAGTATAGGGTTGGGGGACTCTTGTGGACGTCAAATATACACTTCCTCGGGGTTCTCGGCCTCCTAATTCCCCGGGCCCTGGAAACGTTTGACTGTACATACACCCCACACAGTGTATGTCCGCCGCCCCAGAGCGGGGAAAACATTGGTTGCGCTGCTTGTATGTTATAAAATTAGATAATGAAACATAGGTGCATCGTTATCGATTAATATTGACTTGCTCATGCATGCATTTCCAATGAGCACTTGACGTATGATGGTGTGATACATATACGATTCGAGTGCCTGTGCTCACTATTTTCTTTTTCAGCAAATACATAACAACAAAAGTGACAACTTGATTCAAAATATGCATGAACGTTACTTGAATACATTTAGGGCCAACATTGGTGACATTGGCTACATCGTCATGCTAATATCAGTTTTGCATTTCTAACACACCTACTTTAACTATTATGGTTCAATATAGAATCTCCTGTGACCTTTGCGCCACTTTATCTGAATTCAAAAGTATGTAATGTACGTTCACATGTACAGTGGAAACCTCTCTAAACCGAACACAGAGACAAGTTAGTTGTGCTTAATTATGCCACCGGGTTTCGAAGAAACGGGTGGCATATATTGTTTGGACCGTCCGTCTGTCTGTCCGTCTGTCCGTCCATCCGTCCGTCCGTCCGTCCGTCTGTCCGTCCGTCCGTCACACTTTTCGGTTAACCACTTTCTCACAGTTTCTCAAATATGCTGCAGGTGGCATCCGCGTTCGACAGACGCATTTCTTGTTTTAATATATTTCGTGTCCATTTATCTCCGAATATAATGTATGTTCATGATCGCAAAGCACCCACGCGTGTCTTGAAGTAGTTATATACATGTTCTACAGTGGAGCCTTCCAGGGTGTCCGGTTTAGCGAGGTTTCACTGTATATGGAAAGACTGCTTATCAAGCTTGAAATACCCGATATATACATACATACATTGTATATAATTATATGAAACCGCTGTGCTTCTACACTGTAGTATTTAACATTTCCATTAGCCACGCAGACATTATCTGGCAGAAATCAATAGGAACAAGTTGATATATCGCACAAACAAAAGTATAATAGCGAAAACAAAAGTAATTAATCACCAATATACATGTATGCCTACGCCACGTCGGGAATATGCGTGGCTACATATCTACTGTCTGTTTCACTAAAGCTGCCCAAATTTTACGGCTATATAAACAATTCAAAAACAAGATATCTTTTGATAATATTAAATTAAAGGACAAATTAAGAATGAGCCTTATTTTTATTTCGTGAAATTTGGTCAAATATTGATTTCATTGCGAAAAAACAATTTCCCCATGTTAAATCCCCATAGACATCTTCACGGAGTGAAGATGTGAAGATGTCTATGGGGATTTAACATGGGGAAATTGTTTTGAATTTTAGAAATACTGGACCGATTTTTAAAAATTAACTTTTTTTTTCTTAGTTAGATCATATCCAAGCTATCTAGCCAGGTATCGGAGTCAATTTCCAAATTTTTTCGTTTTTTGACTCCTCCCACACTTCCTTACCATTTTTTCCCCCCATGTTAAATTCCCATAGACAAATCAATTTTTCGCAATAAAAAGAAGGCTCATTCTTAAATTTTCCTTTAATTTAATATTATCGTTTATATGGTTTTTTAATTGTTTATATGGCCGTAAAATTTGGGCAGCTTTCGTGAAACAGACTATAGTATAGTCGCTTTAATATTCGAATTATCTGTATGTAACGCAGGACGACTTAAAGGTACATGCCCACTAAGTATGCACAACGTGTTCTTTATATGAATTCACTAAGTGTATACTTGTGTCACTATTCCACCAGTTCTAAAAATTACGAGTGCCCGATATACATATATAATCATTTAGTAATATTTATTTTACTGATAGTGACTCGCGGTGGTATCAGGGTATATTCATATGCAAATGAGGCATGCTATGTTTTAATTAGTTATATTAATTAAATGCGTCACCTGAACAAATAATATTTTCGACAGATTATAAAGTATGATCACTGCACACCCAAAAATAATAAAAAGTAATGTCCGTTAACATTATAAGCAAACATGGTTATCGCCCCTGATATCGGTGTGAATATTACCTCTGATATAAAATGTATAATAATGCTAATCAATATGTGAGGTAATGGTGCATGACTGATTAATTTGCCAGAAAATGTCGTATCTACAGAATATACAAAACTATATATCTCCCTGTATTACATGTATAATCTACTGAGTGGGCATGTACAAGTCATCCTTCGTTACAGACTAATTACAGATAATTCAGATTAGATAGCTGTATGCAACAGGGGCCCGTTTCACTAAACTTCGTACGACTAAAATGTTCGTAAGTGCAAATTTAGGATCGTGTGAAAATTTCAATTGATGGATATGCAGCCTATGCTCAATACATGTAAATCCAATAATTGTTTACATTTAATTTTGAACATACGAACATTTTAGTCGTACGAAGTTTAGTGAAACGCGCCCCTGTTCCCCGTCGTTGACATTTGTCGTACGTTCTCAGTCCGTCACCTGGTATGTTTTCATCAATAACAAAAAAGTCACCCTCCCCAAAAGAAAATTCATAAAATTCCGTCAAATATTGATTTTATTGTGAAAAAACGATTTTCCTATGGGAATTTAACATGGGAGCTAAAAATAGATTTTTTTTTAATATTTTTTTATTTGTGGACCGATTTTCAAAATATAACTTTTGTTTTCTTAGTTTCACCATTTCCGAGCTATCTATCCAGGTTTCGGAGTAACATTCGTTTTTTAATCCTCCCTCAGCGCTTCCACCTATTTTCACCCATGTTAAATTCACATCGCAATAATATCAATATTTGATGGAATTTATCCAACACAAAATTTGGGGAGGGCGACTCTTTTGTTATTGGTGAAAAAGTACTTACATTTAAATATTTGTTTAGATGTATTATGTGTAATAGCCAAAAGTTCGTCGGTAGAAAAACGTTGAACAGGCAGGAGTTATTTCATTAATATTTACACCTTCTATAAATACATAATGCAAACGGCCATTCGACGTATTGCATTTGCATCCCAATACAATACATTAGACACACGTGGCATTGCGCGATGTTGTTATACAATACATTTTATTCACTCTAAGCCACATACGTGACACACGAGGTATACAATAGATTACATAATACAACGATGGGTAAAAATACAAAATGCATATGTATAAGCTCACTAGTCATTATAACCATAAAGCATTTCTTATAAAAATAGCTAAATTTCTTAATTGCTTTCCAGATTTTTTCTCAAATAGCTGTGCGAATTTTAAAATATTTGGTCTTCTAAAATAAAATGGCTTGATATACCGTTTTCGAACTTCATCATAGAAGCGGCACTCGAAAAGAAAATGAAACTCGTCACCGAGAGCACCAGCGCCACATTTGTTGCTGATTGGTTAAAGTTCACAACGTCGCTGTTCCAGGAATTGCGACAAAATGACGTAAAACACGAGTATTGTTAATATTTGGTTATTTACATTTTTGAAACTATCAGAAAATGCAGTGTAAATATAAGTAATCAAACCTTCGGACTCCACGCACTTTAAACGGACCAAATGTATTTTGAACCCCAGTAAACGCAACAGCCCAAGGTCGTATTCCTGAAGTAAACATCACAGCTACCGGTATTGACATAATCAACGTGGTTTGTGACCTTTAGGACAGCCATATCAATGTGTCGAGCCATGTGATGTTGTACATATGTCATAAGAAGTCGTGTGATTTATATTGACGAATATTTACACAAACTGTGATATTGCCTGTAATGGCGTCGACAGTTTACGGAATCGTCATTATAACGCTTTTCCCAAATAAAAAGGGATTTTCCCAAAAATTCCCTTTTATGCAGCATAAATCAGTGTTTTGGATACAACCGATTTCCATTATTTGTACTTTTTTTGTAGGAATGTATGAACTTGTATACATCTTTAAAGACCATATTTTCAAATCAGACCAACAAAGTACATGGTTTTGGATTAAACAAGTACCATTATCTGAATATATACACAACAAAACATGCCAATTTTGTATTCTTTTAATAAATATTACAAATAATAAAATACAAAACACTTACTGAAGTAGCGAGCCGGGACCAAGGTAAATAATCCATTTCCGTTTGTTGAAAATATGGCGAATGTCCTACCTTATGGGTTAATATCAGAATACAATTGGGTATGTTTTAAAGAGGCTTTTCTGGTTCATACCACAAAGTGCCTGTATGGTTATAGGTCACATGCACCCTAGGTATGAAACAAAGAATTTGACTTTTGAACCTTACTCGAGTAACTCGATTCGAACCCAGCCATGTGGTGGGTTACTAGAGATTCAACGCGAGTTGAACTCGAACAGCGACCCTGCTTGTTCCTGTGCTACTCGGGTTACTCGAGTTTATTCCTGGAGTTGCAACGAACATGACCTATATTACCTTAGCCCGTGCAGGGATGTTAAAGGTACATACCCACTCAGTAGGCACAACGAGTTCTTTATAGGAATTGAATAAGTGTACACTTGTGTCACTATTCCAGCAGTTCTAAAATTACGAGTTCCCGCTATACAGATCTAATCATTTAGTAATGTTTATGTTACTGCTAGTGACGCGCGGTGGTATCAGGATATTTTCATATGCAATTGAGGAATTACCTTTTTTTTAATTATTTATACTATTTAAATGCGTCAGCTGAAAAAAAAATATATTCGACAGATTATAAGGTATCATCATTGCACATCGAAAAATAAATACAGATAATAAATAGTAATGTCCGTTAACATTTTAAGGAAACACGGCTATCGCCCCTGATATTGGTGTGGAAATTTACGGCTGATATAAAATGTATAATAATGCCAATGAATACGTGGGTGAATGGTGAATTAATGTTTATTTTGCCAGAAAACGTCTCGGACGATGTATCTGATATAAAGAACATGTTGTCTCTAACGAGTGGGCATGTACCTTTAAGCCCATGCACTTCCCCTGTCACTGTCTCTGCGTATCACCATGATCACCACAGTCTGGTCAGGGTATGCACACTGTATATTCCCACCACTCACATTTTCTCATTATAGGAATGAATGGCCTTTTTGTGGAATTTATCGGGGTATAAACTTGGAAAAGTCGCGGGAATTCCTTATTATTCCAGCATTTGAAATAAATTCATCAAGAAAATGTGTTTATTTTCCGTTTTCTTAAGAATTATTTTAACTGCGCCTCACGGTTACGGAAAGTAGTTCGGCGTGGGAGTTTACTGCGATATACATTTTGGACGGCCAATCAAATGCTAGGGAATTGTGTAAATATTTTTGTGCTGGAATTATTCCCAAATGTATGGAATGTCAAATCTGCATAAAATCAAATAATTATTGCTAGCTCTATATAATTGGAGCTAGCATTAAATAATTAGAGCTAGCTCCAAATCATTGATGAGCTCTCTAAATCATTTGGAGCATTACATATATAGAGCCAGCATTATTTAGTTGAGATAAACTCAAATAATTATTGCTACAGCTAGCATTGCATATTTAGAGCTAGTTCCAAATGATTTAGAGAGCTCTTCAAATTATTTGGAGCTAGCTGTACATATTTAATGCTAGCTCTAATTAGAGCTCTCATTACTTATTTGAGCGTATGTAGAGTTGGCGTTCTATACTACGGAGCCCCGCAGGGGAATGGATTCCTTTTTATTAATTCGTTCCCACGAAATAACAATTCGTTCCCTCAATTTAACAATTCGTTCTGTCGAATTAACAATTCGTTCCAACGATATAACAATTTGTTCACACGAATTAACAATTCGTTCCCTTGGGAACGAATTGTTATTTCATGGGAACGAATTGCTAATTCGTGGAAACGAATTGTTGTATCGTGAGAACGAATTGTTAATTCGATGGAACGAATTGTTAAATTGAGGGAACGTATTGTCATTTCGTGGCAACGAATTGTTCGAGGGAACGAATTGTTAAGAAAAAAAATCCATGTCCCCTGCATTGCTCCGTACCATACAAATGCTATGTGTGCGTGGTGTATTCTTTCTTTGCCAATATTGATAGCTTCTGAGGACGTTGATGTATATTTTACCAGGCACGCTATGAATTATTTATATTGAGCATGAGTAATCAGTCACGGGGATGCACATACATGTGACTGTGACTGGAGAAACGGGGCTTATGATAGTTGCGACCTGTGCAGACCCAATTCAGCCTGCGCATCCGCCTAGGCTGATCCCGGTCTGCTAATTGACAACATACGCCATTGTGTACAGTCACAGCCACATATATGGATTACCTGTGAGCACTTGTCATGTCTGGAGACAGGTGCAGACTTAATCATCCAATACACGCTTCTAGAAATGGTCATGTTTCCTGGAACATCCGGGAATTGGTGATTTATCAAATCCATAGAATACGACCATTTATTCCGTCAACACAGTGCGTATGTGCCGTGAAACACGGTGTCGTGAATAATTTTTGATATCCTACCAATACGACCTAATCACTGCATATGAATATGTGCGGTGGCTGGGGTTATTTTTATTGTATTTTGAAGCTATTTGTAGATGTTGACGGGATAAATATAATAGTAGGTTAGTGCCGTGAATGTGACAAAATATCTGGCGCGGCACGGAAACGGGATGTGCTCGGCAGAGCCTCGCCCATCCCGTTTCCTAAGCAATGCCTGATATTTGTTTCCATTCACTGCACTAACCTACTATTCTCTATTTATGAACCTGTACTGATTTGCGTTGCAGTGCTCTGTGCTGCGCTGCGTCTCGTTGCATTTCTTTGCTATGTATTAATTTAACCTTGTCAATGTGATCGAATTAGTGTTATTGACATGACACAGCTTTGCTCCTTTAGACGGTTATACTAATGTCAGAAAAGTGTCCTAATCGTCTCAACGCATCTAGTCCCTTGGAACGCTTGTACGTGTAACACGACCAACGATATTAGCATGTAGGCTCAATATGCGCTAATATTTCATTAGGAAATAATTGTGGTTGGTTGGCAGGGAGCATGCGATGGGTAAATTAACGATTGGGATTTACCCTTCACGAAATCCCGACTGGAGACTTTGTTTGGCTCTCAGGTACGTCTTTGGCATTCTTGTATGTGAGAGTTGAATCTGGATATACCCCTTATATGAATAATATGAATATGTCTAATCCTCTTACTAATCGTTCCAATCGTTGTGTAGTGGGGCCATGTGACTTTATTGTGGTATGGACACCGTGGAAGTTTATTCCAATTTCAGAGTTGAATATATATTGTTTCGATGTAAATATTCCGTTCTGATTTTGTGATTTCACCCCCCCCCCCCCTCCCCAATGCAGCAGGTTCAATACGGGGTCGAACCCGTTTTTGTCCTGGCCTGAAATGACATTAGCTGTTGATAGGCTGTTAGACACCAATAAATCAAATCAAATCATTAGGGGAAATAAACGGGAATACGTTATTGTCTTTGACGGCTATAGGAAATATAATTAATGGAGATAATAAACACACATTGTATGTATTCATGGTCCTATTGTCAATATCTTAAATAATTAATAAATGACACGATCGGTATGCAACTGAATAACAGGCTCCAGTTTTGTTTGAGCAAATCCAGTTGCTCAAAATAGCGACCCCATATGCATAAGGAGGGTTATGAAAAATTCAGACTGCACTTGACTATGAAAATTACTCAGCAATCACCAGTGCAACACACATATTGAAGTCACTATGAAAATGTTCATAACATTGTTCTGAGAAAAACAATAGTCATTATGACAATTTTCATAAACCGTACTATCACTATGAAAATTATCATAAGCCGTACAATCGATCTCACTATGAAAATTTTCATAAACCGTCAATTTCCCTCTCACTATGAAAATTTTCATAGACCTTAATATTCCCTCTCACTATGAAAATTTTCCAGATATAGTTTCATGATAGCAATACTGATGTTATGTTACACATTACACTTGGTATTTCTGACGATGTTCCTCCAAGTGGGACCACAATAGCAAGAACACCGGACGTTAATTAGCCATATATGTAGCATCTTTATTCTTTTATATAATTCCTCATGTACTCTGAAACTTTTGTCAACATTTGACGCTATTTACGGAAAATATTGTAAATTTTGTAAAGTTATTTCATGAAATTACGCAGATTTCCGAAGGTGCAAAATAACATGGCGTGTCTCATATTATGATGGCAGCCGGGACCCTCTGACCACATTTTTGCTCTCAAAAAGTGGGTATAATGATGACTGTATAATGTGAACATCGTGTAACAACGATGTACGTGTATACACATGTTTTATAGGGGAACTATGCCGTCAACAAAATTGGACATGGCGACATAGCTACAATAATTCGCCTCCGATATGTTATTTACGGCTACAATTTGACCAATTAAAACAATGTGAGCAACCGAAGTGCATACCCAAACCTGTTGGATGTATGTCAACATTTAGTAAACTGTATATTTTATACCTTTACACAAATAATATTTGATGTAGAACTAGTAAATTGCCAAAAATAATAGAACAGGTAAATCATTTTCCCATGGAAGCCATCTTTTCTCTAGTTGTTGGTTAACATTCAACATAACTTAATGAAGCCTTCAAATTTACATGATATACATTGCAAACACTACTCTTCCATGCGTTACATTAAAGAGATGGGGTTAAATTGCTACCCCTTGCGAGAGATATGGTGCGGGGTAGCAATTTTGTTTATAATGGCGACAGTGCCACGGATAACACAAGCTGGGGAAACAGTAACTAATGTACGGGGACATTTCAGTCAATTTTACTGAATAATTTTTTTCTCGCCCGCGAAAGCAGAAAGCGAGACATAGGTTTTGCTTTTCCGGAGTCGTCGGCGTCGGCGGCGTCGGCGGCATCGTCGGCGTCGGCGGCGGCATCGGCGGGGGCGTCATCATTCAATGTTAAGTTTTCGTGTTACGATCATTACTTCAACACCTTATCAGCTACAGTCATCAAACTTTACACATCCCTTTACTATGATATGTAGATGCATATACGACTATTAAATCGAATCTTCGCAAAAACGACAGAAGTTTGTGCAAACATACAGAGACCACCAAATGCGGCTTAACAAGACGCATTTGACTCGCAATATTTCATCAGAATCCGTTACGTAATAAGGACACTATAAAATAATACGTACTTTGAATCGGTACTTGTTGTTGTTGTTAGTACCACGTGATCATACACCTTGATACTGACACTCTCGGACCACAACGGTATTTGTGTTACTTCACGGAAAAGTTTAACGGAACTAAACCCGGAATGAAGGCTCTGTGGCCAAAATGTATATGCTGTGTGAGTATATTCGTCTGTGTGATGGCATCATTAAATTGTTTATTTGTTTTGACTAAAGTCATATTCTCAGACAGAAATACAAAACGTGTATCTTTTGTTTCTAGGCTTTCACGTGACAAGTCATCAGCAAAGGATTTTTCCGTGACCTTTGACCTCGGAGGTATTACACATGGCAGTAGCAATTAGTATTCCCTTACATATATTAAATATCCTGTGTCATAGCGCTAGCGAAAATAGCCTAATACCACCACGAGTCAATATCAGTAAAATAAATATTACTAAATGCTTATATCTCTATAGCGGGCACTCGTAATTTTTAGAACTTGTGAAACGGTTATACACTTATTTAATGCATATAAAGAACAGCTTGTGCCTACAGAGTGGGAATGTACCTTTAACGTCTCATTAGTTCAACTCATTTCAAAAATGTGTCCTGCTTTTGTTCGGACATATCCGCTGATACGTGCTCGTCGTAAGGTTTGCTTCTCATTTGTCAAACAGTGCCACATATGTACGGCGCCGCGTGAAACCGCATCACAACTAATACATTGAAACATTCGCTATCAGTACTGTGGTCTATATCCAGCTCTTTGACGTAGTTCGAGTCTCTCGGGGGCTGTCTGTGATTCCAACGTTTATTATCGGACATAGCGACTGATCACTTAATGTGGAAAACCACATTGATGTGAGTTTTATAGATCATATCCAGGGAAGAATTTTTGTTCTCTCACCCACGTTAGTTGTACATGGACATACACCATCGCCCGCGCTAATCTTGCCAATGTGTGTCAATTTCTTTATTTCAAAATACTTTAATATTCTGAAGGCAAACAGCTTGATTGGCTGCGCCTGAGCTGTGCTACAGCTCAGGCACGGCTAATCAAACTGCTTGATTGCCAGTTGATATTGACAATAGATGTTCGGAAAGATTGACATCCCGTTTCCGTGCCGCGCCAGATATTTTCCCCATTCACGGCACTATTCTATTTATCCCGTCAACACCTACAAATGGCTTTACAATTCAAAAAAATAACGCAAATATTCATACGCAGTGATTAGATCGTATTGACAGGATATCAAAAATGTTCCACGGCACCGTGTTTCACGGCACATACGCACTGTGTTGACGTGATAAATATGATTATGCAACCATCATGCATAGCCTACTCACGGCATCCACCCACTGCAGTGTTATTCAGGTGACATTGACCTTGACGTCAGTGACCTTGACCTCCGTGTTTCTTGCAATTAGTGTAGCCCAGAATGGACGAGCTACATTTGTATTATATATGAAATATATTATTTTACAGATTCTTGGTAGTCTTAGCACATGCATGTTTTGCGTATTTCAACTTACTGGTGTCGTATTTATGTCGATAGTTTCCAAAGAGTATGATCACGTGGTACTATAACAACAACAGCAAGTACTGAAACTTCCAGAATCCATCTGATTCAACGTAGGTATTCTTTTATATTGTCCTTATTACGTAACGGATGAAATATGGCACATCAAACTCGTCTGGTTAAGCTGCATTTGGTGGTCTTTGTATGTTCGCCCAAACTTCTGTCGTTTTCGCGAAGAATCGATTTCCGTGTGACACGGAACTCGATTCTTCGCAAAAACGACATAAGTCTGTGCCGAACTTCATGGACCACCAAATGAAGACGTGTTTGCTGCGCCATATTTCATCAAAATCCGTTGCGTATTAAGGAAAATATCAAATAATACTTACTTTGGAGTGGGCGATGTTGTTGTTGTTGTAACCACGTGATCATGCACCTTGGTTTCGCTTAGGACGGTACTTGGGGGCGTTTATGTCACGTACTGTGGCAATATTGCCATTAACAGACTGAACACCATGAACACGTACATGTAAGATCAATAAAATTGCACTCCATATTGTTTTTGTCACAAGAGTGCCGTTATTGACAAAGCCCAACAAGTTTTAACCAATCTCCAACGTCGCACGACGTCACATGGGGCTAATATGTGGCTGTCACTGGAGAAATGGGGCTTATGCGATTGATGACCAGTGTAGCTCCTGATCAAATAGCACACTCCTGTATCCTGATAACGATCTATATTGGTTTCTAGAAGCACGACCAGTGTTTCATTGATGGAATGGTGAACAGTGCAGATCCTGATCAGACTGTGCGGATGCACAGGCTGATCTGGATATACACTGATCTCAAAACCCATAAGCCCCATCTCGCCAGTCACAGCCACATATGTGTATCGACACATACATGGAAGCGCAATGTCGGGATAAGATAGGGACTTAACATGCAAAGCGCATTGGTTATGTAAATATTCTGAAATAGTCATTTAATTGAAATGTAATTCCCGACTTACTTTCGTAAATTAAATGACTAAACATGTGAAACTCTAATATCCTGTTCTTTTATAATTCGTTTGACGGTTAACTCCTCACCTCTGGGGAATTGCAGTCGATTAGTTATTTGCGAAAACTTGCCTGCACATCGCATCATGAATACGTGCATCACGTTCACGAAAGTATGTGTGCAAGAGAAACCACTCGTTGCTAACCGTGGCACTAATCGCTCGACTGTCTGTCCCACGTTTATGCACAAAAACAAACTTATGAGATTTGTGACCAGCATTACGTGTATACTGTTTGCTATTGAACATGTTCAGTTGAATAATTAAGCACGACTGTATGTTTCTCGTTTTGCTGCCAACGAACTGTTACCATGAAAACACATCTTGGTATTTCATTATAATTGTCTCCAAGGAGACAATTCTAATGAAATACCAAGATGTGTTTTCATGCTGTTAAACACAATTAATCTAGAAACATATCTACATGTAAGCACTTGTTCATCAATAGCAAAAAGGTCACCCTCCCCATGTTTTTATTTGATAAAATTCCATTAAATATTTATTTAATAGGAAAAATACAATTTGTCTATGTATAAAATGTGTTTATTTTGGAATGTGTGGACCGATTGTCAAATTCGAGCGTTTGTTTTCTTAGTTACATCATTTGCCAGCTAAGTTCAAGTCAATTTCCAAATTGTTTCGTTTTTGGAGTCTTCTCGACACTCTCCAGCTCCTTCATGTCACATGTATTTTTCACAATAAAAACAAAATTTGATGGAATTTCATCAAAAATTAGGAGGGTGACTTTTGTTATTGATGAAATAGTACTTATATTTCAATATGTTTTAGATTGAATGCGCTTGATAGCCAAAAGTAGGTCGGCATAAAACCGTGGAACAGACAGTAATTACACTGGAACCTCTCCGAACCGGACACAAGTATAGAGAACTTGCACTGTAAATCAGGCATATGGCCACTCCAAGACATGTGTTCGCGCTTTGCGATCATTAACAGATATCACACTCGAATCACATTGATACTTTAGCACCTATTGGGTTTATGTGCGTCTGGTTTAGAGAGGTTCCACTTTACTAACGGGCATTAGCTATTGAGTTGGGCATTAGCTACTGAGGCGGACATTAACTACTGAGGCGGGCTAGCTACTGAGATGGATATTAACTACTGAGGCAGGCATTATCTACTGAGTCGGGCAGGTGGGCATTAACTACTGAGTTGGGCATTAACTACTGAGGCGGGTATTCACTACTGATGTGGGCATTGACTACTGAGGCGGAAATTAGCTACTGAGGCGGAAATTTGCTACTGAGGCGGGCTTTAACTACTAAGACGGGCATTACATGTAGCAACAGAGGCGGGCATTAACTACTGAGACGGGTATTAACTACTGAGGCGGAAATTAGCTACTGAGGTGGAAATTAGCTACTGAGACGGGCTTTAACTACTGAGACGGGAATTAGCTACGGAGGCGGGCATTAACGATTGAGACGAGCATTAACGACTGAGTCGGGCATTAACTACTGAGACGGGCATTAGCTACTGAGGCGGGGTAGCTACTGAGGCGGGCATCTAACTACTTGAGGCGTGCATTTACACTGAGGCGGGCATTATATTACCTGGGGATTGCAAGGCATAACTACTGAGAGGGGGCGGGGGTAAGCTTAACAGGAAGGCGTGGGCATTAACAACTGATTGGGGTAGCTACTTGAGCGGCATTAACTACTGAGGGCGGGCATATTCTTTACTGAGGCGAGGCATAACACGGATGCGTGGTAGCTACTGACGCGGGCATAACTACTGGAGGCGGGTAAGCTACTTGAGGCTGGCATTAGGGGCTACTTAACGGTCAATTAACTCCTGAGGCGCGGGCATTAGCTACTACGATGTCTGGTAGCACTGAGGCGGGGCATTTACTACTGAGGCGGGGTAGTTAAACTCACATGAGGGGGTCGGGGCATTAGCTACTGAGGACTAGGCAATAACTACTTGAGGAGGCGGGCATTAACTACTGAGGCGGGCATTATCTACTGAGGCGGGCATTAGGCTATTGAGGCGGGCAATAACTCTGAGGCGGCATTAACTACTTGAGCAGGGATTAATAATGAGGCAGGCAAAACATTAGGCTACTGAGGCGGGCATTAGCTACTGTGGCGGGCATTAGCTAATGTGGCGGGCATTAGCTACGGAGTCGGGCATTATCTACTGTGGCTGGCATTTTCTACTGTGGCGGGCATTACCTACTGAGGCTGGCATTATCTACTGTGGCGGGCATTAGTTACTGAGGCGGGCATTATCTACTATGGCGGGCATTAGCTACTGAGGCCGGCATTATCTACTGTGGCGGGCATTAGCTACTGTGGCGGACATTATCTACTGTGGCGGTCATTATCTACTGTGGCGGGCATTATCTACTGTGGCGGGCATTTGATACTGTGGCGGACATTAGCTACTGTGGCGGGCATTATCTACTGTGGCGGGCATTATCTACTGAGGGGATATTAGCTACTGTGGCGGGCATTATCTACTGTGGCGGGCATTAGCTACTGAGGCGGGCATTATCTACTGAGGCGGGCATTAACTACTGTGGCGGGCATTAGCCATTGAGGCGGGCATTAGCTACAGTGGCGGGAATTAGATGCTGAGGCGGGCATTAGCTACTGAGGTTGGCATAGCTATTGTGGCGGGCATTAGCTACTGTGCCGGGCATTATCTACTGAGGCGGGCATTAGCTACTGAGGCGGTTATTATCTATTGAGGCGGGCATTAGCTACTGTGCAATAGGTACTGAGGGGGCATTAGCTACTGATGCGGGGTAGCTACTGAGGCGGGCATTAGCTACTTAGGCGGGCATTAAATTATAAATTATTGTTCACATATTGGATTTTCAGGAATTAAATGCGAGGGAGCGCTAGCGACCGCAGCATTTAGTTACTGAAAAATAAAATATGTGAACAATAACATACATATAGTTCAGCCAAGTGTACAATGCAATGTCCCGTCCTAGTAATGATTTTCCATTTCCTGTCGAACATTTTTTTTGTCGCGCCTACTTTAGCAGAAGCGCGACTATAGTCGTCGTATTTTCCGTCGTCGTCGTCGTCCGCGTCGTCGTCGTCCGCGTCGTCCGCGTCGTCCGCGTCGTCCGCGTCGTCCGTTTTTTTTGTAAGGCAAATGCGTTAAAGTTATTGTTTTTTCACAATATCTCTTTAACCCCTTGCCAGACATTGATAATATTTCACATCAATGTTTGTCTAGGGATGATGCTTCAATACGCACCCCCACATCCAAATTATCAAAGGTCAAGGTCATTTATTTACTTGTAATGATCACCGGTTTTGTAACAGAAATACGTTAAAGTTATTGTTTTTTCACAATATCTCTGTAACCCCTTGCCAGACACTGATAATATTTCATATCAATGTTTGTCTAGGGATGATGCTTCATTACGCACACCCCCACATCCAAATTTTGAAGGTCAAGGACATTTATTTCCTTGTAATGTTCACCGGTTTTGTAACAGAAATGCGTTAAAGTTATTGATTTTTCACAATATCTCTTTAACCCCTTGCCAGACATTGATAATATTTCACATCAATGTTTGTCTAGGGATGATGCTTCATTACGCACACCCCCACATCCAAAGTCTGAAGGTCAAGGTCATTTATTTCCTTGTAATGTTCACCGGTTTTGTAACAGAAATGCGTTAAAGTTATTGTTTTTTCACAATGTCTCTTTAACCCATTGCCAGACTTTGATAATATTTCACATCAATGTTTGTCTAGGAATGATGCTTCATTACGCACACCCCCACATCCAAATTTTGAAGGTCAAGGTCATTTATTTACTTGTAATGTTCACCGGTTTTGTAACAGAAATACGTTAAAGTTATTGTTTTTTTCACAATATCTCTTTAACCCCTTGCCAGACACTGATAATTTCATATCAATGTTTGTCTAGGGATGATGCTTCATTACGCACACCCCACATCCAAATTTTTAAGGAAGGTCAGTCATTTATTTCCTTGTAATGTTTTTCACATTCCGGTTTTGTAACTAGGGAAAATGCATTAAAGTTATAAGTTTTTTCACAATTTATCTCCGTTTAACAAACATTGCCATTCCAGACTTTGATAATATTTCACATCAATGTTTGTCTAGGAATGATGCTTCACTATGCAAACCCCCACATCCAAATTTTGAAGGTCAAGGTCATTTATTTACTTGTAATGTTCACCGGATTTGTAACAGAAATGCGTTAAAGTTATTGTTTTTTCACAATATCTCTTTAACCCCTTGCCAGACTTTGATAATATTTCACATCAATGTTTGTTTAGGAATGATGTTTCATTACGCACACCCCCACATCCAAATTTTGAAGGTCAAGGTCATTTATTTCCTTGTAATGTTCACCGGTTTTATAACAGAAATCCGTTAAAGTTATTGTTTTTTCACAATATCTCTTTAACCCCTTTCCAGACATTGATAATATTTCACATCAATGTTTGTCTACGGATGATGCTTCATTATGCACACGCCCACATCCAAATTCTGAAGGTCAAGGTAATTTATTTACTTGTAATGTTCACGGTCAAATTCCTCGGCAGGCGCGACACCGCTTCCGTGGCGGAATTCTTGTCATTACATCTGGTAATATATGACTTATTGAGGTTAAACGTTGCAATATGAGAATTAAGTAGAGCACAATGCTGCACAGCGTTTGGCTTTGAAAGTACACGTAGGATGAACTATAAATACGTGAACAGTTGCAGACCGTTACGCAGTGTATTAATTACATGTAGTTCAATACATGTGTCAGTATTATACGGAGCCTCGCCGGGGACGTAGATTTCTTTTTTGAATAATTCGTTCCCACGAAATAGCAATTTGTTCCCTCAATTTATCAATTCGTTCCCACGAATCAACAATTCGTTCCCACGAATTAACAATTAGTTGCCTCAATTTTACAATTAGTACCCACGAAATAACAATTAGTTCCCAAGGGAACGAATTGTTAATTCGTGGAAACGAATTGTTATATCGTTGGAACAAATTGTTAATTCGAGGCAACGAATTGTTAAAATTGAGCGAACGAATTTTTATTTCGTAGGTACGAATTGTTAATTCGAGGTAACGAATTGTTAAATTCAAGAAACGAATTGCTATTTCGTGGGAACGAATTAATAAAAAAAATCCATGTCCCCTGCGGGGCTTCGTATTATTAACAATTACTTAACGTAGCTGACTAGTGTACCGACTTCCGACTGTTGTTTATGTCACCATGTAAATTGCTTGCGCATTTTGTAGACATTTCGCAAGTCGTCTACCGTAGAAAATCGATTTACACGGTGGAATCGTTGTGAATGCATCCATAAAATCCACTTTGTCATATTGACTTATTCCCAACGGACGGACGGTGAAGTCACGATGCTTGATTGTATCACAATACCATTTTCAGCCACAAATACTGGTTTGATAGTATATGGATGCAACGGGATAAACGGGGCTTATGACTTTGTTACCATCTTATTTCCAAATCAGTCTGAAATATACGGTGGCACAGAGGGGACATGGACATATTTTTTAATATTGCGTGCGCACGCGATAGCTATTTTGCGTGCGCACGCGATAGGGTTTAATTGGCTAAGCTATCGCGTGCGCACGCAAAACCTATCGCGTGCGCACGCAATAGCTATCGCGTGCGCACGCAATAGCAATTAAATATTTCCATGTCCACTCTGTGCCACCGTAGAAATAGGATCTTCAAAGTTCGTCATCCCTTCAATGAAACACGTGTTATTTCAGGCAACCGATGCTTATTGTTTTCATCCTATAGGAATGAGATATTTGATCAGGATCTACGGTCGTCACAAATCACATACACCCCATTTTTCTAATCACGGCCACTTATCACGTGGGTCTTCAAGCGTAATACCTACATTATCGCGTCGTACTAATGTCGAATATGCGCAAGATCTTAACACAATAACGTCGACATTTACAACAAATATGTAGCCTAGTTCACCAACATTGCAAAGTATACTCATCTAGCAAAGTATACTTTGAGGGATGAATTTTCGATTTAATTAATAATTTATTATTCATTTTTATTATACTGAATTTATTACATTATCACAGCCATTTTGGCTGTGATAATGTACTAAATTCATTATAATAATTCTGCATACTTTTAATCATCAAATATATGCAGTCGTTAGTTCTATATGAAATAATGCATTTCGGGAAAAATAAATGATTCCTCCCTCAAAGTACACTTTGCTAGATAAGTATACTTTGCAATGTTGATGAAATCGGCTACAGACGTCATGCGGAATTGAATTCCTCATGAGCTCTGATTTGTTTGTCAATTTTCGATTTATATTTATAGTCAATATCTGCAAATTACGGCGACACCACAACTTGCACAATGAAGGTCATTTCATACTACATACATGTAGCTTGTACTAAATAACCTATATCTGTAGCAGATTTTATCAACATCGCAAAACATACTTATCTACTTAAGTATGCTTTACGGGAGTCATCATTTATTTTTCCCGAAATGCATTATTTCATATAGAACTAACGACTGCATATATTTGAGGATTAAAAGTATGCAGAATTATTATACTGAGTTTATTACATTATCACAACCAAAATGGCTGTGATAATGTAATCAATTCAGTATAATAAACATTAAAAATGTATCCTTAAATAGAAAATGTCTTCCTCAAAGTGTACTTAGCAAGATAAGTATACTTTGCAATGTTGCTGACATAGGCTACAGATGATTTGTATATGTCACGTGACTGTGTGTTTAATATAATATGTCCATGGCATATATAGGCGATGCTACCAACGTCTGTTGTAGCTGCAGGTATGATAAGTATAAAGTACAAGTATACAGTATTATCCCGTCAACACAGTGCGTACATGTATGTGCCGTGAAACACGGTGCCGTGAAACATTTTTGATATCCTGTCAATACGACCTAATCACTGCGTATGAATATGTGCGGTGACGGGTTATTTTTTTGCATTTTAAAGCCATTTGTAGGTGTTGACGGGATAAATAGAATAGTAGGTTAGTGCTGTGAATGGGAAAAATATCCGGCGCGGCACGGAAACGGGATGTGCTCGGCAGAGCCTCGCCCATCCCGTTTCCTGAGCCTTGCCAGATATGTTTTCCCATTCACGGCACTAACATACTATTCTCTATTTGACGTGCAATAACATATATAGAGCCTCGCCTATCCCGTTTCCTGAGCCTTGCCAGATATGTTTTCCCATTCACGGCACTAACCTACTATTCTCTATTTGACGTGCAATAACATATATATGATACAAATGTAAACTACTGTCTAAGCACATTTTTCGCAATAAAATCATTATTTAATGGAATTTCATCAAATAAAAAAAATCGGGATGGTGACTTTTTTATTATTGATAAAAAAGTACTTACATTTAAATATTTTTTAGATTTGATGTATGTAATAACCAAAAGTATGTCGGCAGCAAAACGTGGAACAGACAGTACTGCCCTCCCAAGTGAAACTGCAGTATCTGTTAAGCTGCAGTATCTGCACTATGATGCTATGCTGACCCTGTGCAACCATCCCAAGTCAAACTGCAGTATATGTTAAACTGCAGTATCTGCACTATGATGCTATGCTGACCCTGTGCAATCATCCCCACCTGGGGATGATTGCACAGGGTCAGCATAGCATCATAGTGCAGATACTGCAGTTTAACAGATACTGCAGTTTGACTTGGGAGGGCAGAGTACATGTACATGCATATATACTATTGTGGGTATACATGTATAGCAACGGCTTCTTCACGGAACCGGTCCATTTTAATAAGCACATTTAGCGCAATGATGTAAATACATTGCGTGCATCGTGCACGCAAATTAATACCAGGAAATATATCAGCTCGCTAGCATGGCTAACTATCCAACAGATGACGGCAAATCAATCTGATATCACACGTGTTAACATAAACAGTAATCAAACATATTCTAAGTCGTAGCCACAAATGGGCAACCGGGTGAGAAAATCATCTCACAACATGTTCTACCAATGTAGTCTAAGATCTGCCTGCGCATCCGCGCAGTCTGATATTGGCCAACTGTGTTTGTCATTCAAACACTTAACTAATAATCGCGCGCGAGATACCTTCGCGTTTTTTCGCGAGGGATTGAAGACCGCGAACGTAAATCTCTGAGAATGTGCAACCGCCGCGTCAATCTTGCAAAAATCATCAACGTTTCTGAACATCTAGTGACAATGCCATCTGACAATCAAGCAGCTGGATGGCCTGGGTCTGAAGTGTTGAACAGCTCAGGCTCGGCCGATCAAGCTGCTCAAGCACATTATTCAACTATTTTGAAATAGAGAAGTTGATTATAGCGGCACGACTAGCACTAGAAACAAAATTGCTACCCCGCTCCATACCTCTCGCGAGGGTAGCAATTTAACCCCATCTCTTTAATGTAATACATAGAAGAGTGATTTTTGCAATCGGTTATCCGGCATGATTGATATGTTAGCGATATAAAACTGTTAAAACTGTATCAATACATTATTAATAAAGAACATACACTTGAAGAAATTGGGTATTTTACCGTGTCAAGGTGTTTATCTGACATTTACATGTATATCTTGTAAATTTGAAAGCTTAATTTCGTTATGTTGAATGTTTAGCAACAATAAGAGAAAAGATGGCTTCCATGGGAAAATGATTTCCTGCTCTATTATTGTTGGCAATTTACTAGTTCTACATCACAGATTATTTGTTTAAATGTATACAATATACAGTTTACGAAATATTGACTTACATACAACAGGTTTGGGTATACACGGTTCGGTTGCTCATATGTTTTGAATGGATCATATTGTAGCCGTAGATAACGTATCGTAGGCGAATTATTGTAGCTAGATTAGCACATGCGGTAGTGTATTCTCACGTGTCATAGCCTACATGTAGACATCAAGGGGCCGTTTCACTAAACTTCGTAAGAATAAAATGTTCGTAAGTGCAAATTTAGGATCGTGTGGAAATTCAAATTGACGGGTTTACATTTATTGAGCATAGGCTGCATATGCAGCCTGTGCTCAATAATTGTAAATCCAATAATTGTTTACGAGAAAACATTGTTAATGTGAAATTTACAGACTATCATAATATTGCACTTACGAACATTGTAGTCGTACGAAGTTTAGTGAAGCGGCCACTAGGATTATAATCATATCGATTCTGCGAAGTACTTCAGATGTTCCGATCCAGTTAAAGTCGATTGGAACTGCATACTGCATAACATGCATGGGCGTCTCCAGCATTTTTGAAAAGGGGTTTCGACTTTCAGCTGTGAAGCAACCGAAATATGTAAGGGGTCCAGGGGTTGCCCCTGGATCCCTTACATATTTCAGTTGCTTCACATACCTGGAACGATTTTGATTTACAGAAGCCACATACTTCATTAGGATATGGTTGAACAACAACTAGCTCCTGCGAAACAGAGTTTTGAGACAACTTTTTTCTTTGAACCCGAAAGCCCGCTATAGCGGTTGATGCAAACAGTGCAGATCCAGATGAGCCGGCTCGTAAATGGACTAATCTGAAAATAATTTTGTGACGTTTGGATTGGTCGGTATCACAGTCCATTCCAGTTACTTAGGGGTGAAAGGGTTAAGAAGCGTATTTCTGAAAATTGGCATATATTGCAATATGTCATTCCGTCTACTTGTAACCGTACTAGCTACAAACCTGAAACTTGGTACATGTATGTAGCTTCCTTATGATGAGTACATGAGCAACTTATATTTCGAGTTTTGATTTGACTCCCAGGTCATGGATTATCTCCCCATTTTCGACGTAGAATTTCCAAATTTGGTCGTGTGACTCGTAAATCGCTTAAACCGTACTAGCTACAGACCTGAAACTTGGTATATAGCTTCCTTATGATGAGTAGATGCGCAAAGTTTATTTCAATGTTTGATCAACCCCCGGGTCATGTATTATCACCCCATTTCGACTTAGAATTTAACAATGTTGCCTTGTAAAACTTTTAAGCCGTAATAGCTACATACATGAAACTTGGTGTGTAGCCTCCTTATGATGATTATTATGCGCAAAGTTTATTTCGATTTTTGATTCGACCCCAAGGTCATCGATTATCTTCCACTTTTCGACCTAAAATTTCACCATTTTGCCTTGTAACCTGTATAACGTTTAAGCCGTAACAGCTGGATGCGTGATGCTTGGTATGTAGCTTTATGGTGTGTAGATGCACAACATGAATTTCTATGTTTGCTATGACACTGAGCCATGGATTATCTCCCCCTTTTCGACTTGGACTTTTGCCACGTTTGCTCTCAAAGCGATGTGTTGGGCATCCGTGTTCTATGAACACATTTTCTTGTTTAGTATTTCATTTGAATAAAAGCATGTCTGCTGATGCATGTACTGACAATGGCTATCGCGGACCTTATTCAAAAAAGAATTCCTGCTGGCTGAAAAAGGGGCGTTCGTACGAACCCATCATTACCTCCCCTGATGACGCCCTTGTATGGAGGCACTCTATTGTAGAGTATCATATTAGCCGTCCGCTCCCAAGAGCCATTTAGCAAGTCATACATGATTCACACAACTACGGAGTCCCGCAGGGGACATGGATTTTATTATTAATTCGTTCCCACGAAATAACAATTCGTTCCCGAAATCTAACAATTCGTTCCCTCGAATTAACAATTCTTTCCCACGATATAACAATTCGTTACCTCGAATTAACAATTCGTTCCCACGAACTGACAGTTCGTTCCCTCAATTAACAATTCGTTCCCACGATATAACAATTCGTCCCCACGAATTAACAATTCGTTCCCGTGGGAACGAATTGTTATTTCGTGGGAACGAATTGTTAACTTGAGGGAACGAATCGTTAATTCGTGGGAACGAATTGTTAATTTGTGTGGACGAATTGTTAAATTGAAGGAACTAATTGTTATTTCGTGGGAACGAATTAACAAAATAAAAAATTCTACGTCCCTCCGGGGCTCCGTACAACTACGCCGATGATGTTTATACACGTTTGTTTATTATCTGTGGCTGTGAATTGAGAAATTGGGATTGTTGGATTTATAACCAGTGTAGCTCCTGATCAAATAACACACACACGTAACATGATAATGATCTACATTGCTTGCTATTAACATTGTGGGTGTTGCATCGACTGAATGGCGAACAATGCATATCCTGATCAGACTGTGCGGATGCACAGGCTGATCTGAATCTGCACTGGTCGCAAAAACACATAAGCCCTTATCTAGTCACATGCAGGTACATCAACGTATGAGAGGTTATCGAAATGTTTTGCAAGTGGCAAGTAATACAATGTAGATTAATCTGACTTGTACTGAGGGTCGAGTATATAATGGAAATGTATGTTGAAGAGTTTAGTTTGCGAATGTCCCTTATTATTAGCCGATCTATTTATAGATCAGCTAATATATTGGTTATCCATCGAATTCTGAAAAAGTTTGTAGCAACCCTTTTCTCCGCTATTCGGTAATCTATGAACGCGAATTTTTCTGTATCACTTCCAAATTGCATCAACCGATAAAGATTGCATTTTTGGCAATTATCTCCGTTTAAAACTTTACTTATAGCCAAATAACACAATTTTGAATACGTAATGAGCTGAACGCCGGAAGAGATTTAACCCGGAAGTTATTGTTGTTGAAGTCCATAGTTGGCTCTAATGGCCATATACGCCAACATACGCCGATTATTGGGCTAATTTAAAGCTTTTATTTATTAAACAGAACAAGTTTCAGCCACGTATAATCGCGTAAAATGTGTTTATTCGGCTAATGTATAATCGACCTCTGCTCAAAATATCCTTACTAGCAACCCCAGCATTTTCGGGTTTATCCCAGCATCTCGGGTTTATCCCATTGGATCGCGTATGCGCGTCATTTGACGCTAGTTAATATTCACAAAATTTTCCACCAATCAAAACGAAGAATTGCCCTTCATAGCCAACTTTCATTTGTTTACGTATCATGCAGGGATGGCAGGGATGCATCCAGCACGCGCGATTGCGGCAATCCCCCTTAATTATTGTCAATGCCGCAAATTATTGATTGTCTTGCGCCCGACATCGCGCAAAAAATCACGGATGGGGCACATTAGGCCAATCTGGGCATGTGCCTGAATACGCAGGAGCTTGCGTCTATTTTCAGATGACACTGTAACCGCTAGATATATATAGCCCTGGTAGCTCCGCCCACTCGAGTGCTGCCACAGAATTCGGACAAACACACAATGACTACAACTTTGTGTATTGCGGAGTGTAATTTGTAGATAAATAGAGCATACAGTACAGGTGTTACGCTGGAATATTTCGCAACATAATGGTGACAACAAAACATTGCTGCTATGGCATTGCTGCTATTGGATGGATTTGGGAACGGGTTTCCAAAACCTGCACAAAATCGAGAAAAATGTCAACGCTGGGTACAGAACTGTGGTCGAAAATAGTTTACCATTGACAATGTTACCAGAGACACCTACATATGTTCGATGCGCTTTACCCTGATTTGATCGGCTAATAACATCATGCTCTGTATGACTTTTCATATTATTCATTATCGAATATCCTTTCTATATGTCCGTTGGGTGTACATGGTGTAGGATCACGTAGGTTCCGAACGTCATGATGTCATGTATTTTAGATGTGGTTAAGTCCATTTCTTTCAATATCATAATATAAGTAAGTAAGTAAGCAAGTAAATTCTTTATTTAAAGAGGGTAACCAAGTTGGCGTGCATCAATCTTCCCTAGGGCCCTCTCAAACACAAAAACATATTTACATATTTACAGTGAACAGGTTATGGCATGTATAAAACAAGTGATGCAACCCAACTGCCACCAGCTACACGTAGCTGGCAAACGTTGAGTTGCTTGCAATACACAATTTTAACATGATAATTTATGACAAAACCGCGCTTATTGTCTCAGACACGAGCAGGTTGCAGATGCTGACCGACCCGAAACTCATGATCAAATACTAATATCCCGACAGAGTCCGTTCGGTGTAGACATTAGTGATTAAATGTTAGTGACTGGATAACAAACAATAATGACCTAGATCAGACTGTGCGTATGCGAAGGACGGTCAGGGTCTACATCAATTCGTCGAGACAATAAGACCGTTTTTGCCATATCAAATCGTAATATTCCTAAATACCGGGAGAACTGTCGAAACAGCTATAAACCGGGAACTCTCTAAACGAAGGATATCACAATACAATTAGTCTATCTATTATTTCGGTAACTCGTTATATAATAACCATACACATTGTGATATCATTCCTTTCCGGCAATCTCCATATTTCATTGCGATTTCCCAAAACAAACGACGTCACAATAAATAGGGTTATTACGGCTGTTTTGCATGTAATTTATGGACTGCATTTTTATGATACTGATGGTGGTGGTGGGTCCATTTAATGACATCTACTGACATTTCATCCATGATGAACATTGAGCTGAGAATACAGTTATGCTGCTCGCAATTCGAATGTTTAATGGAATGCTGTACCATATAATTGCACCAGAGTAAGACAGACTACCTTTAAATAATTCTGTTTTAGGTCTAGGAACATGCAGGGCCCCGTTTGTCACATATCTTAGTGTTATGTTAGTGTTCTCCAGTTGTGTTGATTGCATAATAAACATTGCACTTAAATATGCGGGAATTAATTCATAGCATCATAGTGCAGATACTGCAGTTGAACAGATACTGCAGTTTGACTTGTGAGGGCAGAATTTTGCATGCACGCCTTTATAATTTTTGCTCGATTTTGATTTGATGAATTAGACCAGATAATACAACAGTAGTCGAAATGAATGACGGCTTTTAATGAAGCATAGCGCAGCAAATGCTGACCAGGTTGTCGTTTATTGTGTAGTTAGCTTTAATTTCATGAGTATGCCTTTTTGACGAATAATCGGTTCTTGATCATTTATCTCAGATGTTAATGTATGTTCATGAATACAAAGCGCGCCAATGCATTTCAGAATGGTCATATGCAATGGAACCTCTCTAAACCGGACGCCCTGGGAGGTCCCTAGTGTGTCCGGTTAAGAGAGGCTTCACTGTACGTGTGTGCCATCGTCTGTGATGCGCTATATATCATCACTATATCTCCGTTTGTTCGGAATATTTTAAAGAAAATCGACTGTAAAAGTCATGTCATATATTGTGTCACGTCGGAAAATCAGGGGGCCGTTTCACTAAACTTCGTAGGACTAACATAAGTGCAAAATTATGATAGTCTGTAAATTTCACATTAACAATGTTTTCTTTTACACAAGTATTGGATTTACATTTATTGAGCATAGGCTGCTTATGCAGCCTATGCTCAATAAATGTAAATACATCAATTAAATTTGCACTTACGAACATTTTAGTCGTACGATGTTTAGTGAAACGGGCCCCAGGTTCGGAAACGTTCGAAAACCACGTAATCTCATATCCTGATTGATCTATTACTATAGACTTGGTGAATTCATATAACAAACAACGTTCCGGAATACGAGTTAATATTAAGAAATCCGTAGAAAAAATATTATCAATATTATATAAACATGAACTATGCATTTTTAATACAGTAAACTTGAACTTGAATGTTTTTCTTTTGTTGTTCGTGTCAGTTAGATCTCGTTTGATATACAGTGGAACCTCTCTAAACCGGACACACAGAAAACACATGTGCTCTTATTTTGTATAAGTTTCTTGGTCATTTATCTAAGGTGATAATGTCTGTCCGTGATCGCATAGCACACAACTTTGGCTCAGAATGATCAAATGCCGATGCACTGACACATTTGTAAATATTTCTCATCGAAGGTTTTACATATACAGCGTGACCTCGCTATACCGGACCACCCTACGTCTCCAGTGTATCGGTATAACGAGGTTCCTCTGTACTGCAAGCATTATATGCATGGAACGTGACAGCATAAGTGGGTGTTTATCGATGCCGGTGCGATTATTATTCGTTATGGGGATATAAATATAAATGTTCATACAGTGGGGTCAGCGTGTAAGTGCACACGAACGAACACGACAGGTTGGGTCAGCGTGTAAGTGCACACACGAACGAACACGACAGGTTGGTTCCAACCTGTCGTGTTCGTTCGTGTGTGCACTTACACGCTGACCCCACTGTAAAATGTGGTACAGTGTAGCAACATAGACGTTAGCTGGGTAACGGGGGCACCCACTACCTTCACATGACCAATCGTATGATGCTCCCGACGCCCCTGCATGTAGGCTAGTGAGCTGACAGCCAGTGATAGTGCATTGGTAATACATTCAAATAAACCAAAGACTAATGATTTAGAAGGAAATATTTTACTACGAGGTGAAAAGTTGTTCCGGCACTGACTAATGTGAACACACGAGGCTTCAATATGGAAAATTATATATATTATTTAATACTTACTAACGTAAACCTTAAACCCTACCGGGTTCGTTAGACTCTTCAGGGGTATTAAGTAGTATGTGATATATGTATTATAATTTAAATAAGTCATGAAACCTGTAACTTACAGTTATTACTGTCTTTTTCGCATTTCATATATATACATAAAAGGTGGTACATGTAAGTGTAGACCCTGATCCATATTGCAATTGCAATTCAACCATTTGAACCCGACACACGCAATAACGGCGTATGCAGACAGTGCAGATCCAGATCAGGAGCTGCACCTTTTGCAAGTATTTTTTTGATATCTTCATATTTTAAACTAAATTATTCTTAAAATCAGTTTGTTACGATGGGATTGGTCTGACAATTATCATGACAAACTGTTGCCCCGTGCAGGCACCGGGGCGGGATCAACTAATCCTGAGAATAGTGCTGCAGTAGCCATTGCTTGTCGTAAAAGGCGACTAAACTGGCTTAACGATTGGGTTCATACTTTCCGGAACCCACTATACCGGATTTGGCCCTCATGTACATTTTTGGCTTTCTTGTATGTGAGAGTTGATTCGGGCTATGCCCCGTATATAAAAGTAAGATTAGCGCTAATCCTATTACTTTTAGGGATGGGATAAATGATGCTGGTGTGGCGAGGGCCTGGCACAAGATCAGGTTGTTCTAATTTCAGGACTGAATATATATTTTGATTGTAAATATTGAGTTCTGAAGTTGGGATTTACCCCCCTCGGACAGGTGGGTACGGGACACGACCCCGTTGACCCGTCTGCGTGTAGACTCCCTGAGGCTTGTACCTCTATGTCAGAAAACCGGACGTTAAACCCTATTCACTCACTCACTCACTCATTACAAACTGTACATGTTATATATCCAGGGATGAAAGGCTTAAAACACTGATTAGATCATGAACCGACTTTAGGAATTTACATGTCCATGATAATCACAACTCCAGTTGTAATTTCTGCAATATTTATATTTCTTACCGCGATGCGATTGTAAGATTCGACAATGTCCAGCCGTGAATAAACGTTTACCGTGGCACGAGGGAACTGTTTGAACCGCAAGGCCGTAGGCCGCGGGTTCAAACAGTTCCCGAGTGCCACGGCAAACGTTTACCCACGGCTGGACATGGTCGAACGTTATTGTTAAATTTCCGTCGAAAATATTATATATATATGCAATTTCAGCATATATGTAGTACTTTCGGTACTTTGATAATCTGCTCCTTCAGACAGCTGATGTACACATACAGCCAATGTCAAACAGCACGCGCTGTACGTTTGAACACGGCTGTGAGCGGTGTCAAACAACGACACTCATGTCACAATATGGAATAGAGAAGATACTACTGATTGTATGCACCGTTACTTTTTTCTAAACCCGATGCAAGTATTGAATGCGAAATGGACGACTGTCAGATTAAACCTCGATGGAACATTTTACTGGCGCCTTCGCAAAGGACATTAACTCGCTATTGTCCATGACCACGCAATGGGACCGGTTGCCCTTGGTAACCTATGGATGGTGACCAACACTATGGTAGTTAGTGTGCGACATGAACATGGCCAGATTCGTGTAGGCTGGTGAACAATGGGAACTAGGACAATAAGGTTCATGCGCTGTGTTTTGCTTGCTTCATCGCGCTGTGTTTAATTTTTCGCCGGTGTTGATTTAGAAAACAATACGATATATTTCGTAAATTACTTGAAACAATGCTCAGAGCTCATGAGAATTGAATTCCTCATGAGCTATAACGTGTGTATCCAATTTCTGACGCTTGTTACGGAAGATATGTCCGATTTTCGACAGAAATATCGGCAAAATACGGGGATACGACACGCTTCAGTACCGGTTCCAGTTGCAACAAATGTCATTATCGTGAGTCATATTGAGCCCACTCTTTCTGGCTGTCACGATTACACGCCACATTCACTCAGACATTCATGAATAACCCGCAACAAGACATAATGCGTCTGTGGTATTTTTCTAGACATGTAGCCTATTTCACCAACATTGCAAAGTATATTTTTCTAGCAAAGTATACTTTGAGGGAGAAATTTTCAACTTTAGGATCAATTTATTAATTTTTATTATACTGAATTTATTACATTATCACAGCCATTTTGGCTGTGATAATGTAATAAATTCAGTATAATCATTCTGCATACTTTTAATCATCAAATGTATGCAGTTGTTAGTTATATATGAAATAATGCATTTTTGGGGAAAAATCAATGATTACTCTCTCAAAGTATACTTTAAAATTTTGATGAAATCGGCTACTGAAGTAGATGGTACCTGTATCAATTTTTATAAGAAATGCTTTATGGTTATAATGACTAGTGAGCTTATACATATGCATTTTGTATTTTTACCCATCGTTGTATTATGTAATCTATTGTATACCTCGTGTGTCACGTATGTGGCTTAGAGTGAATAAAATGTATTGTATTGTATAACCTGATGCCAATGTTACAATGGCGAACTGCGTATCGACTAAATGTAGACTGGTTCTACTCTGGGGGCTGTTTCACTAAACTTAGTACGACTAAAATAAAAATGTTCGTAAGTGCAACATTATGATAGTCTGTACATTTCACATTAAAATTTTTTTCTTGCAAACAATTATTGGATTTACATTTATATGCAACATATGTTCAATAAATGTAAATACATTAATTGAAAATTCCAGACGATCCTAAATTTGCACTTACGAACATTTTAGTCGTACGATGGTCTGTAAATTTCAATTGATGGATTTACATGCAGCCTATGCTCAATAAATGTAAATCCAATAATTGTTTACAACAGAACAAAGTTAACGTGAAATTTACAGACTATCTAAATTTTGCACTTACGAACGTTTAGTCGTACGAAGTTTAGTGAAACGGCCCCCTGGTATCGCAAACACATAACGTCGTTTCAGTGGGACTATAGCATACCACTTTGAAGCAATACACATCCGGAGAAGCCACATAGCTGGTATTTCCCAATGATGTCAAGTGATGAAGCTATCAACGCGACAACTACACGTAATTATACTGTATAAACGTGTCACGGATGTACACATATCCCTGACTGATAGAAGATGTTCTATGCACTGTTCAAGCTATCCGGATAAAATTAGCTTGGCAAAACGCATTTGGTGTAAAAATGTATACGTGTAAAAAACACCCTAGGTTGATTTGGAAAGGTGGACATAACACCGTTGATGATTTTTATAAGGTGGAAAAATACGTCATGGTGATTTCCATAGAGTGGACTGCAAAAGGTCGACAAAACATACTTACAATGAAGGGTATTTTGTACACTCTAGGAAAAGGGTGTTTTGTTCACCTTGTGAAAATCATGAATGGTGTTACGTCAACCTTTCCAAATCCATCCAGGGTGTTTTGTACCTGTATGCATTTCGTTTACGCAAAGACTGCCAAGAGCGTCTTGGGCAATGGCGATTTATCCGGCGTTCACTTTGCAACATGCTTAGCTTAGTACACGATCACCTCCTACACAACCTCCTGCGTTAAATTTGCCAAGATGTTTCTCAACATATATTGGCAATCGCAACTCGGAATCAAACAGTTTGGTTGGCTGAGCCTGAGCTGTAGCACAGCTCAGGCACAGCCAATCAATCTGTTTGATGTCAGGCACAATATACAAGCATTTTGAGAGTAAACAATTGACAATTGTTGACGGTGGTGTATCTACAAGCGGTCATTGAGTAAATCCGACACTGGTATGGCTTTTCAGGAAATTAATTATGCTACAGTGGCGTCAGCGTGTAAGTGCACACACGAACGAACTCGACAGGTTGGAACCAACCTGCCGTGTTCGTTCGTGTGTGCACTTACACGCTCACCCCACTGTAATTCATGTATTTAAAAAATGTAAATATTGTTCTGCATTTTTTTCTCATTTCGCATCAAAAGTGTATGTTGTTACCACTCAGTTGAACCGTCTCGGCGAGACGGTTCAACTGAGTGGTAACAACATACACTTTTGGTGGGTAGCTAACCAACCTGTCGTGTTCGTTCGTGTGTGTACTTACACGCTGACCCCAATGTACATGTACAAATTATGCTTTGCTAGGGTCAGACAAAGTTAATTCTCACACAGCCCGCCACTGTAGCAATATACCACATGGATGTTTTGCATGGTGATTTTATTCAGTTTTAGATACATGCTCTATTACTTTTTGCACACATTTTACACCTACATTTTTACGAATTAAAACAACAGACGTGCCACACACGTCATTTATTCCACAATTTGGATGAATGTCTACTAATTTAATGTTCAACCTCTCTACAACAGCCACCTATGTGACGACATAACAACTGGCTGGTGCAGAGAGGTGGCTGTTGTCCATTTGGGATATAAAATATAGACCGTATGCTGTTGTATTGTAGAGAGGCGACCGTTCGGGGAGGTTCGACAGTACATTAATTGTTTGCATTTCCGGGATCCCATTTCACTAAACTTCGTACGACTAAGAAGTTCGTAAGTGCAAAATTGAAATCCAAAATAACATGTGATTTGTACGGAAGCCCATTAGGGCCACTACACTTTTGTTTTACTTCCATTTATTCGAGATCTTTTCTTGACTTTTCAAGATACTTTCATATTCGAGATCTTTTCTTGAATTTTCAAGTTCTTTTCTCGAATTTTCAAGATCTTTTCTTGAATTTTCAAGATCGTTTCTAATAAAAGATGTTTCAAGATATTTCTTGAATTTTCAAGTTCTTTTCTTGATTTCTTGAATTTTCGAGATCTTTTCTTGAATGTTCAAGATTTTTTCCTGAAAATATTTTGAAAATTCAAAAAAAGAACTTGAAAATTCAAGAAAACATCTTGAATAAATGGAAATTAAAAAAAAGTGAAATGGCCCTTTTGGGCTTCCGTAGATTTGACAGTCGATTTTGGAAAATCTTTCGTGGATGTGCTGCTTTTATTGATATGAACCCGTATGTGCAAAATGGTAGCTTAGAGAAACACGTTAATGTGAGAAGCAAATTCATAGAAATCTTCGTACGAACATTTTGATCGTACAAAGTTTAGTGAAACGGGTCCCCGGTCATTTCTGGCTCTCGTAACTTTGCCAATTCTGAGAAGCCCGCACTTACCTCTAGCTGTATGTTTCGCAATGAGGGATCGTAGCTAGTTATCTCCCTTTGAATTTATTATAGAACCCTGGGGGGCGTTTCACTAAACTTCGTACGACTAAAATGTTCGTAAGTGTGCAAAATTATGATAGTCTGTACATTTCACATTAACAGTGTTTTCTTGTAAACAATTATTGAATTTACATTTATTTAGCATAGGCTGCTTTGCAGCCTATGCTCAATAAATGTAAATCCATCAATTTAAATTTACAGACGATCTTAAATTTGAACCTACGAACATTTTAGTTGTAAGAAGTTTAGTGAAACAGGCCCCTGGTCCACATTGTGTTGTTTAGGGCCATATTGCTTGTAAAAAGTGCGAATGTAGTATGATTTGTTATGCAAAGGAACCATTATAGCGATTTCGACTACTGTCTGTTCCATGTTTTGCTGCCGATGAACTTTTGACTTTAAACGTATTAACTCGAAAAAATATTTAAAAGTAAGTACTTTTTTATCAATAACAAAAAAGTCACCTTCCCCAAAAAAATATTGATTTTATTGCGAAAAAAAGATTTTCCTATGGGAATTTAACATGGGGGCTAAAACTAGATTTTTTTTAAATATTTTTTTTATTTGTGGACCGATTTTGAAAATCTAACTTTTGTTTTATTAGTTACATCATTTTCAAGCTAGCTCGCCAGTTTTCGGAGTCAATTTCCAAAAACAGAAAGTTTTGGAAATTGACTCCCCATGTTAAATTCCCATAGGAAAATCGTTTTTTCGCAATAAAATCAATATATATATATTTTTTTGGAATTTCATCAAACACAAATTTTGGGGGAGGGTGACTTTTTTGATATTTGTGAAAAAGTACTTACATTTAAATATGTTTTAGATTTAATGTGTTTAATAGCCAAAAGTTCGTCGGCAGAAAAACGTGGAACAGACAATAGTGTTGATCCAGATGATAATACATATTCGCGCAATCTGATCCGGGACTGCATTTTTGTCAGAGTCATATTTTAACACTTATTAATGTTATGGCAATCAGTGTAGACTCAGATCACACTGCATGTGTGCTGTCTGATCTGGGTCTACTCTGTCCCTAATCTCATGTCTGTGCTATTCAGTAAGAAATAAACGCTGAAATACAGCATATGACCGGATCGCTATAAATATATTTACAAAGGGAGATAACTAGCTCCGACCCCTCATTGATTATGAATGCAATCAGGATATTATTTAACAGACATTACGTCCTTTCGCCGACCGGCGGCGCATATTCACATTTCTATTGAAAAACGACAGCATGAAATGCACAAATCTACATAATAACATCCATTTTGCATGAATGTATCCAACATTTGCAGTACTGTCAACATGCCTTTGTGTATTTGGGCTCTATGCTGATTGGGATGTCTCGACGGTTGCCACCAGCGTAGGTCCAGTAGCCTATTTCACCAACATTGCAAAGTATACTTATCTAGCAAAGTATACTTTGAGGGTGAAATTTTCAATTATAGGATAAATTTATTAATTTTTATTATACTGAATTTATTACATTATCACAGCCATTTGGCTGTGATAATGTAATAACTTCAGTATAATAATTCTGCATACTTTTAATCATCAAATATATGCAGTGGTTAGTTCTATATGAAATAATGCATTTTGGGAGAAATAAATGATTACTCCCTCAAAGTATACTTTGCTAGATAAGTATACTTTGTAATTTTGATGAAATCGGCTACAGGTCAGCGCAGTCTGGCTGGGCCTACGCTGTTCGCCAATCCGAAGTGTGTGTAGAAATGTAGAAGTACGGTTCGATTTTAATCAAAATGTGCATTAAATGCGTAAGGAGACAATGTTTAAACATTGTGAGCTCCGACTTATGACTCTGCAACTTCCTAACCTTATGGTGCATTGTCATCTCGTGTTGACTGTATCTACTGTCTGTTCTACGTATTTCTGCCGACGAACTTTTGGATAACAAAAAAGTCACCCTCTCACAAAAAATTAAATATCGATTTTATTGCGAAAAACGATTTTCCTATGGGAATTTAACATGGGGAGTCAATTTCCAAATGTTTTCGTTTTTTTATCCTGAAGGATCAAAAAACGAAAAAATTGGACATTGACTCCTAAACCTGGCGAGATAGCTTGAACATGATGTAATTAAGAAAACGAAAGTTACATTTTGAAAATCGGTCCACAAATAAAATAAATATTTAAAAAATATATATTTTTAGCCCTCATGATAAATTCCCATAGGAAAATCTTTTTTTCGCAATAAAATTAATATTTGATGGAATTTCATCAAATAATTTTGTTTGGGGAGGGTGACTTTTTTCTTATTGATAAAAAAGTACTTGCTTTTAAATATTTTTTAGATTTAATGTGTTTAACAGCCAAAAGTTCGTCGGCAGCAAAACGTGGAACAGACAGTAGACATGTAATTGGGTGTGATGATATCTAAACCATTCAGGCAAGTGATTGATTTTCAATCAAACATTGATTAATATAAACAACGCACTCCTATATTGCGCAGACGATACCTTGCTACTTGTTTACAAAAAAACGCTCATAAACAAAACACATACATGTATAAATGACAGACGATAATAAGTTGCTGGAGGTCAATCGATGAGTCCAATTATAGGTAGACCAGGTGTATTATCATATCATAGCCTCGTTTTCGTGTATACTAACTACATGATAAAGTGCACGTGCATGCATGTCAATATAATAGTGTATCTTGGTGCGCAAAATAGACATGTAGTGTGGCTCAGTGGTATCGAAGCGGGAGAATATCTATACGTTAGCAGAACGTTTGTTCATTTTATCTGCTCGAGAGTTCGAACCTCACGCTTTACTTTTGTCGATATCATTGTGTCTTTTTTATGACTGCTTGCTGGAGAAGGGAATAAGTGAAACGGTGAGGGTTATCACTATTGCTGTTTGACCTCAATATGACATGATCTGCGAGAACATACTCCAAGATTCTTCATGTACACACATATGTGCATTTAGTTATTACTTTTATTCAAAGTGATAGAATACATTTCTACATGTAATCTATCTCATGCTTAGTTAATGTAATTTGTAAGAGCAACACACATACAAAATAAATATATAATAAAATATAAACAAATAAAAATATATGTGTATACATGTATGAAAAACTAACATTCGAACTCACTACCTACGGCATTGATATCTTCACTGTAACCCCTCGACTGCATAACACTTGATGACAAATCTTAAAAATCAATATTGAAAAGGAATATTGCCACGGGTATATTTACCTGTCTCACCTATTCTGTGTTTTGTTTATGATCGGTTTGTATGTAAACAAGTAGCAAGTTATCGTCTGCGGACTTATACTAGGTGAGACAGTAGACACAGCCGTGCCTGTTTTCCTTTTCAATACTGATTTTGCAGTTAGACAGCAAGTCTTATCTAGTCCAGGAGTTAGAGTGGCGGAAATCAATGCCGTAGATAGTGAGTTTGAATCTTAGTTTTCCATACATATATACATATTTGTTTATTTGCTTATATTGCATTATACATTTCTTTTTTATATATGTTGCTCTTACAAGTTATATTAACTAAGCATGCGATAGTTTACATGTTTACATGTAAAACGTTAGTCTCACTTTGAAGAAAACTAATAACTATATATATATGTATATGTGTCTACATGAAAAATATGGGAGTATGTTCTCGCCCGTTTTGAGAGGTTCCGCTGTAAATATGAATATGTCAATGCATGCGGGTGTACTTTGCGAACATGATCAGTAGCCTATTTCATCAACATTGCAAAGTATACTTATCTAGCAAAGTATACTTTGAGGGAGAAATTTTTAATTTAAGGATAAATTTATTACTTGTTTTTATACTGAATTTATTACATTATCACAGCCATTTTGGCTGTGATAATGTAATAAATTCAGTATAATAAGTCTGCATACTTTTAATCATCAAATATATGCAGTCGTTAGTTCTATATGAAAAAAAATGCATTTCAGGAAAAATAAATGATTACTCCCTCAAAGTATACTTTGCTAGAAAAGTATACTTTGCAATGTTGGTGAAATCGGCTACAGGCATTCTCATCAGAGATAGATGACAATGGAACTTATAAAACTAAGGACACAGATAATGTGTGTGTGTCCGGTTTAGAGAGGTTACATTGTACTATAGCACATGCGTTCACGCCGTCCTCGTAGCGGCAACGGCTTAAGAGTTATTTTGAACGGTAAGGGAGTTTTGCAGACATACTGCCCGCAACTATTGTTCTGTTCCACAGATTGCTGCCGACAACCCTTTCAACCCTGCACTGAATTTTGATATGTTAATTTTGCAACCAATACAATCGTTACAAAATGACTTCCAGACTAGTCCATTCATGAAAGGGGGGTGTTTGTGTTCTGAAAATATAAAAATTACTTGCAAAATGTGCAGATCCAGGTGAGACGGCTCGTCACGAGCCGGCTCATCTGGATCTGCACTGTTTGCAAATTCTGCTATAATAGCGGGTTGTCGAGTTCAAAGGATTAACCACATTAAATAATCCTCCCTATATACTTCTATTACATGAAATTCCATAAAATATTGATTGTAATGCGACAAAAACAATTGTCCTATTGGAGTTTAACATGGTGGCATACATTCTTTTTAAATATTTTTGTAATTTCTTGACCTACATGTATTTTGAAAATCAAACTTTTGTGTTCTTAGTTACATCATTTCCAAGCCAGATTGAGGAGCCACTATCCATTAATTTCGTTTTCGATCAGATCCTTTAAGCCATATTTTACATTCACAGTGGAGCATCATTTTTTCGAAATAAAGTCAATAATATATGATTTCATCAAATAAAAAATGTTGTAAAGGCTATGTCTTTGTTAGTAATGAAAAAGTACTTGAATTTAAATATTTATTTAGAATTACTGTGTTTAATAGCCAAGTATTCGTCGGCGGAAACACGTGGAACAGACGTGTAAGATGTATTATATACAGCTTACACTGTTGCACGTTTTTTCTACTGACAATATTATTGTCCGCCGCGTGACGCCTGATCGATCGACAATAACGTTTGTGAGCTGTGGCCATCAACTTTCATGTTGTATTGTTCTCACAACGACACCAAGGCCATGACAAATAAAATGCAGAAAGCGTCTAAATAAGCACAATGAGTCGCCATCATTCGTGTCAATAGCACGTGATTAAGTCGATTCTGACACTCACAGACCATGGTGAAAGTAGCATGTGGTCACAACACTAGTACCGTGTCGCGGATAACCAGCTTATATGTGGTTGTGACTTGATAAATGGGGCTCATTGGGTTTGTGACCAGTGTGGCTCCTGATCAGATAGCACACTCCTGGGGCCCGTTTCATTAAACATTGTATGACTAAAATGTTCGTAAGTGCAAATTTAGGATCGTCTGTAAATTGCAATTGATGGATTTACATTTATTGAGCATATGCTGCATATGCAGCCTATGGTCAATAAATGTAAATCCAATAATTGTTTACAAGAAACCATTGTTAATGTGATATTTACAGACTATCATAATTATGCACTTACGAACATTTTAGTCGTACGAAGTTTAGTGAAACGGACCCCTGTAGCGTGGTCGATCTATATTGTTTGGTACAAGCATGACAGGTTTTTCATTGATGTAATGGCGAACAGTGCAGATTCTGGATCTACACTAGTCGTAAAACCCATAAGCCCCATTTCTCCAGTCATAGCCACATATACACAACCGCCTGCGTTACTCTTACCTAGAGTATGAACGTTTCTGAATATATATTGGCAAGAGGTTTTCTTAAAGGTACATACCCACTCAGTAGGCACAACATGTTATTTTTATCAGAGACATCATCAGATACATTTCCTGGCAAAATAAACATTCATTTCCCCATGTAATGATTGGCATTATTATACATTTTATATCAGAGGTAAATATCCACACTGATATCAGGGACGATAACCCTGTTTCCTTAAAATGTTAACGGACATTACTAATTATTCTCTGTATTTATATTTTGATGTGCAATGATCATACTTTATAATCTGTCGAAAATACTATTTGTTCAGGTCAGGCATTTAATTTGTGTAACTAATTAAAAAAATATCATGCCTCATTTGCATATGAAAAAGGCCTGATACCACCGCGCGTCACTATCAGTAAAATACATATTACTAAATGATTATATCAGTATAGCAGGCACTCGTAATTTTTAGAACTGGTGGAATAGTGACACAAGTATACACTTATTTAATTCCTATACAGAACAGTGTGTGCCTACTGAGTGGGCATGTACCTTTAAAGAGGCATATCAACATTATTATTTTTTTAAAAATACTATAAAAAAATAAAAACATAATTTCATCATGACCCTGTGTAAAGTGGTTTAATTAACGATATATGAAGATACTAGGACCGATGAATTTATTTTTCAAGATTTCTTGAAAAAAAGAAAATATAAACAATAAAAATGTGTTTTCACCATGGCCCGGTGTAAAGTGGTTTAATTGAGATATATGATGATACTAGGACGGCTGGGCTGTTTCAATTTTCGCCGATATCGGTACATAAGTATCAGCTTTTCTACGCAACAAGCTAGGAAATCCGATATGTCTGTACAGTGCAACCTCTCTACAACAGCCACCCATGGGAAGACGCAAAACTGGCTGTTGTAGAGAGGTGGCTGTTGTAGGGAGGTTAATGCTAAATTAAATTGTGTCGTGCGCTGTTTATTTACTTTCTTCGATAATTACCATCAAAACATACTTTGGCAACATTTTAGATTAATTTCCCAAGAAAATGATTCAAAAATGCTGTCAAAACATGTTTTTAATGAGAAAGAAGGTAAAAGCAACTGCAGACGACAAGTTTCGTGCTCAGCAGTCTAAGGGTTAGATACAGAGGAAATCATCCATTTGGGATATAAAATAGCGGCTGTTATAGAGAGGGAGTTGTTGTAGAGAGGTGGCCGTTCGGAGAGGTTCGACTGTACCTATATGGGTGAAAATAGAAACAACCCAGCGTTCCCTGTATCGTCATACATGTATATCTTCAATTAAACCGCAAAAAAACAACCCAAATAGCCCTTTAAGCTTGTTTTCCAATCCACACACACTTTCTTTGTATCATAACACGTATTGTTCCGTTACATGACTTATAATATAATACATCTTGTTGAAACCCATGCCAACTCACAATCAAGCAATTTGATTGTCTGAGCCTGAGCTGTAGCACAGCTCAGGCTCAGCCAATCAAATTGTTTGATTGCAAGTACATTATTCCAGTATTTTCAAATAAACCAATTGAGAAATATTGGCAAGATCAGCACAAGCAGAAGTGTAGCGTCCCATGTTGGTATGATCTTTTTCAGCGAAATAACTACACATATCAAAACATATCAGTTGTATGCCCTCGGTCTCGATAAAACCGGGAGGCATATATTGTTTGGACTGTATGTCCGTATGTCCGTCCGTTTGTCGGGCTGAGAAGCTTGTCGGAGTTTCTACAATCTGCCATCGGAGGCATCGGAGGCCACATTTTCGTGTTCGAACACTTTTCGAAAATAAATTGTAACTTTTTATATGTTTTAGATACGTTGCCTTTATGAATGATATGTTTCAGCTACATGTAACTGCGCCGGAAATGCCTCTTACATGTACTTGTTGTTTATCCTAGTTTCTGGACCAATGAAAGAACAGAATTTCCACTCAATTAATCGCATATTGCTACACTTTCGCCAATATCAATTAAATTAATCATTACATGTTCAGCCGCTATATTTAGAACTAATTTTACGCCTTGTTGACATCAGCGTGCTCACATACTAGTATAGGGATGAAATGGCGTTTAGGGGTGGAGCTTCAATAGTGGGCTGGTACACAATAAGTACGTTACAGTTCACATATTTAATGTTTAATACATTGATTTATCGCTCGCTAATACTCGCTACGAAATTAATTTATTATAAATTCAATAGATGAACTATAACTGTTACATGTACATGTAAGCCATGACACACATTTCAAGCTCACTCCAACCACATTTCGGGGGCACATTTCCCGAAGTTAAGTGGAGTGTGAGTGTGACTGACAAATATAAACATTTATATATTAAGCATTAAGGCATATCAAAAACAGAACTGTGGTGCGGACAGCTGTCCAGAAACTAGGTAGTTAGATTCGGCTTCTGTTTTAATAACACATGTACTATAGTCTGTTTCGCGAAAGCTGCCCAAATTTTACGGCCATATAAACAATTCAAAAACCATATTTTTTTCGATAATATTAAATTAAAGGAAAATTTAAGAATGTGCCTTCTTATTATTTCGTGAAATTCGGTCAAATATTGGTTTTATTACGAAAAATTGATTTCTCTATGGGAATTTAACATGATGGGGGGAAAAGGGTAGAGTGGTGAACCTGGAGGAGTCAAAAAACGAAAACAATTGGAAATTGACTCCGAAACCTAGCTAGATAGCTTGGAAATGATCTAACTAAGAAAACAAAAGTTAAATTTTAAAAATCAGTCCAGTATTTCTGAAATTCTGAAAATTTTCCCCATGTTAAATCCCCATAGACACCTTCACTCCGTGAAGATGTCTATGGGGATTTAACATGGGGAAATTTTGTTTTCGCAATAAAATCAATATTTGACCAAATTTAACGAAATAAAAAGAAGGCTCATTCTTAAATTTTTCTTTAATTTAATATCGAAAAAAATATGGTTTTTGAATTGTTTATATGGCCGTAAAATTTGGGCAGCTTTCGTGAAACAGACTATAGACAGCTGTATGTGCCAGTATGGTGGAACCGGTTCACTATTTGATACTTATTGTTGTTGTTATTGCTGCAGGCACACGGAACACACGCGTCTAAAGTACGCAAAGGACTCCGTAAGCGCAGGAAGTATCCAAAATGAACACTTTGTATTTCTTTAAACGCACTAAAACGTCTATAGTCGGCGACATATTCATAGGTAGGGTCAGTCGGCTTGCCCGCACCACAACTTTTGTTAAGCATAAACATACGTACAATTATATTTTTAGCCATTTCGTATATGTGAAACGTTATGTTCGAACATCGACCCTACCGCATACCATACTGACAATACAGTCGACAACCAGCCAGTAGATGCCGCAATTAAAACAGTTGACACCATTCTTGACGCTCATGTCTTCATTTGATCAAACATCCAGAACTGATGCATGGCTTCTAAACCATTTCGAAGACATCAACAATGCATGTACTGATATTATGCGGAGAGTGATAGAGAATAACTTCATGCAGGTTTTCGTCTTTATAACGTCAAAAGTCTTTATAAAGTCACCATACAACACGCAGACACTAACATTTCCTATGTTCGCGTTACGACAGTCGACCTTCTAAATGACGAAATGTCTAATGCCTGACGGGTGCACCTAGTCATCCCTGCAATCATAATTTGTTATGTGGGTGTAACTGGTGAAATGGGGTTCATGTAATTTGCGACCAGTGTAGATTCAGATCAGCCTGTGCATCCGCACAGGTTGATCAGAATCTGCACTGTTTGCTATTTCATCAATGAAACAAGTAATACCTAGATAGTTATCGCGATCGCTGTTAGTTCTAGTTGATCAGGGCACATGTGTCGCCTTTCGTGCAATATTCATGCGCTCCAGTGCATGTTACGAGGAAACGGGAGTTCCAGAGATCAGCTGATACATATTCCCAGGGCCATGTGGTATTCCTCAGTCAATGCACATTGCTGCTTCCTTTATACATGTGGCTGAGACTGGAGAAATGGTGCTTATGGGTATTATGACAAGTATAGATCCAAGTGGTTGTTCCAGGAGAAATGGGGTTTATGTGATTTGCGACCAGTGTAGATCCAGATCAGCCTGTGCATCCGCAGTATGATCAGAATCTGCACCGTTCGCTTTTCCTCCAATAAAATACCCACCATGCTTCTAAAAAGCAATATGGCTCGCTATCAGGTTGTGGTGGTTGGGTGGGAGCATGCGATGGGTAATTTAACGATCGGTATTCGTCCTTACTGGAATCCCGACCGGAGACCTGGTTTGACCATCAGGTCCGTCTTTGGCATTAGTGTATGTGAGAGCTGATCTGGTTATACGTTATAACCCTTAACACATTACCAGTAATACCATTATTCTTAATCCTAGGCTATTACTTTCAGGGGAAGGGGCCAAGTGACTTTGGTGTGGTATAGACCTGGAACAAGGTCAGGTTATTCTAATTTCAGGACTGAATAGATAGTTTTATTTGACTATTCAGTTCTGATTTTGGGACACCCCCTCCCCCTAATGCAGATGGCTAAATCATATGTACAAATCAATTATCTTTGAATCAAATGATGATCAGGTATAGAACGTCTCCTGAACTGCGAAAGCTCCGTGCGCTCTGCACGGAGCTTTCGCAGTTCAGGAGACGTTATTGTATTAGGAAATCATCAAACACGTTTTAACTGAATACATATCTTATTAATACACCACCCTTGTAATATGCTCTGTATAATTGGTTATGAGGCTAGTTTAGAGTAGATGAGTGTTTACATACGAGAATTAAACAGGCTTGCATTGACCTTTACTCGGTGAGTGTTTATTCAGTCAAGTGGTTTGTTTCATCATCGATCGCTTTGCTACATGAGAGCCCCAATACTACATTATAGCATACACAGCAATCACGACGTCATGGTTCATACAGTGGGGTCAGCGTGTAAGTGCACACACGAACGAACACGACAGGTTCCAACACACTGACCCCACTGTAGTTTTCATGGTGAAAATACGCCATATTGTTTGCAGAAAGTCTTAAATATTTGCTTTACATGTGTTTACAAATATAATGTCACGATCACTATTTGAAGCGTCACAACATTATACTTTCATTGTAGCACAAGCACAAGTACCACAAATATGTATTAAAATAAAGTCCTACCCGTAAAGGTGTATTGCGATTGTGCGCATGTGTAATAGCGGTAGTGCGCAACGAATGGTTGAAAACGTGATACATGTGCGTGTACAATTTACATGTACATGTCTTACACTAAACTCATGGTTTGATGCGAACGACAAACGATCGCCACGGAAACGTGAATTAAACTTGTTTACCCTAGTTTCTCGACCAATGAAAGAATAACATTTCGTCTCAATTAATCGCATATTGCGATACGTTCGCCAATATATATTAAATTAATCATTAAATGTTCAGCCGCTATATTTACAACTGATTTTACGCCTTTCAGTTCACGAGACACAAAGCATATTACCGCCCACACACGCGCTCACTTCGTGTCACACCGCCAGTAAACTAGTAAACAATAAGTACGATATAGTTCACATATTGAATGCTTAATGATTTATTAAACATTCAATATATGAATTATAACTATTATTTATAGACCCGGAACAGAAACACAATTAGACAATACACTTTCAATATGGTGTCACTGATATTGCCAATAGGAAGCGACATTTAGCGATGCTTCGGTGTAATTTAGACAATGGCAATACAACACCATGTTGAATGTGATGAATTACAAGTATTATGTTATCACCGGCCTAATGCATATGTTCGGATAGTGTTGAATCTGTGTCGTTAATCATTTTCAGCGCATTGTGTTTGATTTTGTAGATATTCAAATTAATGTTGACAGGAGTGTTTCCTGCAGAATATGAAGTTATTTATAACTTGGAATACGATACTAATTTTTACACATTTTATCCTACTACAAGATACTACATAAACACATTTTCGTCTTGTAACCGGCGCAAGAAATGTCGACTTATCAGACATGCTGTGCGAAAACTGATCACGTTATGTCGAAATGTTGAGATACAATATTATGTTCTATCTACATGTTGAGATAAAATATCATATTATGTCGACATATTGTGTTAACTTATAACGTTATGTTAACGTATCACGTATGTCGACTTGTTGTGATAAATTATGACAGTATGTCAACATACTTCATCTCAACATGCTGACAGAGTTTAACGTTATGTCGACATATGATACTTAACACAATATGTTGCGATAAATTATGTCAACATCTCGACATCTTGATGACAAATATATTGCACCATAGTAACACAAAATTAACAAGTGTTAAGAGTAATACACATGTAGTTTCTTGTCTGTCGTACAGGGACATCGTGGCGGATTTATTGACTTTTACATGTAGTTTTCCCATGTGAATTTAACATGGGATATATAAGGAGATAAGCAGCTGCAGTAGTTGACGAACATGGAAAAAAGGAATGGGGGAATGTAGCTACATTTAGTTATCTCGCGTTGAATTTATTTATAGAAATCCTGTCCAAATATTGTAGTTTACGGCCTTATTGCGTATAAAAAGGGCAATTGTAGCATGATTTGTTGTGACAAGGAGCAGTGACATAGAGAATAGTAGGTTAGTGCCGTGAATGGGGAAACATATCTGGCAAGGCTCAGGAAACGGGATGGGCGAGGCTCTGCCGAGCACATCCCGTTTCCGAGCCGCGCCATATATTTTTCCCATTCAAAGCACTAACTAACCTACTATTCTATTTATCCCGTCAACACCTACTAATGGCTTTAAAATGCAAACAAAATAATCCCAGCCACCGCACATATTCATACGCAGTGATTGGGTCGTATTGACAGGATATCAAAAATGTTTCACGGCACCGTGTTTCATGGCACATACGCACTGTGTTGACGGGATAAAGTGATTTCGACTAGTGTTGCTCCAGATCATCATACATATCTACGCAATCTGATCTGGGACTACATTACTTGCCAGATTCATATTTTCACACGTATTAATGGTATTGCAATCAGTGTAGACCCTGATCAGACTGATCAGACTGATCGTAAAAAAAGCGAGCAGCAAAGATATATACCCAAACCCGTTACATGTAGGTCCAAATGTAGTAAACTGTATATGTTATACCTTTAAATTAATAATCTTTCATGTAGAACTGGTTATTTGCGGGAAATCAAATGACACAGAAATTATTTCCTAACGGACGCCATCTTGATGTAATTTCAACTGACTATTTGCATGGTAATATTTTATCGAAGAATTATGAACATAACGGACCATGGATATAACGGACCAGGGCATAACAGTCTAGATTTCAGGCGAAACAGACCAGATTTTTGGAAAAAACGGACCACCCATTTATTTCTAGATTATATGTTAAGATATACGGGAAAAATGACCATACAGTTCAATAATTCCAGCACAAAAATATTTACACAATTCTCTAACATTTGATTGGCCCGTAGTAATTCTCTGTCCAAAATTTATATCCCAGTAAACTCCCACGCCGAACTACTTTCCGTAACCGTGAGGCGCAGTTAAAATAATTCTTAAGAAAACGGAAAATAAACACATTTTCTTGATGAATTCATTTCAAATGCTGGAATTATAAGGAATGAATGGCCTTCCGGCCTTCGTCCAGTATTCCCGCGACTTTTCCAAGTTTATACCTCGATAAATTCCACAAAAAGGCCATTCATTCCTATAATAATTTATTTAAATGATTGTATATCAAAATGTTACATGTACCTTAATGAATACAAGTCAAATCGTCCGCATGTCATATCGTCCGCTATTTGATCAAATCGTCCGTTATTGGTTAAAGTCGCCCACTAGTATACCATATTATGATGATACAGTGCTATACAAACTGGTACATTCTGTTTCGTTGCAAATGCCGAGGAGTTGTCGGTTTTTGTGCCCATAAGGAGTAAAGTAAAAACAAATAACATAAACGACTTCCCTGAACAGATATAAATCATGAACAAAGACAGGAACCATCCCTCAATCATTTTAGTTGATAACCGAGTGCATTCATGAAACATTGGCACGAACGCTGTCTAAATATAAAGTCGTGTGATTTCTCACCTAAAACATCGTGCCAATTATTTGACGCCTTCGTGTCTTCTATTATTAACTATGCTTGTGAGGTGTGGGATAATACTAAGTCGAAGGAACTAGAGCGTATTCATTTAAAGTTTTGCAAAAGGATACTATAGTCTGTTTCACGAAAGCTGCCCAAATTGTACAGCTATATAAACAATGCAAAAACAATATTTATTTCGATAATATTAAAGGAAAATTTAAGAATGAGCCTTCTTTTTATTTCGTGAAATTTTGTCAAATATTGATTTTATTACGAAAAATTGATTTGTCTATGGGAATTTAACATGGGGGAAAAAGTGGTAAGGAAGTGTGGGGGTAGTCAAAAAATGAAAAAAAATGGAAATTGACTCCGAAACCTGACTAGATAGCTTGGATATGATCTAACTAAGAAAACAAAAGTTACATTTTAAAAATCGGTCCAATATTTCTGAAATTCTAAAAAATTTCCCATGTTAAATCCCCATAGACATCTTCACTCCGTGAAGATGTCTATGGGGATTTAACATGGGGACATTTTGTTTTCGCAATAAAATCAATATTTGACCAAATTTCACGAAATAAAAAGAAGGATCATTCTTAAATTTTGCTTTAATTCAATATTATCGAAAACAATATTGTTTTTGCATTGTTTATATAGCCGTAAAATTTGGGCAGGTTTCGTGAAGCAGACTATATCTGTGAAGCTGTCTACCATTAATGCCGGAGTGTACGGATAATTGGGGAGATATCCGCTGTATATAATGCGCTACCATCGTATTGTTAAATTATGGTTTAAAGTTTTGTATTCTGAAAATTGCATCATAAAAGCTACGTACTACATTTCACACACTGACTGCGAGGCGGGAAAGACGAATTGGACATCGGGTGTGAAGTCATTATTGTGTCGTCACGGATTTGGAGATGTTTGGGAAAACCCGCTTCGTGTTAACGCTCAAGCACTCTGCACGGAATTTAAACAAAGACTAGTTGACAACTTTGTACAAGCATGGTTTGCAGATGTGTGCACAAACAACAAATTACAATTATACACTAATGTGAAAACGACATTCGGTTATGTCGAATACCTCGATCTAATATCGCGAAAACATTTGCGCAGCGGACTTACCAAACTACGTCTATCAGCGCACCAACTACGCATTGAAACTGGCCGATATGGTCGTAATCATGTTACAAGAAATGAAAGGTATTACACGATATGTGACACACGTGACATTGAAGACGAATACCATTTTGTATGTGTGTGCCCCAGGTATACCGAGCTCCGTATGAGGTATATTCCCGCTTACTATCGCCGTCATTGTAGCATGCATACATTCTTAAACCTTCTTATGACGTCAAACAAAGCACATTGATACAAATTATCTCTGTTTATATACCATGCTGCTAAATTACGAAGTTTAAATCAATTGAACTTTATATATCCATCCTCTATTGCCAGTAGTTATGTATTGTAATGTATGTTTGCTTGTATGTATTTTTTCTTTGATTTTTTTCCTTTTTGTGTGACGAGAAACTGTTGTATAGTTTAAGTCAATACAAATATTCTTATTCTTCTATTTGTGTGACGTCATGTAATATGGCGTAATTGTAGACAGGATAAACAGCATTCGTCCACTTCCAGGAAATGAGTGTGTGAGGGTCTGCATGGAGGCTTCCTTAATTATGTTTTACAGAAAAAGATTACAATAATGTTTCTTATTTTGTTTCTAATTAAATTCATAATATATAATGTGAGAAATACTGCACATTACTCTCAGACCAGCTCGTTATTCAGAAAATTGTGTTAGTATAAGCCGAATACAGAGCTGGGTAGTTTGAATAACGAGCTGGCTGTGAGATAGTTATTCAAATGTATTTTCGCAGCATTTGAATACAGTGCTGGATAGTTTGAATAACGAGTTGGCTCTGTGATCGTTATTCAGAAAATTGTGTTAGTATAAGCCGAATACAGAGCTGGGTAGTTTGAATAACGAGCTGGCTGTGAGATCGTTATTCAGAAAATTATGTTAGTATAAGCCGAATACAGAGTTGGGTAGTTTGAATAACGAGCTGGCTGTGAGATCGTTATTCAGATGTATTTTCGCAACATTTGAATACAGTGCTGGCTAGTTTGAATAACGTCTGAGATCGTTATTCGGTACTATGTTTTCTGTATATTCTGAATACAGAGCTGGCACGTATGAATAACGAGCTGGCTCTGAGATCGTTATTCAGAAAATTGTTTTAGTATAAGCTGGATAGTTTGAATAACGAGCTGGCTGTGATATCGTTATTCAGATTTGCTTTGGCAGTATTTGAATACAGAGCTGGTAGGTTTGAATAACGAGCTGGCTCTGAATATAGAGCTGAATAACGATCTCAGACCCAGCTCGTTATTCAAACTTGCCAGCTCTGTATTCAGAATATACAGAAAATATAGTACTGAATAACGATATCACAGCCAGCTCGTTATTCAAACTATCCAGCTCTGTATTCGGCTGATACTAAAACAATTTTCTGAATAACGATCTCAGAGCCAGCTCGTTATTCAAACTACCCAGCTCTATATTCAAACTTTGCCAAAATAAATATTCAGAATACCGAAAACCGCATGCAAATCGGCCTATTAATAACGAAGTTATCGCAAAAAAAATGGAATGCCACTTTCTTTATCGGATTTTTTCACCTATGCTTCACAGGGTACTGGGACCGACATAGCATTGGACGCGACTTTGAAAAACGACTTTTAAACAACTTAGGTTGCTTTATCTGTAAAAGGCAGTTCATTTTGTCGCAAAAATGGCACGCTAGAGCTGAATAACGATCTCAGAGCCAGCTCGTTATTCAAACTTGCCAGCTCTGTATTCAAATACTGCCAAAGCAAATCTGAATAACGATCTCACAGCCAGCTCGTTATTCAAACTTCACAGCTCTGTATTCAACTTATACTAAACCAATGTTCTGAATAACGATCTCACAGCCAGCTCGCTATTCAAACTTTCCAGCTATGTACTCAATACAAATACAAAGCAAATCTGAATAACGATCTCACAGCCATCTCGTTATTCAAACTTCCCAGCCTGTATTCGGCTTATACTAACATAATTGTTCTGAATAACGATCTCAGACCCAGCTCGTTATTCAAACTATCCAGCACTGTATTCAAATGCTGCGAAAGTACATCTGAATAACGATCTCACAGCCAGCTCGTTATTCAAACTATCCAGCACTGTATACAAATTCTGCGAAAATACATCTGAATAACGATCTCAGAGCCAGCTCGTTGTTCAAACTTCCCAGCTCTGTATTCGGCGTATACTAACACAATTTTTCTGAATAACGATCTCAGACCCAGCTCGTTATTCAAACCATCCAGCACTGTATTCAAATGCTGCGAAAATACATCTGAATAACGATCTCAGAGCCAGCTCGTTATTCAAACTTCCCAGCTCTGTATTCAAGTGATAAATACCCAGCTCGTTATTCGATATTTGAATGTTGATCTACGATCTACGATCTCAGTGCTAACTTCACACACCTGTACTAATAATGTAGTTATTATACTCATTTGTTAATTAGTTAAACTGTTGTTTTTTCTACGGAGCCCCGCAGGGGACGTATAATTAATTTTCTTTTATTAATTCGTTTCCACGATGGGAACGAATTGATATATCGTGGGAATGAATTGTTAATTCGACGGAACGAATTGTTAATTTGAGGGAACGATTTGTCATTTCGTGGAAACTAATTTTTAATCCGACGGAACGAATTGTTATATCGTGGGAACGAATTGTTAATTCGAGGGAACGAATTGTTAAATTGAGGGGAGAAATTGTTATTTCGTGGGAACGAATTAATAACAAAAAATACATGTCCCTTGCGGGGCTCCATACTTTGCCGCTCAATAGTAAGACGGTCTCCATTTTGTTTATCTCCTTGCTATCTAAGAGTATGCGTCACGAGATAAGACCGAAGGAAACGTGAAAATCGAAACTAACTTCAGCAAATGGCGTGAGTTGGAATGTCATGAGATTTACGTTATTGACTTAAATCGGATAAAATATGTTTTCCTTCACAATATAACCTATATACATAGAGGTTGGGGGCATTTACTAGGTAGTCTAAAGCCAAATATAATCACACATATTGCTTAATTATGCGTCTATGTCATGTGTTTGTCATTTCTTTTTTTTATTATTTCGTTCCCACGAAATAACAATTCGTTCCCACTAAATTGTTATATAGTGGGAACGAATTGTTAATTCGAGGGAACGAATTGTTAGATTGAGTGAACGAATTGTCATTTCGTGGGAACGAATTGTTAATTCGAAGGAACGAATTGTTATATCGTGGGAACGAATTGCTAATTCGAGGGAACGAATTGTTAAACTGAGGGAACGAATTGTTATTTCGCGGGAACGCATTAATAAAAAAAGTCCATGTCTCTTTCGGGGCTCCGCGGGGCACTAAGTTTGCTTAACTGTTTTATACCACTGGGAGTAATCATTGCCCGCAGAAAGTTTAATTTACTAGGATAGTTGTGTAGACTTCAGCGCGATTATATAGAGAATAGTATAGTGGGGTCAGCGTGTAGGTGCACACACGAACGAACACGACAGGTTGGAACCAACCTGTCGTGTTCGTTCGTGTGTGCACTTACACGCTGACCCCACTGTAGATTTGTGCCGTGAATGGGGAAAATATGTGGCAATGCTTATGAAACGGGATGGGCGAGGTTCCTTTCATGCCGCGCCAGATATATTTTCCCATTCACGGCACTAACCTACTATACTATTTAACACCTACAAATGTAAATCCATCAATTGCTTACATGAAAACATTGTTAATGTGAAATTTACAGACTATTATAATGTTAAACTTACGAACATTTTAGTCGTAGACAGTTTAGTGAAACGGCCGCCTGTACTGCAAATGAGAGAACAATTGTGGGTAACGATTCGACGTGTATATGGTGACGTCATATTCTGTTTCGGCAGTCGAGAAAATGTCAACCTGTTAATGCAAGCTGGTGGGTTTGGTTCATTTATTTTGTGGGAACGTATTGTTAAATTGAGGGAACGTATTGTTAAATTGAAGGAACAAATTGTTATTTCGTGGGAACTAATTAATAAAAACAGAATTCTACGTCCCCTGCGGGGCTCCGTAGACTTGCATGCATCTCCAAATATCTGGAGGAAATAAAGAATATATTTACTTGTAATTATCGAATGGTTAACATTGCACGTGAATCGATCAATGCTAGAGTCGCTTAATTACCGTGCGCTCATGTAATCCTTTCGACGTTAATCATTTTTTCAAAAATAGAACGTTCTTCCCGTGCGACTGTGGAATAGTTGATTCAATGAGCTTGTGCCATCATCTCGGCATTTTATATCAAAGTGTGTGAAATAGAAATTGCGTATGTATGGAAGCCTCCTGTAGCCTATTTCATCAACATTGCAAAGTATACTTTAGTAGCAAAGTATACTTTGAGGGAGACATTTTCAATTTTATGATAAATTTATTAATTTTTATTATATTGAATTTATTACATTATCACAGCCAATTTGGCTGTGATAATGTAATAAATTCAGTATAATAATTCTGCATACTTTTAATCATGAAATATATGCATTTGTTAATAATGCATTTCAGGAAAAATAAATGATTACTCCCTCAAAGTATACTTTGCTAGTAAAGCATACTTTGCAATGTTGATGAAATAGGCTACTGGTGCCACATAATTAGGATATACTAACTCATAATTAGGATATAATTAAATTGCGGACGGGTTTCATAAATCTCAAATCAACATGTTAGTAATACGAAGTTTAGTGAAACGCCCCCCCCCCCCCATGTGGTACGATAGCTTTTATTTTCAACTTACTTTGTTCATGCTGTCATCCGTTCAGTCTCGATAGAGACTTCGGGCCCGTTTCACTAAACTTCGTACGACACATTTCGGATTGCCAGCCGATGTTGGGAATTCTTTGGTGGAGTTGTCCAGATTTAATGACCCCTACATGTAAGTGGACAATGGTAGCATTAAAGTTGCATGCCCACTCAGTAGGCACAAACTGTTATTCATAGGAATTAAATAAGTGTATATTTGTGTCGCTATTCCACCAGTTCTAACATTTACAAGTGCCCGCTATACATATATAATCATTAAGTAATATTTATTTTACTGATAGTGACTCACGGCGGTATCAGGCTATTTTCATATGCAAATGAGGCGTTATAATTTTTAGCCAGGTTTTTTGAAAAAAAATCCAGGCTATTGGATTGGCGAAAGCCGGGCGGGCGGGCGGGCGGGCGGCAGGCGGGCGGCAGGCGGGCGGGCGGTGGGCGGCGGGCGGGCGGGCGGCGGGCGGCGGGCGGCGGGGCGGCGCGGGCGGGCGGCGGCGGGCGGCGGCGGGCGGCGGGCGGCGGGCGGCGGGCGGCGTCCACAATCAATGTTACGTTTTCGTGTTTGAGTCCAATCTTTGGTACTGTACCACCTAGGACCACCAAACGTTCACAGCTTCATAATCAAGGGGTGCCCACCACATATCACTATCCAACACGTTACTTTTTTTTTAACTTGACCCATTTTTTCCGCGCAGTCGACTTAGCCATTTTCAATGTTAAGTTTTCGCGTTTTCAATGTTAAGTTTTCGTGTTTAAGTCCATTTCTTTGGTACTGTACCACCTAGGACCACCAAACGTTCACAGCTTCATAATCAAGGGTTGCCCACCACATATCACTATCCAACATGTTACTTCTTTTTTAACTTGACCCATTTTTTCCGCGCAGTCGACTTAGCCATTTTCAATGTTAAGTTTTCGCGTTTACAATGTTAAGTTTTCGTGTTTAAGTCCATTTCTTTGGTACTGTACCACCTAGGACCACCAAACTATCACAGCTTCATAACCAAGGGGTGCCTACCGCATAAAACTATCCAACATGTTACTTTTTTTTTAACTTGACCCATTTTTTCCGCGCAGTCGACTTAGCCATTTTCAATGTTAAGTTTTCGCGTTTACAATGTTAAGTTTTCGTATTTAAGTCCATTTCTTTGGTACTGTACCACCTAGGACCACCAAACTTTCACAGCTTCATAACCAAGGGGTGCCTACCAGATATAACTATCCAACATGTGACCATTTTTTTACCTTCACCTATTATTTCTACGTAATTGACTTAGCCATTTTCAACGTTAACTTTTTAACGTACGTCTGGTTAAATTCTTTGGTTAAATTTTTTTAGTTATACTATATCTCTGCAACTGCTTCACCCAGTACCTTGAAACTTCACATGGGTGTTTATCATCGTCAATATTTTCATTCTAACCCCCAACCGTGCGGCCCCTGTGCGCAATGTCAAGGTCAAATTACTTTGAATTTATTTGTTAAAGTTTTTTCGTGTACTATATCTCTGCAACTGCTTCACCCATTACCTTCATACTTCACATGGGTGTTTATCATCATTGTCGCACCCGCTTGCGGAAAGCGCGATATCGTCGGCATTTTCGCATACGTCCGTCCGTCCGTACGTCCGTGTGTCCGGTTAAAGTTTTTTCGTTAAAGTTTTTCCATCTACTATATCTATTTTTTTAGTGTCCATGCCTCGCCCCAAGGCGCGACATGCAGGCCACGGCCATCTAGTCTACAAACAGTGGGTATAATTATGTTATCCAAGTGTCCATGCTTGGAAAAAACCTGGCCTTCGTGGCTTTGCCTCGTTTCTTGTTATGTATTTATACTAATTAAATGCGTCACCTAACAAAATATTTTTTTCGACAGATTATAGAGTATGATCATTGCATATCAAACAATAAATACAGAGAATGCCCATTAACATTTTAAGGAAACACGGTTATCGCCCCTGATATCAGTGTGGAAATTTACGTCTGATATAAGATGATTAAAAATGCCAATAAATACGCGGGGTTATGGTGAATGAATGTTTCATTTGCCATAAAATGTCAAATCTAACTTAAAATCCTTGATTTATTCAATTCCTATGAAGAAATTGTATGCGTACTGAATTGGCGTGTACCTTTAAAGAACATCGTTAAAGTGTAATGTGAGTTTATAGAAATGTTTTTGTCGTACGAAGTTTAGTGAAACGGACCCCCAGGTCGTACGAAGTTTAGTGAAATCACTAAAACGGACCCCCAGGGGGGGGTCCGTTTCAATAAACTTCGTACGACAAAGAAGTTCGTAAGTGGGAAATGTGACATTAGAATAACATTTACGCTGATAGGCGATGTTGGTAATATTTTTGCGGATGTGTTCACGTGTAATGATGTGTACATGTAAGCGGAAATGGTAGCATTAGGAGCCACGTTAATGTGAAAAGCAAATTAATAAAAATCGTCGTCGGAACATTTTTATCTTACAACGTTTAATGAAACGGGCCCCTGCCTTGTAGAGAAAATAACGAGCGTATATGTTATTACCAGTAAACAAAGAAGTAATAGAGAACTGCAATTGGAATTGCAATTCTGCTTTGAAACAGCAATAACTATGATTATAAGCAGTGTTATTTATTTTGAATTGCACAGTGTTTTCTTTCAAAAGCATTAAGTTGATATTGAATGCAGGCTAACATTAATGGCATACAAGTAGATAATACATAGCACCAGTTTGATAATTACATTTTTGTATTGTTAAAATATTGGATCTCTTATATGCTGATGACACCATTAACATGGATGAATCCGCTGAAGAATTACAGCAAACATTACATATGTACATTGAGTATTGCCAACATTGAAAATACAAGGTGCATGATCACGTGGTTACAACAACAACAACAATGGCTTAAGGTGTTGAAAGCGTGCACACTCCAAAGTAAGTATTATTTGATATTTTCCTTTATCATGTTTATAGGCAACGGATTATGATGAAATATGGCGCAGCAAACGCGTCTTCATGAGCTGCAGTTGTTCCCGGGAGTTCGGCACATACATATGTCGATTTTTACGAAGAATCGAAGATTCTTCGCAAAAACGACAGAAGATTAGCCAAAGTACCGAGACCACCAACTGCGGCTTAACAAGACGCGTTTGATGCGCAAGCTTTCATCGAAACCAGTTACATAATAAGGAAGAAAACAAAAGAATACGTACTTTGAATCGGAGGGCTTCAGGAAGTTTCAGTACTTGTTGTTGTTGTTGTAACCACGTGATCACACACATTGAAATACACCATAAAGTAAATCAAACATAGTTGTACATGTATTCTCAACCAGCGATGTTTTTTAGCAAATAGCAAACGAACCAATAGGAATAGTTTCTGAATATATGTACTTATGCATTTATTTCAATAGAAGTGGATCATTCTGCTCAACTAAAACACGTATGTGGCTGTGAGGTGAGAAATGGGGCTTATGGGATTGGTGGCCAGTGTAGCTCCTGATCAAATAGCACACTTATGTAGCCTGGTAACGATCTATATCGCTTGTTATAAGCAGGACGGGTGTTACATTGATGGAATGACGAACAGTGTAGGTCTTGATCAGACTGTGCAGATGCACAGGCTGATCTGGAGCTACACTGTTCGCAAAACCCACAAGCCCCATTTCTCCAGTCACAGTCACATATAGCTAACCTGGGGCCCTTGCCACCAGGGGCCCGTTTCACTAAACTTCGTACGACTAAAATGTTCGTAAGCGCAAATTTAGGATCGTCTGGAAATTTAAATTGATGGATTTACATTTATTGAGCATAGGCTGCATATGCAGCCTATGATCAATAAATATAAATCCAATAATTGTTTACAAGAAAACAGTGTTAATGTGATATTTACAGACTATCATAAGTTTGCACTTACGAACATTTTAGTCTTACGAAGTTTAGTGAAACGGGCCCCAGGCAACTAGAGCAATGCATAGTCTACCAAAACAATCTAAAACGTTACAGATACCCATCGATATTCAAATTGAAGTATTCGAAAACATTGTGAAACCAATTGTATTTTATGACAGTGAGGTAAGGTGCTTTGGAAAGCGTGGCGTAATGGACAGTGTCTATCTAAAATATTTAAAGATAATATTAAATATGAAACCGAGTAGCCATCCTGTATGGTCGACTAGTATGTATAAATGTATTCAATCTCGCGCTAAACCACAGTGACTGCATATAGATATTTGTATACCTACTGTCTGTTCCACGTTTTTCTGCCGACGAACTTTTGGCTATTAAACACATTAAATCTTAAAAACTATTTAAATTTGATTTTATAGCGAAAAATTTCCTATGGGAATTAAACATGGGAGAACAAAAAATTGGAAATTGTCTCCGAATCCTGGCTAGATATCGTGGAATTGATGTAAATAAGAAATTAAGTTTGATTTTGAAAATCGGTCTACAAATAAAAAAACATTTAAACATTTTTTTAGCCCCCATGTTAAATTGCCATCGGAAAATTGATTTTATCGCAATAAAATCAATATTCGAATTTCTTCAAATAATATTTGTTGGGGAGGGTGACTTACATTTAAATATTTTTAAGATTTAATGTATTTACTGGCTAAAAGTTCGTCGGCAGCAAAACGTGGAACAGACAGTAGTCCTAATATAGTGTACATGTATATTCGTGTCAATATGGACAGCAATCTTTGGATGTCCAGCTACACAAGAAATGGAGCTTATGTGTTTTGCGACCAGTGTAGATCCAGATCAGCCTGTGCATTCGCACAGGCTGATCTGGATCTGCACTTTCCGCCATTGCACCCATGAAACATCCGCCAGGCTTCTACCAAGCAATATAATAAAACATTATCAGTGTGTGCTATTTGATCAGGAACTACACTGATCACATATCGCATAAGCACTATTTATCCAGTCACAGTCACATATATAAACACTGGCAGGAGTGTACGTTCAATATGTCTGAGACATTACTATAACGGCGTACAAAACACGCAATATCATTACATAACACGAACATCTGATAGCGGCTGCAGTAGTACAATCGGACACCGCAGTCCCTTTATGTGTAGCCTGACTTTTGCGTATTTCCGTTATTCTTAAAGGTTTAATTAAAATAACATATGTTTGGCAGGTGGGGAGGTGAGGGGTGGCGTGAGGCGGGTGTGGGGATATAATATATATCTAGGATATTCATATTTTTGCTCCGTGGAAATTAGCAGTTTTTTAGACTGTATACGGTAATAAATGTGTATTTGCAGCCTATTTGCGTTGTTTTCTTTCAGTTGAGCGTTATGAATATAGATTGCGGAAGTAGTCGTATTTTCACCGGAAGTTGTTTATTGCATCGATGAGAACATATGACTTTTATTTACATCGTATAACTATGTATTTCATGGGCAGGTATATATTTTTAGCCGATTTTTATACGATCTGAAACTCTACACACGTCTTCTACACATATTGAAGATGTGCACCTTGGTGTTTTTATGCCGAAAAAATATTTTTTAACAAAAATATCGCCTTTTTAACTTAGCCATTTTTCTTCATTTTTCTATACATTTCTATATACGGTACAGAGTTTGCGTACTCAACTCCTCCGAAACCTTTCAGTCGATCGATCTGAAACTATGCGCACGTCTTCTACACATATTGAAGATGTGCACCTTGGTGTTTTTAGCAAAATATCGCCTTTTTAACTTATCCATTTGTTCTACATTTTTCTATGCAATTCTATATACAATACAGAGTTTGTGTACACAACTCCTCCGAAACTGTTCAGTCGATCGTTCTGAAACTATATACACGTCTTCTGCACGTCTTCAAGATGTGCACCTTGATGTTTTTATGCCGAAAAAATATTGTTTAACAAAAATATCACCTTTTTAACTTAGCCATTTTTTCTACATTATTGTATCCAATTCCCTATCATTTCTACTTTACACTCTACTTTTCTATCTCTGCTTAAATTAGTATACATGTTTAACACAACGAGATGAAGAAATAATGCTATAGACTTTCAAATTCTCATTAATGTTTCTTGCCTTGGTGACAGCTTCACATTTCTGCATCTCCGCTGTCTGGCCCATATTCGACGGGCGTATTTTGTGACTTGCGGCACTCTTGTTTTTTCGTTTTTTTTTAAATACCGGGCATTGGATTGGCGAAAGCCGGGCTGGTTTGGAATGCGGCGGGCAGCGGGCGGCGGCGGGTGGCGGCGGGCGGCAGGCGGCGGGCTGCGGCGTCCAAGTCCAATGTTAAGTTTTCGTGTTTTGTCCATGTCTCTGTTACTGTACCACCTAGAACCAACACACTTGCAGAAAAGTTTAACAAACGGAGACCCATCACATACGACTATCCAACATGTGATATTTTGTTTTGATATATTGACCTATTTTTTTCCGCGTGATCGACTTGAATGTTATATGTTCGTGTTTAGGTCCATTTCTCTGTTACTGTACCACCTAGGATCACCATACTTGCACAACTTCATAAATAATGGGTGCCCACTACATACCACTATCCAACATGTGACCTTTCTTTGACCTTGACCTATTTATTCTGCTTAATCGATTTAGCTATTTTCAATGTTAAGTTTTCGTGTTCATGTCCATATCTATGTTAACGTACCACCAAGGTCTACTTGCTTAACTTCATAACCATCAGGTACCTACCACAATCCACCATCCAACATGTGACCTTTTTGTTTACCATGACCTTTTTTTCTGCGTAATCGACTTAACCATTTTCAATGTTAAGTTGTTGTGCTTAGTTCTATTTCTCTGATACTGTACAACCTAGGACCACCACACTTGCACAACTTCATAACCAACGGGTGCTCACTACATACATGTGACCATTTTTGGACTTCGACATATCTTTTCCGCATAATCGATTTAGCAATTTTCAATGTTAAATTGGACAGCACTCATCAGACAGCACAGATGTTCACACGTACCTAGTACTAATACATGTATGCTAGCCTGCAACTGCATGTAGGTTTTCTCATACGCAAGCTTATTTTGCCATCTTAGCCCACAGTGACTACAGTTGTCACTTTCAATCGTGGTCATAACATGTATGCTAATCAATTGTCTATGCCTTGAAGAAAACCCGGCCTTCGTGGCTTTGCCTCGTCTCTTGTTTATTTCTTCGTAAACGTTATACTTAAAGTATGGTAAGTTTCGGATTTAATATATATATATATATATATATATATATGTTATATATATATATATATATATGTTACTGCCCAGGATCCATCGGGAGCCTTTAATTTGCACGGAAAGTTATGATCATGGAAAAGTCGCCGGAATACTGGACGAGGCCTTCCGGCCTTCGTCCAGTATTCCCGCGACTTTTTCCAAGTTTATCTTTACACAGACCCCTTGCTCAGTATATGATCGACATATCGCCCCGCTAATGGCCACAGCGGAGGCTGTAGCCCTTCTGAGAAAACAAACCTTGGTATTTGCAGCCAGTGTAGGTTACGGCCGACTCGTGCATTCACATGGTATGATTAACCATTTGAATGCTGAGGATACGCCATCATGTTTGCGGAAAATCGTAAATATGTTCCTTCTATGCGCTCAGAAGTATATGTCGCGACCACCATTTGAACCGTCTCGTCGAGACGGTTCAAATGAGTGGTCACAACATATACTTTCATTGAGAAATAATAAAAGTAAAAATAAAATATTTAATAAATTTCATACCCGTAAAGGTGTATTCCGAAAGGAATGGGTTAATATAATAATTGTACTGATGGAAGCATTGCTGCATCAGTAAATGGATGGTATCGGGACATAGTAGGTCCTGATCAGACTGCGCATCTGGGCGTTGTTTCATTAAACTTCGTACGACTAAAATGTTCGTAAGTGCAAACTTATGATAGTCTATAAATTGCACATCACACTGTTTTCTTGTAAACAATTATTGGATTTACATTTAATGAGCATATGCTCAATAAATGTAAATCCATCAATTGAAATTTCTAGACGATCCTAAAGTTGTGCTTACGAACATTTTAGTCGTAAGAAGTTTAGTGAAACGGGCTCCTGGGTCTACGCTGGCCGCTGATCTCGCCAAACACCGTTGTGTAGCCTGGCGACGCCCCGACTGTTATTGATGGATGTAGACCGTATAATCAGGTTAGTTCTATTGACATTAAGCAAGATCGAGGGCGGACTGATTGGCTTACAACTCACATCTTATTTGACCTTTCCCGGGTGAATGCCGTATGCACGTGAATGTGACAAGAAAACCGGACTTATAGAACATTTCGCCAGTGTGTGCTTTGACACGCGCGATTGCACAGTGATATCCAGGTATTATATTTTCGTTATCGGCTCCATGAATGTATCTTCAATTCTGTAGCGATATGTGTATATCCTGATCGGACTACGCTCATTCGCGGACGGATCCGTGTCTATAGTGATCGAAAATCGATATAACCACTTTTCGTAGTAGCGGACCATCTACAACGCTATATGAAAGGCAGGTTTATTGCGTTTGAAACCAGCAGAGATGCTGAACGGACAAGGCGATACTAGCACAATAGCGTTGCGCGGCTATACTCGTGCAAAACATGTATCCACATACACATCAAACAAACTTTGTATTATATACGTATAATTCCAGCACAAAAATATTTACACAATTCCCTAACATTTGATTGGTCCGTAGTAAGTCTCTGTCCAAAATGTATATCCCAGTAAACTCCATGCCGAAATACTTTCCGTAACCGTCAGGCGCAGTTAAAATAATTCTTAAGAAAACGGAAAATAAACACATTTTATTGATGAATTTATTTCAAATGCTGGAATTATAAGGAATGAATGGCCTTTTTGTGGAATTTATCGGGGATATAAACTTGGAAAAGTCGCGAGAATACTGGACGAGGCCATAAAAAAATTACAATTTTCTAAAAAAAAAAAAAAAAAACAATCCTTTATTTTTATTTTTTTTTCGAAAATTGTAATTTTTTATCGCTTCGTCCAGTATTCCCGTGACTTTTCCAAGTTTATACCCCGATAAATTCCACAAAAAGGCCATTAATTCCTATAATAACTGATGTATGTCTGTTAATTACCCATATAACCGCATTGCTGTTATCGTCCATCGACTATATTCAATAACAGTGAGTTGTGTTTGTTGTCGGAACCTTAATATGCATGATTATACATGAGATGAGTGCATGATGGGTAATATACTACAACAGCGAGCGGTCTAATATACTTTCAAGTACCATTAGTGTAAATGTATATACCGCCGTAACCCTTATACATGTAATCAAGTTACCGACCTTGACATTATTCAATTACGGGATACTCCCCTTAACCAAGTTGCATGTAACCTGAATGTTCTGTCTGTAACGCTGGGCGACTTACACGTTTGGGTTACGTTGCTTGTCGCTTCTGTGATAGCCGCAACGTTAGAAGTAGCGGATTTTATTATATACCTACCCATGAAATACAGTTAAATAAAAGTAATATGTTCTCATCCATGAAATAAAACATCTTCCGGTGAAAATACGACTACTTCCGCTATCTATATTCACAACGCGCACATGCAGTGCCGGACTGCAAATAGGCTGCAAATACACATTCATTACCGTATACAGTCTAACAAACTGCTAATTCCCATGGAGCGGTATATACTAAATAGAATATTCATATTTTTGCAACGAATATGACATATATGTTTATCTCGTGGTGTGAAATGTCCATATTTCACTCGTGCCTAACGGCACTCGTGAAATATGGACATCTCACACCACTCGATGAACATATATGTCATATTCGTTGCAAAAATATGAATATCCTCTATGTATCCGTTTCACTTTACATGTACGTACTTTAGTTGTCGCCGTTTGTTTTGACAATGTACACTCCGTTGCTTTCGACAACGTAAACACACGTTCCTAAATGAGACATGTCATGTGATTCTGTACCTTCGGACATCTGCGTAATTTCATGAAATACGTTTACAACTTGTATAATATTTTCCGTCAATGGCGTCAAAAGTTGAAACAATTTTCAGTACATTATATTATAATTGTGTCAACATTTAACTTTATTTATAAAAAATATTGTAAAGTTTGTAAACGTATTTAATATTACGCAGATGTCCGAAGGTACAAAATCACATGGCGTGTCTTAAATTGGTACGAGTTTAATTCCCGCCCTATAATGTAGTACAAATATATTCTCATAGTGGTTCCATCCTATACCGGTCCGCAGGTATGGACGGTTCTTTGAGCCAATTCCCACCCTTAAATATAAGATAACTAACTAACTAGTTCCATCCGACATGTCTTTCTGATCAGATTTGGAACCAAGATCGTTTGTGGCTCCTTAGCTGGAACTTTAAACCATTTTCGTTTAATTAATTTTATCGCGAAAGTAGCTTACCTAATCTCACATATGATGCAAAACTCTGTGTTTGATATTGAAATGGCATACTGTTATAGCTAATATCTCAATAGATTTGTGTCGATTTTTTAGCATGTCTTTGCTCCTATAGAAGCAATACAAGTTCAGAAATAATGTGCATTTTCATTCAAAGTCCGACCCTATATTTATATGTCTACGAGGCAGTGTTGAGTCCAAACGTAAGAACAAAACTACATTCGCACGTCGGTGATGACCCGACAGTTTTGTCCTTGAAGTTCTTCTGGGGGCCGTTTCACTAAACTTCGTACGACTAAAATGTTTGTAAGTGCACAATTATGATAGTCTGCAAATTTCACATTAACACTGTTTTCTGTAAACGATTATTGGATTTACATTTATTGAGCATAGGCTATGCTCAATATATGTAAATCCATTAATTCAAATTTCCAGACGATCCTAAATTTGCACTTACGAACATCTTAGTCGTACGAAGTTTAGTGAAACTGGCCCCTGGGGCCCGTTTCACTAAACTCCGTACGATCAAGAATATGGTAAGCGCAAAACTAAAATATACAACAATGGTCGCAGCCGAATTTTGAAAATATTTATTTCTTTGGTTGAATTGTCCAGACTTAGTGCCACAATATGTAAGTGGAAAGTGTTAACAGTAGTGCGCCACATTGAGGTTTTAAGTAAAGTCATAACAATCTTCGTACAAACATTTGTATCGTTTAGCCTGAGTGAAAAGAGACCCGGTATTGTTACAGCATACGAGGTGTGTCCGTAAAGTTCGTGGACACCTTGCATGTTAAGAAAAGTAACTCAATTGTGCTTCAATATGACTACATGTCCTATAAAATGTTATATTTTATAACTTACATCTGTATACATATTTTAAATCCGTTAACAAAATATCCGTATAATTATACATACTAATAGAACGATGGGCGGGGCACATGTTTGTACCAATATATGTTTATATGTTGTCTCATTTAAATATTTAAATTCTCATGTTCACTGTTCGCTATTGCTTCAATTCCCCCCATACGTGCAATTCTACGGAGCCCCGCAGGGGACGTAGAATTAGTTTTTGTTATTAATTCGTTCACCGAAATAACAATTCGTTGCCACGAAATAACAATTCACATTTCGTTCCCTCAAAATGAAAATTCGTTCGCACGAATTAACAATTCGTTCCCACGAATTAATAATTCGTTCCGTGAATTTAACAATTCGTTACCACGAAATAACAATTCGTTCCCACGGGAACGAATTGTTAATTCGTGGGAACGAATTGGGAACGAATTATTAATTCGAGGGAATGAATTGTTATTTCGTGGGAACGAATTAATAAAGAAATTCCATGTAGGTCTCCGTACATTTGCCATTAGCTCTAATACATATACGTGTTGTAATAAAATCCGCCGCAGTTAGTGAAACAGATCCTTGTATATCTTGTATATACGCATGCATATGCGCGTATAATTGACGTTTTCCGACAGCGTGCAAATAACATCGATGCCTTTGAGGAATACGGTGAAGCAAGGTTTTAGTGCTGAGGGCAAACCGCGGTTAATAATTCATTATGGAAGTCAATATATTCCTTAATTTAGATCAGTGATGAAGATAAATAAATTGATAACGTTGACATTGGTTCATGTGTTCCCAGCGTACACGTATATCCTGTGTATTATGCACATTCATACAGTACCGATAACGTACGCACGTGTCCGAAAATGCAATGTAAATGCAATGTAAATATAAGTAATACAATCATGGGTAGTTGCCTTTACTGTAGTATAAAAACATTTGATTTAAGTTTACGAGGAGTCCTTCGGGCTCCACGCACTTTAAACAGACCAAATGTTTTCATACTATAGTAAACGAAACAGCCCATGATTTGTGTCGCGCCCGATTGCGGACAGCACGATATAGTCAGCACATTGGTGTACGTCCGTACGTACGTTCGTACGTATGTGCGTCCGGGTTAAAGTTGTTCGGTATACTATTAAAGCCTCGGCGGGCGCGACATGCGGGCCGCGGCCATCTCATATTCCTTACATGTGTATCACCACAACATTGTATGTACATGTGCATGTGCATGTATATGCATTTGTACGATCTGATGAAAAAGGAGCGCCATGACTATTGCCACCGGTCTGTGCCTTGATAAACCTGCCTGGCCACAGTCTAATTTATACATGTGCAATGGGGTCAGCGTGTAAGTGCACATACGAACGAACACGACAGGTTGGTTCGTGTGTGCACTTACCCGCTGACCCCACTGTATGTGTTGGCTATTCTGTCGCACTGAAGAAGATTTACTATGATCGTCAGTCATATAATTAGATACTGATCCGACTCAACATGAAAGGCACTGCCTTTCATATGTTCACAAATAATAACACATATTAGTAACGTTAATGTCATCATAATTGTATATCTTATTATTGAATTAGATTATACCCAAGGTGTATGATCACGTGGTACTAACAACAACATCAAGTACCGAGTCAAAGTACGTATTCTCTTATAGTGTCCTTATTACGTAACGGATTTTGATGTAATATGGCGCATCAAACGCGTCCTGTTAAGCTGCATTTGGTGGTCTCTTTATTTTCTTTAACTTATGTCGTTTTTACGAAGAATCGATTTCCGTGTCTCCGACACGGAAATCGATTCATCACAAAAACGACATAAGACTGTGTCAAACTCAAAAGACCACCAAATGCAGCTCATGAAAACGCGTTTGCTGCGCCAAATCTCATCAAAATCCGTTGCATATTAAGGAAAATATCAAATAATACTTACTTTGGAGTGGGCGGCGTTGTCGTTGTTAACCACATGATCATGCACCTTGATACCTATGCCTGAAGGAAAAGGAAGTGAGTGTCCTAAATACATGACAATTACTAGTAATCAGAGTAGCTAAACGTTATTTATCCTGCAAGGATGGTCACTATATATAGTTTAATTTAACCCTTTCACTCCTAAGTAACTGAATGGGCTGCGATATGTTCGTTTTGCAACCAATCCAATCGTCGCAAAATGATTTTCAGACTATTCCATTTATAAAAAGGGGGTATTTGTTTTTCTCAAAAATATGAAAATTACTTTCAAACAGTGCAGATCCTGGTGAGACGGCTCGTTACGAGCCGGCTCATCTGGATCTGCACTGTTTGCATAAACCGCTATAGCGGGCTTTCGGGTTCAAAGGGTTAATTAAATGTGGCTGTGACTGAAGAAATGGGGTGATGGGTTTTGCGATAAGTGTATGTGCATATCAGCCTATGCATCCGGACAGTCTGATCAGGAACTACACTGCTCGCCATTCATCAAAGAAACGCCCATCGTGCTCCTAACAAACACTATATATCGTTTTGTTTTCAGGCTACATGAGTGTGTTATTTGATCATGAGCTACACTGGTCACAAATGCCACAATCCCCATTTATCAAGTCAAAACAACAAATTAATTCAACTGGTTTCTAGGAATGCTGAGAATGGAAACGTGCTTATACGTGTATAACTATTACCATTTCCTAGCTAAAACGTGTTATGTGTCGCACATTGTGCTTTCTGATACAATATAAGCGAGTATGCCTGACCAAATTTTCTACCATTCAGAGATAGTATTTGTATATCTGAATAAAACTCCATGGAAACGGATGGCATACAATGATGATATAGGAACAAATATACCATACATATTACATTGAATATCTGAGACATGACCTAAGACTCGGTGTCTTTCATTATTGTTGTAAATAATATTCTCACCCACGGGCCCACGTCTCATTTGATACGAAATAGTTGACTAGCATGAAGAAATGGAGCTTTTCGGATGTATGACAAATTCGTTGTCTTCCAATGGAATGATAAGGCTATATATACTTTCGTTTCCTTCTTAAACACAATGGAACGCAAGCCCGTCAATATCTTTCCATATTGACGTCCCGTGACTTCATGTTGATTAGTGCCGGAACTACGTTTCACCTCTTAAAATTGTTCCTTCTACATCAATACTGATTTGTTTCATATTTTATTTATATTCTGTATATATTTCGAGGCACCTACAACTTGTGGCGGAATTTATCGGGGTATAAACTTGGAAAAGTCGCGGGAATACTGGACGAAAGCCGGAAGGCCTCGTCCAGTATTCCCGCGACTTTTCCAAGTTTACATCCCCGATAAATTCAACAAAAATACCATTCATTCCTTATAATTCCAGTATTTTAAATAAATTCATCAAGAAAATGTGTTTATTTTCCGTTTGTTTTTTTAAGAATTATTTTAACTGCGCCTCACGGTTACGGAAAGTAGTTCGGCGTGGGAGTTTACTGGGATATAAATTTTGGACAGAGACTTGCTACGAGCCAAGAAAATGTTAGGGAATTGTGTAAATATGTTTGTGCTGGAATTATACGTATATAATACAAAGTTTGTTTGATGTGTATGTGGATACATGTTTTGCACGAGTATAGCCGCGCAAGCTATTGCGCTCCTAAAAGTCGGGCATTATCGAAGGTGCATGATCACGTGGTTACAACAACAACAACAATGGCTGAACTTGTTGAAAGAGCGCCCACTCCAAAGTAAGTATTATTTGATATTTTCTTAGATAGGCAACGGATTTGTGTGGTCACGGGAGTAGACACGGAAATCGATTCATCGCAAAAACAACAGACATTTGGGCCAACGGACCGAGACCACCAAATGCAGCTTAACAAGACGAGTTTGATGCGCCATACTTCATCAAAATCTGTTACATAATAAGGACAACATAACAAGAATACGTACTTTGAATCGGAGGGCTTCTGGAATTTGTCAGTATTTGTTGTTGTTGTTGTTGTAACTATTGTTGTTGTGATCATACAAATTGATATCGCACGCTCCGGAACTCGTGCATATATGCACATACATGTACAGCATCAAATACAGTGGGGTCAGCGTGTAAGTGCACACACGAACGAGCACGACAGGTTGGTTCCAACCTGTCGTGTTCGTTCGTGTGTGCACTTACACGCTGACCCCACTGTAACCTATACATATTGTATGACGGGTAATTCACTGACTGAATGGAAACCGGTGCAAATCCTGACTGCGCATATGGGTAGGCCGCACTGGATCTACACTGGTCAAAAATTGTATAAGCCCCATTGCTCCAGTCACAGCCACATATGTTGCCGAAGAGGACTCTAAATATAATGGAGTGTTTCTTAACCGGACACCGTGTGAGGTCCCCAGGGTGTCCGGTACAGAAATGCTCCGATGTAATTCAAGCACATGAACGATCATATACAGTGCAACCTCTCTACAACAGCCACCCATGGGAAGAGGCAAAATTGGCTGTTATAGAGAGGTGGCTGTTGTAGGGAGGTTAATGCTGAATACAATTTTATCGTCTGATGTTTATTTATTTTCTTCAATAATTCTCAATAAAAACATGTTTTGACAGCATTTTAGAATCATTTCCAATGGAAATGATTCTAAAATGCTGTCAAAACATGTTTTTATTGAGAAAGAATGCAAAATCAACATCAGACGACAATGTTCATGCTCAGCAGTGTAAGGGTTAGATATAGAGGAAATCATCCATTTGGGATATAAAATAGCGGCTGTTACAGAGAGGTGGCTGTTGTAGAGAGGTGGCCGTTCGGGGAGGTTCGACTGTACAACGTATGTGTGTTTTGTGGTCAAGTACATACATTTCACCATATTTAACGACATTTAAGAAGACATATATTTGTCTGTATATCCACGTTACATAGGTTATACTATATATTAATATCTGCTAATATATATGATTTAGTTATTGACCGTGTCGCAATCGGATGCATTGCCTTGCCAATTCTGAGGCGCCACGTCTTACTAGCAGATGTTTTGAGAAGTGTCAAGGTGCATGATCACGTGGTTGTGACAACAACAACAGTGGCTGAAAGTGTTGAAATCTTGTCCACTCCAAAGTAAGTATTATTTGATATTTTACTTAATATGAAACGATTTTTTTATGAAATATCGCGCAGCAAACGCGTCTTAATGAGTTGCATTTGGTCGTCCAGGGAGTTCGGCACTGACTTATGTCGTTTTTGCGAAGAATCGATTTCCGTGTCTACCCACACGGAAATCGATTCTTCGCAAAACCGACAGAAGTTTGGGCCAAAGTACAGATACCACCAAATGCAGCTTAACAAGACACGTTTGATACGTAATCGTTCATCAAAATCTGTTACATAATAAGGACACAACAAATGAATACGAACTTTGAATCGGAGGGCTTCATGAAGTTTCAGTACATTTGTACTAAATGTGCACTAAACATGACTGTCACCGAATATGTGACAAAATACTTCATACCCGTTATGGTGTATTCCGCATGTAATGCGTTAATGCACCATAATACGTGTCATCAATACAGTTCGAAACACGCAGGTCGTTTCATTGAGAAATTCTCAAAATCTGTAGACCAAAGAAAACATGTATGAAAAACGATACTTTATGTCAAGCATGTGCAAAGATTACGCTTACCCCTACGCTTGTGATTTTCACATGAACAAAGACACATCCGAATGGCATTACAATCGAGAATAAACCATGCAAACCATTATTAAGGTACAGTGAAACCTCTCTAAACCGGACACCCTGGGAGGTCCCCAGGGTGTCCGGCTTAGAAATATTTCACTGTAAATCAATAATTTGATCATTCCCAGGCATAGCTGTGTGCTATGTGTGCACGAACAGACATTATTACTTAGATATCAATGTTTGCCTAGAAATTGCCTGTATTTGCCTACTGCAATAGCATACACAGTCCATGCTGATACGGCGTGTTTTCCAGTCTGATACTGAAACATCTAGTCTGATACTGCCATTTCTAGTCTGATACCATCGTTACTAGTCTGATACCACCGTTTCCAGTCCGATACCATGTCTCGCGAGCGTATTAAACCAGTTCCTTTGGGCATGCGCATTGCGCATGTTTACTTTATCGGCTGCGTCAATTTTGACAGATGCTGGGAATTTAAATTTGTATGCTCTGTATTTCATCATTCATTCATGGATAACGGTATATATTTTAATAAAGGATTATCACGACTGCCGGATGATTGATATTGAAATTGATATCTAAGTAATCTAAGTAATAAAGACGTTAATACGTGTCTTGTTTGATATCGGCCTAGGTATCGTCCCTCGGTAACTTGGCATCAGCCTTCGACCTTCGGTCTCAGGCTGATACCAAGTTACCTCGGGCCGATACCTAGGCCGATATCAAACAAGCCACGTATTAACCTCTAATTATCACCTGCTATAAATGACCAAGAAACTCATAAACAATAAGATCACATGTGTGTTCTTGGTGTTCGGTTTAGAGAGGTTCCACATTAACTGTAGTTCAGTTTCACAAAGCTATATTGTAACTAGGCTGTGGGCCGTTTCAGAAAACTTCGTACGACTAAAATATTCGTAAACATCAAGCTAGTCTGTAAATTTCATATTAACACTGTTTTCTTGTAAACAATTACTGGATTTACATTTATTGAGCATCAATGTAAATTCATCAATTCATATTTTGTACTTGCGAACATTTTATTCGTACGAAGTTTTGTGAAACGTCCTCCTGGTGGGGATAAAAATATGGCCACATTTTAGAGCGAGTCAAACTTGTGCGGTCCTTATTATGCCCCGGCATATGTCTATGCAAGTATGTCTAGGGGCATGTTGTTTTCGTTATTCTGTCTATCCGTCCGTCCGTTCGTCAGAGTTTTGTTAAATGTTTTGTTTGTTAGTCCAGGCGGCGGCCAGGGTGGCCATGGGCCTTTGCTCTCCTACTCTAGGTATATGGGATCAAGTTAACATTATTCCCGGGTCACACAATAATTACATCTGGTTCTACTGTCTTTTACAATGTAAGTGTACATTGACGACCCGTTATCAATTCACATAACACGCATGCGTCCGAACAAGCGGGCATTAGTGTACTACGTGTACTAGTATGTTGTCGTTGACAACTGTACCCCACCGCACACCCAGCACTCATTCTCGTATTGGTCAATATGCATGTATATGCGACATCTGCGAGATTTCATGATACATGTATATAGTTACAGAAAATGGGATATTTTCCGTAAATGACTTCAGAAGTGGACACAAATTTAACAAGTTTTCTGTAAATGAAGTCAAAAGTTGACAAAAAATTATATTCCGCATGTACTCCTAGATTTTTGTCAACTTTTGACTTCATTTATAGAAGACTTGTTAAATTGTGTAAATGTATTTCATGACATAACGCAGTTGTCTGAAGGTATAATATAACTGCATGGCTTCTCTCATATGAGCTACACTGATTGGTGACCCGGTACAAGGACAAGTAAATTGGCATCAAATCATATGCATGTACATGTGCACCTTATTAGAGCACTCGCAGAAATACAGACCTGTAGCCGATTTCATCAACATTGCAAAGTATACTTTAGTAGCAAAGTATACTTTGAGGGAGAAATTTTCAATTTTATGATAAATTTTTAATTTTTATTATACTGAATTTATTACATTATCACAGCCAATTTGGCTGTGATAATGTAATAAATTCAGTATAATAATTCTGCATAGTTTTAATCATCAACTATATGCAATCGTTAGTTCTATATGAAATAATGCATTTCGGAAAAATCAATGATTGCTCCCTCAAAGTATACTTTGCTAGGAAAGTATGCTTTGCAATTTTGATGAAATCGGCTACAGATGTGTTCCACAAACGAACACTTGCCCATTGTTTTCACATCGTGTTCATGTTTTTAATTAAACAACACTGTTGTCGTTGGTTTACATGTGTCATGTTTAGACAAACGAAAACGTCGTCTTCTATAGCTAATTATAATCATAGTACTGAAAGTACTGACATATGTTATCTCCACACAAACTGATCATTTGCGGAACTAGAGACTGAACGTTGCATGTTTACTCAATCATCATCGAGAGGCAAATGTACTGTGATGGTGCAAACCCATTCCCATCCATACGTTTTCTCTAGAATAAATTACTGTTTGAAACTCCCAGAAACTGGCGGCTTAACTATGCGAACTAAAGATAATAGCTGCTGTATAATGTCTTGATTCGTATTTTCCATAAGTTAATTGCCAACAACTGTGAAAAGTATAGAGAATAGTATATGTAGAGTTTTATATACGAAGCAAGACAGACAAAAACGCCATAGGATAAGTTGCCACGGGCACTATTTTCTTGGTCGTACTCGCCATTTAGGCTGCCCCCATAGACTTTTGCGCGGCATAATATGCTATCTCAAGGGAGATAACCAGGGATTCCGCTGGGGAAAATAAAGAAATCGCCACTTCAAAAAAAAAGAATAAAAAAGATCAAAAAAAAAAAGAAGAATAACCAATAGGATAAAAATAAACAATTGGTGATACAAAATTGCAATTTTCGAAAAAAATTGTTTATTTTTATCGCCAATTGCGAAAGTGGCGATCGCCTGCGGAATCCCTGGATAACATATAAAAAAACTAAAGCGAATTGTAAGTGGCACAACATGCCGTGAAGGAAACGCGGAAGGAGTTCAATAATATCGTTTCCGCATGTAGAAACAACCAAAAACAATATGCCTTTCTATACAATACAATACAATACATTTTATTCACTCTAAGCCACATACCTTAGGTATACAATAGATTACATAATATAACGATGGGTACAAATACAAAATGCATATGTATAAGCTCACTAGTCATTATAACCATAAAGCATTTCTTATAAAAATAGCTAAATTTCTTAATTGCTTTCCAGATTTTTTCTCAAATAGCTGTGCGAATTTTAAAATATTTGGTCTTCTAAAATAAAATGGCTTGATATACCGTTTTCGAACTTCATCATAGAAGCGGCACTCGAAAAGGAAATGAAACTCGTCACCGAGAGCACCAACGCCACATTTGTTGCAGACCCTGCTTGCTCTCGGCACACCTGTCCATCTACCAGTTTCGACCGCCAGTCTATGATTACAAGTTCGAAATCTGGTCAATGTTTTTCTTAACCTTTCCGTGAGATTAATTAAATATGTTTCTAATCCAAACTCTGTTTTAAAGATTCTATACGTAATTCCACATACATAGCGTTGTACAACACGATCGATTTTACTTCGTTCCATTCGTATTCGTTTGTTTCCTTCGAAAACCTTCAACAAATCTTCGCTGTACACATGCACTGTTGAACTGCCCGTGACACAAACACGTCAATTATTATAACAACACACATGAAATAATTGAGACAAGCCATGCGAGTTTGTACCTACGAACATGTACGATAATTCATGAAATATATTTACAGAAAATGTGATATTTTCTGTAAATTACATCGAAAGATGACAAAATTTTCATAGCAAATGCGGAATACTATTCCGCATTTGCTATGAAAATTTTGTCATCTTTTGAAATCATTGACGGAAAATATCGTAAATTTTGTAAATATTTTTTATGAGATATCGCACATATTCTAATGTCCAAAATCGCATGGCGTGTCTCATATATCCTCATTATAATTGGGATCAAATGGAAATTATTTCCGGGCCACAAAGGAAGTACTGTAAGGTTATTATCCCCTCGCCGATAGGCAAGCGGGGATAATAGGCGTGTAGACTCATAGGATTGTAACATATCATACATGTAGGCTTGTACAACTAGAAATGATCCATTGAGGGCTGTAAGATGGGTCTCTAACCGTCACCATAACACATCAAAGCGTTATTGATATGCTGCATTGGCTGGGATGGAGGTAACTCGATAAAAGAAGAGTCGATGCCAGACTGAGCATGCTCTAGAAAATTAGAAACGGACGTGTAGCCAGCACTGATAATATAGCAACATTTCAGAATGAACCTTCTTTTCATTTTGTGAAAATTGGTCAAATATTGATGTTATTATGATAAATTATTTGTCTATGGGAATTTAAGGGGGGGGGGGGGGGGGGGGGAGAGAGGTGGAGGAGATGGGAGAGGAATCGAAAAACGAAAAAAAATGGAATTTGACTCCGAAACCTGGCTACATGTATATACATATAGCTTAGAAATCATGATGTAACTAAGAAAACAAAAGTTAAATATTGAAAATCGGTCCACTATTTCTGAAATTAGAAAAATGTCCGCATGTAAAATCCCCATAGACTTCTTCACTCTGTGAAGATGTCTATGAAGTTTAACATGGGGAAACTGTGTTTTGCAATAACATCGATATTTGATCAAATTTATCGAAATAAAAATAATGCTCATTCTGAAATTTTGATATTTGGTTGAAATATTTGTTTGCATTATCTATATGGCCTTATCATTTGGTTTCGTGATGCGGGACACAGGCAGACGCAAAGAACAAGTGTGCTGACAAATATTGGCGATACAAAATTACAAGTTTCGAAAGAAAACAAATATTTATTTTGTTTTCGAAAATTGTATTTTTTGACTACACCCGTGTCTCCTACTTTCACATGACAGTTGTGCAGTAGAATCAACTACCCACCGACACCTGCCTGGCCAAGTCGCTGGATGCTTTCAAAAACACAGGTCTTGAAGGTCCAGCCGGCACTCTAGACTCATTTAATTCTACATATTTCTTCTTTGTCCTTTTCCTTTCTCTTACTGCAGCTTAACAAGACGCGTTTGATGCGCCATATTTCATCAACATCCGTTACGTAATAAGGACACTATAATATAATACTTACTTTGAATCGGTACTTGTTGTTGTTGTTAGCACCACGTGATCATACACCTTGACTACGATTGACCCATGTTAGCGCGATCCCGCTGTATACGTAACTGTGACTGGAGAAATGTGGGATTTATGACCAGTCAGAAGCGCCGGATCAAATAGCTCACGCATGTAGCCTGATATCGATATGTGTACATGTATGATGACATGTTAGAAGCATGGCGTGTGTTTCATGCATGAAATGACGAACAGTGAAGATCCTGATCAGAATGTGCAGATGCAGATGCTGATCTGGATCTACACTGGTCACACGCCCAATTATCCAGTCACAGACACATATGAACATTTATATTTATATCCCCATAATAAATAATAATCGCACCGGCATCGATATAGAGAATAGTAGGTTAGTGCCGTGATTGGGAAAAAATATCTGGCAAGGCTCAGGAAACGGGATGGGCGAGGCTCTGCCGAGCACATCCCGTTTCCCTGCCGCGCCAGATATTTTTTCCCATTCACGGCACTAACCTACTATTCTATTTATCCCGTCAACACCTACAAATGGCTGTAAAATGCAAAAATAGTATTGACTGGATATCAAAAATGTTTCACGGCACCGTGTTTCACGGCACATACGCACTGTGTTGACGGGATAAAAACACACACTTATGCTGTCACGTTCCATGCATATAATGCCTGCAGTACAATTTGACCTCGTTATACCCGATGATACACTGGGTGGTCCGGTATAGCGAGGTCACGCTGTATATGTACTGTTCAATAACCATACCAGTTATCATACAGGTAGTCATGATGCACGTGTAATATGTCATGTGTCATGTCTATAATGTCTGCATTGCAGTCGAATCTCGCTAACTCAGCCACCTAGTTATGAGTACATAACTCTAATTACATTTCATTACATCGCATTTCATACATGTAAGAGTTATGACGGAGTAGTCTTTCCAAATGTGCGTTTGAAGCGTTCTTTGTTTACGTTATATTTCTTGGAGAGTGACATAAGAATTTTGCTAATACATACTTTATTAGGTCAGTCTATGGTAATATTTTGTGTCATATTGTATACTTGTCTCTCAATGGCAATATAGCGAAGTATTAAAGTCAACTCCCTTCAATTTTGTTATATATTTTAGTGTGCTAAATGAAAATGCTGTTACGCAAATGTTTATCGTTGAAAGTGGTGTAGCGATATAGTGCAACCTGTTGCATATAAAGCGGAAAATGTGCGCCTATCAGCCAACATGTGTGGTCCGGTATAGCGAGCTTCCATTGCAGGGATTCCGCTGGCGATCGCCACTTTCGCACATGGCGATAAAAAATTACAATTTTCGAAAACAATTTTTTTTTTTCTAAGACTGTAATATTTTATCGCCAATTGTTTTATTTTTTTTGAAGTGGCGATTTTTTTATTTTCCCCAGCGGAATCCCTGCCATTGTATATGTACTGTGTTATCTCCATCAAACACATTGTCTATTGTATCATGTGCCCGAAAACAATCACCTGATGCAGTTTATAATATAACACTTACATACATGTATACTAGAAACGATACGGATTATATTTGTATTATATTTGTTTACTGTAATGTAATGTTATATCTTCATGTAAAGTACCACACATACATGTATCATGTGTATAGTGATGAAGCACAATACATTTATCAAGTTCCAGCCCAATAATGTCATTCATGGTGTTTCCATTCTTTGCGACAGTGTATTTTATTATCACCAAACTTCACCCAGGGGAATATAATGTCGTCAGTATCGTAATAAAATCATGTCGACGATTGTATTCTAGGCTGCCTGCTGAACGAAAAATCAGGGGCGTCGGAAGCATAATAAGATTGGTCCGGCGAAGTTAGGGTGTGTCCCCCACCCATCAACCCAAAGTGTATGTTGTTACCACTCAGTTGAACCGTCTCGTTGAGACTGTTCAACTGATTGGTAACAACATACATAATGATGAGAAATCAGAAAAATTGCAGAAAGCTATTTAGAAATGTGTGCATCAGCTGATGTATCAAACGAGATCTAACAGAGACGAAAAAGAAAACCGAAAATTCATGTTCAAGTGAACAGTATTGGAAATGCATATATATTTCACGATTTATTTTGTACATATGAATTATAAATAGTTAGATAAAAAATCATATTTGTGTTCACATTATATGGTAGGTTAGTGGTCGGGGAGCACATGAAGGGGTGATTCAACGATCGACGTTCATCCTTGCCAGAATGCAGTCTTACATGGTTTGACACTCGTGTATATTTTCTGCCTTCTGATACATGAGAGCTACATCCTGTTATATACCGTTGAAATGTAATAATGTTAGTACTGATCATATTACTTTTGGGGCTGGAGGCAAGTGTGATGTGGAATGGACCTGGCACCAGATCAGGATATTCTAATTCCAGGGCTGAATGTACATGTATATATTTCTGTAAATATTCAGTTCTGATTTTGGGAATTTCCCACATTATGGGCAGGCTAAATACGGGATAGTCCAACCAGTTGGCACGGCCTTAAATGACATCAGCTGTTGATATGCCGTCAAACACCAATACTCAACCAATCAATTGTTCAAATTAGTGGTCAGGCGGAACCTGTTCCGGCGTCCATGCAACTGTATATTTGGAAATTTACTTGTGCCGGCGTTGATCCTATGATCCTATGATACAGTTCATGTGAACAGTTTTAACAAATTTCATACCGAATACCGACTTGTAGGAAGGAAACTTTCCATTTCCGTTTTTTCCATTGTCTTTATTACTCCATGAACGTATATAGTGTGACCCCTCATTTGGACCGTCTCTTTTAAATGAGTGGCAACAGTATCTGCTTATAAGCAGGTATAAGATAACTACGTGTTTATATTGTTTTCTGTCACCAAACTGGTGCATCCTCAGCATGAACATATTGAATGTTTAATAAACTAATTTCTATCTCGCTATTGCTCGCTACGAAATTCATTTATTAAACATTCGATATGTGAACTCTAACTGTTACTTAAACCATTTCATTCATTATTATACAAATACATGTTAATCCCTTTTCGTTATATGGATTGGTTTCGCTTAATAAAGTGATCCCTTTAATGAATAGGTTCGCCTTTTCGCATCTCTATATATCGCTTCATTTGATTCCTAAAATACGATTGTTTCCCGCCATAAATCACGCCAATTAGTAACCCATATATGTAGTGACCTTTGTGATATAGCATAATGACATAAACTGCTTCTGATACGTGATAACCTGTACGAACACTGTGCATGTATGCCCTATTCAGACTGCGCGCATGCGCAAGATGGTCTGGGCTTACATGTACACTGGTCGGAATCGTCAATCAGTTCACTTTCCCAGTCATTGTGTTTCAATTATGCAATCAGCTAAAACATCATGATTGTTATTTAAATACGCCCTTCCCATACCGCTAGGACTATCATTTGGGTCGCAGACAGATACCAAAACCTTAGGGACACCACATAATTAGTAAAAAGTGTGTGGATAGAAAGGCAATTTATTTCATCCTGTTTCCTATACAATATAAGGTTTGATCTTGTCCAGCCTGCGGCCTTGGGTTCAAACAGTTCCCTCGGGCCACAGCAAACGTTTGCACACGGCTGGAAATGTTACATTTCCAACATTTGTTACATTTCCAACAAAAAAACAGATGTTATTTGAGCATTATATTCAGTATTTTCAGTACTTTTATAAATCATCCCATTCACGTAGATAATTGTCGATATTCATATTCCGGGGCCGCGTCATAAACGTCATGAACGTCATGAAGTAATGTCGTCATGAAGGTACTGCCGCGTAGTGACGTCATGAAGGCACTTCCATTACGCGCGGCCCCGGAATGAGCATTGCCTAAAGCCATATGCAAACAGCACGCGCTATATGTTTGACATGTGCAAACAACGGAAACCATGTAACAATAATTGGTTTCTCCCACGTCAAAAACACGTGTACATGTATTAATGCGTATACACGACACAAAAGAAAACGCGTCTATACCATAGTATACCATAGTGGTATAGTACGTGGCAAGAATTTCTATAACTATACGCATCACTAAAATAATAGTGTTCATGCTTGATGACAAAACAGTGGTCATATAGTCATTCGTATATAGTCATTCGTATTCGTATATAGTCATTCTCTATGTATATACTTGTTCTTGTTATAATATTAACCATTTCATCCCTAAGTAACTGGAATGTAATTTGATGTGTTAATTTTGCAACCCAATCCAATCATCACAAACTATTTTCACATGGGGTATTTTTGTTGTCAAATTAATGAAAAATACTTGCAAAAAGTGCATATCCAAATGAGACGACTCGTCACGAGCCGGCTCATCTGGATCTACACTTTTTGCCAATACCACTATACAGATCGGTGGTGTTTAAATGGTTAAGGGTGGGGGTGCGTACGCACCCGTCGAACCCCCTCTGCGTACGGGTCTGATAATAATGTATTCGCATTGGAGTGTCCATTTCATCGCCTACATCACTGGTATGGGTATTATTTCCAAACCACCACCATACTCATATTTTGGACATAATTTTGAAAGCGCTTCGACTTAAATGTAAAATTTCATTTGCTTTACATTGTAATTGTGCATACGAATGTGTTTGCCAACATAAGTGTGTGCCTCTATTTTTCAGTTGGGAATATAAACACGTATTGTTATCCTACAGTGTACATGTAGTATCCACACACACACAATATGTTCATGTACATGTACGTCCTAGTATGTGTGTGTAACAAACTGTTCTACACTATTTACGAAAACCCGGACATATGCATGTACATTGAATGCGTAGTTGATACCGACGCAACCACCCGTCGTCATTAACCTATTTCATGCTGATGATATGTCATTTTGTTTGTGAAAGATTATACATATTTCTTTATATGTCGGTATATGTCGTGACCACCATTTGAACCGTTCAAATGAGTGGTCACAACATATACTTTCATTGAGAAACGAAAAAAATAAAAATGAAATATTAAATATAGTTCATACCCGTAAAGGTGTATTCCGAATGGGTTAATTCACACATGCCCCATTGCTGTAGCAATGTGTAATTATAATGACAGTGGTTGTCACGCCTCCTCTGCTTCCTAACACGACTGCTTGTTCATTCTCACAATTATATTATGCAAGGTGTATGATCACGTGGTACTAACAACAACCACAAGTACCGATTCAAAGTACGTATTATTTTATAGTGTCCTTATTACGTAACGGATTTTGATGAAACATTGCGCATCAAACGCGTCTTGTTAAGCTGCATTTGGTGGTCTCTGTACGTTGGCGCAAACTTATGTCGTTTTTAGCTCACCTGAGCAAAGCAGCTCAGGTGAGCTATTCTTATGGCAAAGTGTCCGTCGTCCGTCGTCCGGCGTCCGTCGTCCGGCGTCCGTCGTCCGTCGTCCGTGAACATTTTCAATCATCTTCTTCTCCCGAACTGCTGAGCCGATGTTGGTCAAACTTTACAGGGATGATATATGGGTGATGCCATTTCAGATTTGTTAAAATGAAGGTCATCGACAATCCAAGATAGCCGCCGTGGAAAAGTAGGTCAAATTCTTAAAAAATCTTCTTCTCACGAATCGCGAGGCCGATTTTGACGAAACTTTGTATGAATGATCGATAGTTAATGCTGATTCAGATGTGTTCATATGGTGGCCAGAGGGGTCAAATATGGGTCAAATTTTATTTTTGACGAATATGGTCATATAATATATCAAATCGAAGGTATCGACTAGTCGATCACTCTGGGGCATTTTTTGTCTAAATCAGATGATTTTGTCATCCAAGATGGCCACCGAAAGGTAAAAAAGTTGTTCTTTTACTAAAGATTTCAAACGTATTCTTCTTGTGAACTGCTTGGCCGATATTGGCCAAACTTAACTGTAATGGTCTGTGGGTGAAGCCTGTCCATTTTTCTTAAAATGGAGGTCATCACCAAATCCAAGATGTGCGCCGTTGAAAAGTAGGTCAAATTGTCAAAAAAATCTTCTTCTCACAAACCTCCAGGCTGATTTCGACGAAACTTGGTGTGAATGATTGATATTTAACGCTGTTTCAGATTTGTTCATATGGTGGCACCTGGGTCAAAAATGGGCGTGGCCCGAGGGGTCAACTAGGGGTCAAATTATATTTTTGACCGAATATGGTCATATGATATATCCAATCCAAGGTATCGACGAGACGATCACTCTGGAGCACGTTTTGCCAAAATCAGATGATTATGTCATCCAAGATGGCCACCGACAGGTCAAAAGGTTGTTCTTTTACTAAAGATTTCAAAGGACTTCTTCTTGTGAACTGCTTGGCCAATATTGACCAAACTTAACTGAAATGGTTTGTTGGTGAAGCGTGTTCATTTTGTCAAAATGGAGGTCATCACCAAATCCAAGATGTCCGCCGTTGAAAAGTAGGTAAAACTGTCAAAAAATCTTCTTCTCACAAACCGCCAGGCCGATTTCGACGAAACATTGTATGAATGATCGATAGTTAACGCTGATTCAGATTTGTTCATATGGTGGCCTCTGGGTAAAAAATGGTCATGGCCCGAGGGGTGAAATAGGGGTCAAATTTTATTTTTGACCGAATATGGTCATTTTATATATCAAATCGAAGGTATAGCAGTAAATCACATGCAAATTCGCAATATATGTTAGATCAGAAGGTACCAACAAATCCTGTGGAACATTTGAAGTTGTAAGTGAAGAGTCTTTGTGAAATCAAGATGACCACTATGGAGGCTTTTAGTTGAGCGATACAGGCCCATTTGGGCCTCTTGTTTATTTCTGTGTCGGTCGTTTTTGCGAAGAATCGATGTCCGTGTCTACCGACACGGAAATCGATTCTTCGCAAAAACGACAGAAGTCTGTACTGAACTCCCTAGACGACCAAATGCAGCTCATGAAGACGCATTTGCTGCGCCAAAATCCATTTCATATTAAGGAAAATATCAAACAATACTTACTTTGGAGTGGGCGACATTATTGTTGGTGTAACCACGTGATCATGCACCTTGTTATACACAGACGCCTGCGTTACTATTTTCCACATTATCTACGTTTCTGAACATCTATTGGCAATACATGTACCACCGCACAATACCCCAATGCAGCAAGTTCCAACTTGTCTTGTTCTTTCGTGTGTGCACTTACACGCTGACCCCACTGTAATTCATGTAATAAACAAAATGTAAATATTTTTCTGCATTTTTTTCTCATTTCGCATTAAAAGTGTATGTTGTTACCACTCAGTTGAACCGTCTCGGCGAGACGGTTCAACTGAGTGGTAACAACATACACTTTGGGTGGGTAGCGAACCAACCTGTCATGTTCGTTCGTGTGTACACTTACAACGCTGACCCCACTGTAAATGTGGGATAGACCCTGTTGACTCGGCCTTACATAACCTTAGCTTCTGATAGGCCGTTAAACACCAATAAACAAAGAAACAAAATCAACTCACAAACAGGTCACTGGGGACTTTTATGCTCACCTTGTTTGTAGGTCAAATGTGTTTTTTATTGCTTAGCTCCTTCACCAATTTCAATAATATTTGCCCACAATGTGTGTATCTGGATGGTGCTTTGTTCCGCATACGACCCATTCCCGGACACCCAAGGTCAATGTCACTGGGGACTTATGTTCACCTTGTTTGTAGGGGAAATGCGTTTATTATTGTGTTCTCAATTGCTCCTTCAATTTAACTCCTTCACCAATTTCAATAATATTTGTCCACAATGTGTGTATATGTATGGTGCTTTGTTTCGCATACGATCGAACACCCAATGTCAAGGTCACTAGGTACGTATGTTCACCTTGTTTGTAAGGAAATTGCGCTTACCGTTTTAACATGTTCTCAATAGCTTCTTCACCAGTTTCAATAATATTTTCCCACACTGTTGGTCTAGGGATTTGCTTCGTAATAACGATGCTCTTTTACCATCAAGGCTGCAGGTAGTGGAATCCGTGTTCTGTGAACACATTTTCTTGTATTTTTGAAGTGTTTATTTGAATAAGGTTGATGTCATAGGGCGTGAAAGATACATATCCGACCCGAGGCTCGAACCGGGGACCTCCGTATTCCCGTACCATCGCTCTAACCGACTGAGCTAGCCGGGCACGAATAAAAATCTTCTCCCTATAGTGAGTTACGTACATGTACCGTGACATACTTCCCCGCAAATTTGAAATTCGTCCCCGAATTCTATATTTAATTCGCATCAGAATTCCATATTTTGACATCATCATAACCATACCCTTCATGGTCAAACAGCATCATTTATCATCACCCAAATACACAGCTCGTCATAAATATCGTATTTAAAGTGGCCCATATAGTCTTCGGACTGGTGGCTACTATAAACTAACTGACCCAGTAGTAGTCCATATTTTTGGTACAATTTGGGCAGTATGTATCTGTCAAATGTCGCAGGGGCGAGAAAAATGTGCTCCGGCCCGGGTTTCGAACCCGGTATCTCTGGGTTACCGTACCATTGCTCTAACCGACTGAGCTAGCCGGGCACGAATACACACCTTCTCCCCATCGTGAGTTACGTACCGTGACAATGGCAGTTCACTTTTTCATTCCAACATTGCCTGCTACCCAGAAGGTTCGTGCTTATGTAGGCGAGGACGTTATATGAAATAAATCAACGTTGCTGTAGACCGGCTTCTGTAGAGTGTCTTCGAATGCAGCGGTGTCTCGTGTTGATAATATTGACATTTGATATAACACTATTAAGTCAGTAATGTCTCTGTTTGTACGCTGGTACAATGTATACAAGAGTTGTCTGCAGACCTGTATGTAATAGTTACTGCCCTAATCGAGGTGTTCATGTGTTTGAACAACCTACATGTGCCCATGAAACACCTCGCCGCTTTCATGTGTTTGAACAACCTACATGTGCCCATGAAACACCTCGCCGCTTTCATGTGTTTGAACAACCTACATGTGCCCATGATCAAACAACCTACATGTGCCCATGAAACACCTCGCCGCTTTCATGTGTTTGAACAACCGACATGTGCCCATGAAACACCTCGCCGCTTTCATGTGTTTGAACCACCTACATGTGCTCATGAAACACCTCGCCGCAAAAGCGTCGAGGTGTTTCATGGGCACATGTAGGTTGTTCAAATACATTAACACCTCGATTAGGGCAGTAACTATTACATATCTAACTGTGGCCATACACAAATAGGATGACCTGTATGTACTTTGATGAGAACAAACAATGTTTTACCAAGTTTTAGTAATATATTAAGGGCTACTGAAATTTTATTGTTTGATACTGCAGCACCGGGGGCCCGTTTCACTAAACTAAAGTGCAAAATTATGATTTGACATTAACAATATTTTCTTGTAATCAATTATTGGATTTACATGTATTGAGTATTGGCTGCATATTCAGCATATGTTCAATAAATGTAAATCCATTAATTGAAAATTCCAGACTATCCTACATTTGCACTTACGAACATCTTAGTCGTACGAAGTTTAGTGAAACGGGCCCCTACTGATAAAGAACATAATGTAAGTTAATGGCTGTTATCAAATGAAGCTGGTGATACGGTTTTCATGTGGTTACCGATGATTTCACATGACCTGGTTAAATGATTCACATGAAAATAATCATTAAATTGTTGGCCCTTTTCAACGTTTTGGTATGTAAACCATATATTTGGAGAAGCATCTCTCCCTATAGCTTGCATCCATTACGTCACAAAGGACGCTGATTCTCTTTCCTGTCCAGTGCTCGCTCTGGTTTTCCTCATTAATATGCATGAGGCAATATTAAGACAGGTCTATTTCACCGTGCCGTCGAAATTACAGACTGCGTTACTAGCTGTCACTCCGACTTCTAGCTTGATGTCGGACGCAATAAACGTGTGACAGTCACGAAATGCATGGACTAAACTAATATGTGACCAGTGTAGCTCCTGATCGCCTAAAACGTTCACGCGTGTATTGCAAATACATGTAGATTGTTCCCGTAATTTAAAATCTAACTTTTGTTTTCTTAACTACATCATTTTCTCGCCAGGTTTCCGTCGGAGTCAAGTTCCAAAATGTTTCGTTTGTTGATCCTTCAGGATCAAGAAACGAAACATTTTGGAAATTATCTCCCATGTTAAATTCCCATAGGAAAATCGTTTTTCAGCAATAAAATCAATATTTGATGGAAATTCATCAACAAATTTGTTTTGGGGATGGTGACTTTTTTGTTATTGATGAAAAAGTACTTACTTTTAAATATTTGTTAGATTTAATGTGTTTAATAGCCAAATGTTCGTCGGCAGAAAAACGTGGAACAGACAGGTATGTCGATTTTGGAACTACGAGTTCGTTATTAGACAACGATTATTTTACCTCAATTCTCTAGCAAACAATGGAGATCAAGGGCCCGTTTCACTAAACTTCCTACGACTAAAATGTTCGTAAGTGCAAATTTAAGATCGTCTGTAAATTTCAATTTATGGATTTACATTTATTGAGCATAGGCTGCATATGCAGCCTATGCTCAATAAATGTAAATCCAATAATTATTTACAAGGAAACATTGTTAATGTGAAATTTACAGACTATCATAATTTTGCACTTACGAACATTTTAGTCGTAGAAAGTTTAGTGAAACGGCCCCCAAGTCTACATTGGTCACGAACACAATAAGCGCATTACTTTGTTTTGGGCGAGTCACATTTAATTTCGACGTGTTCGTGCATCAATCACAGTTAGAAGGATTACATAACCCACGCTTAGACAGAAATAATCTATTTGCAATACTGCCACAAAGTGTAAACATTATGTTGGAGATGAATTCTAAATACGAAATGGTTTTCTGACTGACAGATATGACCTGATATTGATTCTAGTACACACATGTACATACATAATCCAATATATTAAACTGATGGAGTAAACACGAGTGGGATTGAAATAGATCGTATACTACAAAAGTTTAGTGGTATGAATTATCTATTGCACGATCCACTGTTATTTATAACGTACATGTAACTTGTCAATATTTAGTATGCCCCCGGTCTAGGTAGAGCCGGAGCTAACAAGTGTTTGGACTCTGTGTCCGTCCGTGTGTCTGTGTGTGTGGTATATTAAGAAGTTCGCCGGAGTTCGCCCAATTTCGGTCATAATTTCTCTATCACTTGAAGCATTACTTAAATATTTCAACACTGTATACTTGTTGACAAATGTAATACATTCATGTTGCTCATAACATGATCATGACCTTTCGACCATGATCATTTTACCTTCAAACGTTGAAATTGTTCACACATTACGAAGTTTGCCGGAGTTTCTCAATTATGTAATAACGTTTAAAACGCTTGATGGATTGCTTTAATATTTTACAAATGGACAAATGCCACACATCTGTGCTTCCCTTAACATGGTCTTGACCATTTGACCTTGACTTTCGACCTTCACAACGTCGAACTTTTTCATACATTAAGTAGTTCGTCGGAGTTTCTCAATTATGTCATCACTTCTATAATCCGTGATGAATTACTTTTTATCCCATCAACACAGTACGTATGTGCCGTGAAACGTGGTGCCGTGAAACATTGTTGATATCCTGTCAATACGACCTAATCGCTGCGTATGAATATGTGCGGTGGCTGGGGTTATTTGTTTTGCATTTTAACGCCTTTTTTATGTTTTGACGGGATAAATAGAATAGTAGGTTAGTGCCGTGAATGGGAAAACATATCTGGCGCGGCACGGAAACGGGATGTGCTCGGCAGAGCCTTGCCCATCCCGTTTCCTGAGCCTTGTCATATATTTGTTCCCATTCACGGCACTAACCTACTATTCTCTATAACATATCAATACATCATACGTGTGAACAAATGACACACATCCATGCGTCCCTTATTATGACCATTGACGTTCATAACTGAGCTTATCGATGCTTATCACTTTTCCTTAATTAACTTTTCCATAGTTTATCCAACCTACCACCGGAGACACCGTATGCCGACACGTCACATTCCTTGTTTTCTACATGGCATACATCGTCTTGCGTTCCTTTCTCACGCGATTTACGTTATGCGCGACGTCCTTTCCTGTGATGACAAATTATATCATAGCGCTCTTAAAAGATAAACCACACGTTCACTCTTCAATGTGCATGATCACTTGATTATAACAACAACAACGCCGCCCACTGCAAAGTAAGTATTTTTTTGATATTTTCCTTAATATGCAACGGATTTTTATGAAATATGGCGCAGCAAACGCGTCTTCATAAGCTGCATTTGGTCGTCTATGGAGTTTGGCACAACCTTGTGTCGTTTTTGCGAAGAATCGATTTCCGTGTAGGAGACAGAAGATTGGGCGAAAATACAGAGACCACCAAATGCAGCTTAACAAGACCAATTGATGCGCCGTATTTCATCAAAATCCGTTACGTAATAAGGACACTACAAAATAATACGTACTTTGAATCGGTACTTGTTGTTGTTGTTAGTACCACGTGATCACACACCTTGCTCTTACGCAATGAAAAAGTGTAAGCATCTACTGGAAGTGTGAACTGTGCAGTTGCATTCACACAGCTTGATTTCAGGCATGAACGTCTAATACAGTGGAACCTCTCTAAATCGGACACCAGGGAAATATATGTGATCTCATTTTGAGAGTTTTCTTGGTAACGCATGTCACAAAATAATGCATGTTCATGATTACAAAAGACACAAGTATGTCCCGGAATGGTTTTATGCCTGATTTACAGTGGAACATATGTAAACCGGATGCCCTAGGGACTTCCCAGGGTGTCTGGTTTAGAGAGGTTTCACTGTATATACTCACAATCATTGACTAATATTGGCAATATTAATTCAGCATTTAGTGGAACTTATATCCTTTGGAGATCCATATACATGTACCTGCAGAATGTTTATCCATATGCTAATATCGATTCATCTTCACGTGGAATTACGTATAGAATCTTTAAAACAGAGTTTGGATTAGAAACATATTTAATTAATCTCACGGAAAGGTTAAGAAAAACATTGACCAGATTTCGAACTTGTAATCATAGACTGGCGGTCGAAACTGGTAGATGGACAGGTGTGCCGAGAGCAAGCAGGGTCTGCAACAAATGTGGCGCTGGTGCTCTCGGTGACGAGATTCATTTCCTTTTCGAGTGCCGCTTCTATGATGAAGTTCGAAAACGGTATATCAAGCCATTTTATTTTAGAAGACCAAATATTTTAAAATTCGCACAGCTATTTGAGAAAAAATCTGGAAAGCAATTAAGAAATTTAGCTATTTTTATAAGAAATGCTTTATGGTTATAATGACTAGTGAGCTTATACATATGCATTTTGTATTTTTACCCATCGTCGTATTTTGTAATCTATTGTATACCTCGTGTGTCACGTATGTGGCTTAGAGTGAATAAAATGTATGATTATTATAGTATAATCCGCAGACGATAAATTGCTACTTGTTTACAAACAAACCGGTCATAAACAAAATACAGAATAGGTGAGACAGGTAAATATACCCGTGTGTGTATTCCTTTTCAATATTGATTTTCAGACTAGTCACCAAGGCTTATGCAGTCGAGGGGTTAGAGTGACAGATATCAATGACAGCGGACCTGAGTTCGAATCTTAGTTTTTCAGACATATAGATATACTCTCTGTTTATTTCGTGAAATTCTTTCAAATATTGATTTTATTACGAAAAATTAATGTGTCCGTATGGGAATTTAACATGGGGGAAAAGGAGGTGGAGGAGTGTGGGAGGAGTCAAAAAACGATAATTTTTGGAAATTGACTCCGAAACCTAGCTAGGAAGCTTGGAAATGATCTAACTAAGAAAAGAAGTTCAATTTTGAAAATCGGTCGAGTATTTCTGAAATTCTAAAAATGTTCCCATGTTAAATCCCCATAGACATCTTCACAGATCCCCAAAGACATATTTACTCTGTGAAGATGTCTATGGGGATTTAACATGGGGAAATTGTTCTTTTGCAATAAAATCAATATTTGACCAAATTTCACATAAGCACTGTGTTGACGGGATAAAACACTAGTGATAACCCTCGCTGTTTCACCTATATCCCTTTCCAGCAACAAATCATAAAAATACCACAATAATATCGACAAAAATGTAATGTGTTTTGTGAGGTTCGAACTCTCGTCTAGATTGAATGAAAACAATATCTACACAAGTGTGGATATTCTGCCGCTTCGATACCACTAAGCCACATTGCATGTCTGTTTGTCAGCATTGACTTACATGCACACTATACTCAACAATTGACCTCCAGCAACTTATTATCGTCTTCCATTTTTATCCTATTTAAACACAATAACAACATGTTTGATAGTTATGACAGCATTTCCGGCGGCGATACTTATTATAAATGCATGATGGTCACCGTATGGATATTTAGTATTACAGTCGAACCTCCCCGAACGGCCACCTCTTTACAACAACACCCGCTCTATAACCATGATAACAGCCGCTATTTAATATCCCAAATTGATGATTGACTCTGTATCTATATGTAACCATTAGACAGTTGAGCACGAAAATTGTCGTTTGCTGTTGCTTTCGCCTTCTTTCTCAACCAAAGCATGTTTTTGATGAGAATTATCGAACAAAATAAATAAACAGCGGACGACAAAATTTAATTCAGCATTAACCTCCCTACAACAGTCACCGCTCTACAACAGGCCGGAAGGCCTTGTCCAGTATTCCCGCGACTTTTCCAAGTTTATATCCCCGATAAATTCCACAAAAAGGCCATTCATTCCTTATAATTCCAGCATTTGAAATAAATTCATCAAGAAAATGTGTTTATTATTTTCCGTTGTCTTAAGAATTACTTTAACTGCGCCTCACGGTTATGGAAAGTAGTTCGGCGTGGGAGTTTACTGGGATATACATTTTGGACAGAGACTTGCTACGGACCAATCAAATGTTAGGGAATTGTGTAAATATTGTTGTGCTGGAATTATTGGTACATATTTATGCTGATAATGCCTTTTCAAGTTCGCAATGCAGAGCCGCATACCTTGGCATAGTCCTATGTCTGATTTACGGTGGAACATCTCTAAACCGTACACCCTGGGGACCTCCCAGCGTGTCCGGTTTAGAGAGGTTCCACTGTATACAAATATGTCACAAACCTTCCCCGTAACTCTTACCGCCATGCTCATGTGTATTGGAACTACTCTAAGCCGGACACCCTGGGCGGTGCCCAGGGTGTTCGGCTTAGAGTAGTTCCAATACACATTCGTCCGAGACAAGATGGCGCTTCATGAAGTGCACGTATTCTGCAGCAATAATTCCGGTGCTCGTGAACGCTTTCACCCATGCGTAACTGGAATGGAGTTTGATATGTTAACCAATCCAACTGTCACAAAAGGGTTTTCATATTAGTACATGTATGGTAAACGGATACTGTTTGTTCTCAAAAATAAAAATTACTTTCAAAAAGTGCAGATCCTGATGAGATGGCTCGTTACGAACCGGCTCATCTGGATCTGCACTGTTTGCATAAACCGCTATAGCGGGCTTTCGGGTTCGAATGGTTAAAATAGGACATCAATCATTGGTAAAGTGGCACTCGGAAGGAACAGAAATGTAGGTTAGACATGTTTAAATTGATAGTTCTTCTACTGGTATTCCAGCTGTTTCTGTCATTATGGACATCATTACCCATTAACCCGCCTAGTGTTGGTCTCTTGCTATATATCGAGTCTATTCTATCTCCTTAATTATGTCTGTGAATTAATAAATGGGGAAGTGGCTGTTATGCCCTATGCGATAGCAAGCGGGACATATTGCGTTGCTCTTGATGTTTCTTTACGTCCGTGCGTCAGTCCGTATACATTTACGTCGAACAATTTTAAACAGTTTCTTCAATATTGCTCTCAGGATTTCTTCAATACTTGGACACTTGAATCACCTAAACATTTTTCACACACTCGCGCCACCATTGACATGACCTTGACCCTTGTCACTTTCGACATGTCTCTGAAACACTTAGCCATTTGGTTAGGTCGAACAGCTTGTAAGACTTTCTCCAACATGTAATACATGTATATTCAATAGTACGCACATACTTGTTTCAATACTTGAACACTTGAATCACATGGATATTTGTCACACACTCGCGCCACCATTAACACGACGTTGACATGTTTTCACCTTCACAAGGTCGCTGAAGCACGCCTGTTCATGATCGCAAACCACATATACCTGTTTTGCGGTGCACATATGCCTGATTTACAGTGGATCCTCTTTAAACCGGACACCCTGGGTGGTTACCCAGGGTTTCCGGTTTAGAGAGGTTCCACTGTATTATCAGACTTAATAAATTTGCGGGATTAAGAAATTTTCTTGCCAACGGTAGCACAGGACCCTTTTTGGTTCAGTGCCATAGTTAAGTCGATGTCGCGTCTGACCCGAGAACAAACGTGTCTGGGTCAGATTACCGATACGGCACCGGAACAGACATACTCACAATAAATGGCATAACGGTCGCTGGGCACAATCAGCAATGGTCGTTTTCCTGATAAATTACAGAGACGATCATGGATTACATATCTGCATGGTATTTTCCGCTTTCATTGTCACATATGAGAACTGTTCGTATTTGAATTTGTTTCTATTAGTTTGCGTTAGCAACATGTTTCGAATGTCGTTTGAGCCAATTTCCATCTTTAAATATTATAGGAATGAATGGCCTTTTTGTGGAATTTATCAGGGTATAAACTTGGAAAAGTCGCGGGAATACTGGACGAAGGCCGGAAGGCCTCGTCCAGTATTCCCGCGACTTTTCCATGTTTATATCCCCGATAAATTCCACAAAAAAGGCCATTCATTCCTTATCATTCCAGAATTTGAAATAAATTCATCAAGAAAATGTGTTTATTTTCCGTTTTCTTAAGAATTATTTTAACTGCGCCTCACGGTTACGGAAAGTAGTTCGCGTGGGAGTTTACTGGGATATAAATTTTTGATGGAATGTCATCAAATAAATTTTGTTTAGGGAGGGTGACTTTTTTGTTATTGATGAAAAAATACTTCGTCGGCAACAAAACGTGGAACAGACAGTAGGTTATTCGCCATTCAATCACTGCAGTTGCCCTACTGCTTGGTAAGACCACAGGTTCTTGAAGAACGTTTCATAGTTCGGTGTTTTATGGGTTATGTCGGTATCTCTGGTGGTTTTAGTTCATTGTTACGAACATACAATTTACGTCACCTCCCGCGAGTTACACGTATAAGTACGAATTTACAAGGTGATATAGAGAATAGTAGGTTAGTGGCGTGAATGGGAAAAAATATCCGGCAACGCTCATGAATTTCTTTATTTCTCATCAGAAGTATATGTTGTGACCACTCATTTGAACCGTCTCGCCGAGACGGTTCAAATGAGTGGTCACAACATATACTTTGGTTCAGAAATAAGGAAAATAGATAGAGAATAGTAGGTTAGTGCCGTGAATGGGAAAAAATAGCTGGCAAGGCTCAGGAAACGGGATGGGCGAGGCTATGCCGAGTACATCCCGTTTCCGTGCCGCGCCAGATATTTTTTCCCATTCACGGCACTAACCTACTATTCTATTTATCGCGTCAACACCTACAAATGGCTGTAAAATGCAAAAAAATAGTATTGACTGGATATCAAAAAGGTTTCAAGGCACCGTGTTTCACAGCACATACGCACTGTGTTGACGGGATAAAATCGGAGCTTCTACAAGTACATGTACCCGATAACGTTTTGAACAAACAAAACCAGTATTCGTTAACCGATAACAATAAAACAGGTCCCAAATTGATTTTTTATACTAATGTAATGGACCTGAACCGCCAATCCAAGTCAAACATTTATATATCGTCTGAAAAATGTGTCATTTTATAATAACGTGCCGGGGTATGTCGTAGTGGATTTGGAAACATCGCCACGCGTGTCATCTCCGATTTGAGGACTTGTTGGGGAATGACGCAATCGTATGGCTTTTAATGTCTTAAATGTAGGAACAGAACAATGCAGTTCACGTATTCTATCCGCATCAGCAAATATATATATGTCTCCTGAATCGATAGAACCCGAATTTCGAATTTGTGGTTGAAAATTGATGATATAATCGGTATGTAAGCAACGCATGTTGGACATTTTATTGGCCACATATTGAAAAAGCTTTCTTTCCTTTGGTATTTTGACAGTAAGGAATGGGCCTGGATGTTCTGAACTGTGAATGTGTAGATAATTGACGATTTCTGTCGTAAGGGGTAAGACGTCTGGATCCTAATCCAAAGTTGTCACTGTCCAATATGGTCAATCGTTAGTCGTAAAGCCCCTTTTATCAGCCTGCAGCCCACGTGCGTTGCAATGAACGCACCGGTCAATCAATGTCTACCTAATTGCATTGTTCAGCCGTCGGCTTTCCTGCGTTATGTACCGATACACGTGTTGACCAGAGATAGCGGCCGTCGGTGTGATATATAGAGAATAGTAGGTTAGTGCCGTGAATGGGAAAAAATATCTGGCAAGGCTCAGGAGGCTCTGCCGAGCACATCCCGTTTCCGTGCCGCGCTAGATATGTTTCCCATTCACGGCACTAACCTACTATTCTATTTATCCCGTCAACACATACAAATGGCTTTAAAATGCAAATAAATAACCCCAGCAACCGCACATATTCATACGCAGTGAGTAGGTCGTATTGACAGGATATCAAAAATGTTTCACGGCACCGTGTTTCACGGCACATACGCACTGTGTTGACGGGATAAAACACGTTACACCGCCGGGTGCGTTAATCTTGCCCAGCGTTTCCGAACATCTAATGGCAACATCAACTTAAAATCAAGCAATTTTATTGGCTGTGCCTGAGCTGTTGCACAGCTCAGGCTCAGCCAATCAAGATGCTTGTTTACATGCACAATATGCAAGTACACTTTGAGTTAACGAAGAGAGTTACTATACAGACAAACATGTAGTTGGGACCACGAATTTCACATTTTGAGTTTTCAGTAGTTTGACGTAAGAAACTTTGAGGTAACGAGTGTCGACTGTATATTGTAATATAAACATAATTATACAAATATTGGCAAGAATAGCTCAGGCGATGGTGTAACCATCGGAAACGTACACTGTGAGCGGCGGGCCTGGACCCAATCATTAACCACTATTCCGTCGAAGACATGTAATAAAATAGCCATCGGAGGCCAGACGGTGTTTATGTCCGATCCACACAGGGCCATTATCAGTTGTGAATGCGCCAGTTGAGCATCAAGGTTAGAGAATACTAAAAATTAGTCCGGTATAGACAAAATTAGTGCGGGTGTTTTGAGGTCACAAACACAGTTTGCTTGCAAATCCTGATCCATTACTACCCAGTTTCACCTTAACATTTTGAGGTGTTTTTAACACCAGTTTTCAGTATACATGTACATCATGTACATGTATTTGTAGCATTCAAAAGAAAAAGCAGGTAAACAGGGTTTCCGTGGCCAAAAAATGTAAACAATATTGGGGGACATGACGAGGCTGGATTTGTCTTTCTTAGCAGTAAATGAACCTATTGTTTAATTCATTCAGAACCAGCACAGACCGGCTGCAGATCATGTACAAGTAGGTCCCACAGCATCCATTCGAATAATGAAAGGAGGAGTGACTGGCCTCATTGGACGGGATTCGGCTACATTATATAGTAAATCTATTTAGTGTGTTCTAACCTCAATTGATGATAATAATTATGCAGTTCTATATCGGTAGTATACGGGGCCCCGCAGGGGACATGGATTATTTTTTATTAATTCGTTCCCACAAAATAACAATTCGTTCCCTCAATTTAACAATTTGTTCCCTCGAATTAACAATTAGTTCCCACGATATAACAATTTGTTCACTCGAATTAACAATTCATATCCTCACGATATAGCAATTCGTTCCCTCGAATTAACAATTCGTTCCCACGAAATGACAATTCGTTCCCTCAATTTAACAATTCGTTCCCTCGAACTTACTTGAACAATTCGTTCCCACGATATAAAATTTCGTTCCCTCGAATTAACAATTTGTTCCCACGAAATGACAATTCGTTCCCTCAATTTAACAATTCGTTCCCCCGAATTACTTGAACAATTCGTTCCCACGATATAAAATTTCGTTCCCTCGAATTAACAATTCGTTCCCACGAAATGAAAATTCGTTCTCTCGAATTAACAATTCGTTCCCACTAAATGAAAATTCGTTCCCTCAATTTAACAATTCGTTCCCTCGAATTAGCAATTCGTTACCACATATAACAATTCGTTCCCACGAATTATCAATTCGTTACCACGAATTATAACAATTCGTTACCACGATATAACAATTCGTTCCCTCGAATTAACAATTCGTTACCACGATATAACAATTCGTTCCCACGAATTATCAATTCGTTACCACGGTATAACAATTCGTTCCCTCGAATTAACAATTCGTTACCACGGTATAACAATTCGTTCCCTCGAATTAACAATTCGTTACCACGATATAACAATTCGTTCCCTCGAATTAACAATTCGTTACCACGGTATAACAACTCGTTCCCTCGAATTAACAATTCGTTACCACGATATAACAATTCGTTCCCTCGAATTAACAATTCGTTACCACGATATAACAATTTGTTCACTCTAATTAACAATTCGTTCCCACGATATAACAATTCGTTCTCACGATATAACAATTCGTTCCCTCGAATTAACAATTCGTTCCTTCGAATTAACAATTCGTTACCACGATATAACAATTCGTTTCTTCGAATTAACAATTCGTACCCACGATATAACAATTCGTTCCCTCGAATTAGCAGTTCATTCGTGGGATGTATTCATGACTTTCATAATAATTATGGAATGATACTTGACGGCATGACTTTTCCCCTAATTGTGTCCACTGTATAACACATTTCTACAATGTATAATAGTAATCATAATTTTAGTTGCGAACAGATAGATACGGACGGTACGGGAGTAATTTCCAAGAGTTACTGTTCGCAACTATCATGCTTTCAGGCACGTTGTCGCCTCCCATCTGTAAACATAGGCATGGACACACACTGGAACTGACGTATCGTCGTTGGTTACGTTCAACCGTTCTGTGAATTTTTAGCCGATACCAAAAACAATTACGTCATCAATAAATGGTGAAGCCAGCTTGAACCCATCTAGTAAATTAACTATATAAATGGAAAGATAGTCAGTCCAATGCCAGCTACTGTCTGAAAAGGAATTGGCGCAACGTCTTCAAATAAACAATAAAAAGTATATGCTATTTGAATTAGCTCGTCCCTGAATACAAACTGTAACAGATATTACTGTTTGCCCTAGTTTCTCGACCAATTAAAGCACAGCATTTCGTCTCAATTAATCGCATATTGCGACGCTTTCTATGGAACGCCTTTGCTGTCTCGTCATACTTGCAGCGGTGATGTCCTGTATTGTCAGCGTTATATTATATACACACGCCTTTATATTATTTGCCCACATTGTGTTATTATTTGCTAACGTCTTTATATTGTGTACGAACATCTTTGTATTGTTTACGCACGTCTTTATATTATATACATGTACTAAAAAACACACACCTTTATATTATATGCCCATTTTTTGGTATTGTTTGCTAACGTCTTTATATTGTGTACACACGTATTTACGTTGTTTCGTTTCGGCGCTATGTCAATCATCGTTATTATGGGTCATATTCAGCGGGGAGTATGTGTCTGTACACCGGCTACTTCAGGTGGGCCACCAGGTTTACCCCATGAGCGATTTCGCCAATATCTATTAAATTAATCATTTAAAAATACAATGTAGTTAATTACGTACAGCGGTATATTTAGAACGGATGTTACGCAATAATTCCAGCACAAAAATATTTACACAATTCACTAACATTTTGATTGGCCCGTAGCAAGTCTCTGTCCGAAATTTATATCCCAGTAAACTCCCACGCCGAACTACTTTCCGTAACCGTGAGGCGCAGTTAAAATAATTATTAAGAAAACGGAAAATAAACACATTTTCTTGATGAATTTATTTCAAATGCTGGAATTATAAGGAATGAATGGCCTTTTTGTGGAATTTATCGGGGATATAAACTTGGAAAAGTCGCGGGAATACTGGGCGAGGCCTTAAACAAATTACAATTTTCGAAAAAAAAATTTAAAAAAAAGTTGTAATTTTGTATTGCTTCGTCCAGTATTCCCGCGACTTTTCCAAGTTCATACCCCGATAAATTCCACAAAAAGGCTATTCATTCCGATATTGTCGTCACTTCACGAGACGTGCCACCGACACATGCGCTTACTTCGTGTCTGTCACATCGCCAATCGCATCATAGCATAGCAATTCGAAATCACGTTTATGCTTGGAGCTTAGCGACGGGGCTGGCAAAGAATAAGTAAGCTATAGATCACATATTGAACTTTTAATAAATAATTTATTAAACATTCAATATGTGAACTATAACTATTACTTATTTCAAATAATAATATACGCTGTCACTGTGGGGAAAGATTTATCAAACATCTGACCGCATGGTTAGAGAGAATAGTAGGTTAGTGCCGTCAATGGGAAAACTATCTGGCAAGGCTTAGAAAACGGGATGGGCGAGGCTCTGCCGAGCACATTCCGTTTCCGTGCCGCGCCAGATATTGTGTTCCATTCATGGCACTAACCTACTATTCTATGTATCCCGTCAACACATACAAATGGCTTTAAAATGCAAACAAATAATCCCAGCAACCGCACATATTTATACGCAGTGATCAGGTCGTATTGACAGGATATCAAAAATGTTTCACGGCACCGTGTTTCACGGCACATACGCACTGTGTTGACGGCATAACATTAATTCCATTGTATGTTCACTCGCATGCCGGTTTAATTTAAAAAGGAGTTTACAAATCTGTGAAAACAAATGTCTTTTAAGTACGTGGTATATGTATGGATATACATGCAACAACAAACCGAGTTTTGCGTCAACAGAAGATGATATATTAGACTAAGGGTACATTTCCTTTGAAATTCCAGCTTCTAGCTGACGGACTAGATTCAGATACAGGTATCATTGCTATATTAGGATCGTCTGAGCCGTGTATGTACAGTGGCACTTCGTGTCAAGTTCTAGAGCACTTATCTCATTCTCCATAATCACGTCAGTCCATGATAAAATGAGACAAGCCGTGACATTTTGTAACACATAATAAATACGACTTTTCGTAAAAGGTCTTTGCTGAAACTGATATTTGTTTGTAAATGAAGTCGGAGAGTTGACAAAATTTTAGTAGCAAATGCGGAATAGAAGTTCGCATTTGCTATTAAAAGTCCGTACAAGTCAACGTTATTTATGGAAAAAAAACTATTATAATATACCCGGGAATAAAACTACTGAACATTCCCAAACATTGTCTATCGGTGTTGATATTTTTTATATTCTTAAATTTGGTCCTGACACAAACGTCTCACTTTGACTACGTGGTTCACCCACGTAGTGAAAATGAGACGTTTGTGTCAAACCAATTTTTTCCATTCATGGCACTAACCTACTATTCTATTTATCCCGTCAACACATACAAATGGTTTTAAAATGCAAACAAAAAATACTTCATGGTTTGTTCGCTAGATAGAGACGTTTCGTGCCTTCATTTCGTCATCATGTAGACTCGAAGAATAAGAACCATAATGTCCGTTACGTCGTTACCACGCCACATAGAGAAGTAAATTATTTATGTTAATTCCGATCCTCCGTGTCTGCAACGTGTGGCGACGACCATTAACAACGCAATAAATGCAGTCTATACGTGACGTAGAAATAGAGAATAGTAGGTTAGTGCCGTGAATGGGAAAAACTATCTGGCAAGGCTTAGGAAACGGGATGGGCGAGGCTCTGCCGAGCACATCCCGTTTTCGAGCCGCGCCAGATATTTTCCCCATTCAAGGCACTAACCTACTATTCTATTTATCCCGTCAACACCTACTAATGGTTTTAAAATGCTAAACAATAATCCCAGCCATCGCACATATTCATACGCAGTGATTAGGTCGTATTGACAGGATATCAAAAACGTTTCACGGCACCGTGTTGCACGGCACATACGCACTGTGTGGACGGGATAAAAAACGAAGGAAAGAAAACTAACGCTCTCCCGTTTCGTCTCTGACTGCATGTAGCTCTATTGAGTTTGTAAATATTAATATATTTTGTATTAACTTCTGTTGTGACATTTAATGAAGAACTGGGGCTTGCGGTGTCACGCTTTTGCGCTCTTTCACCATGGAAGATCTATACTGTTTGTTACAAGTATCAGGTATGTTACAGTGACACACAGCATAGGCCCTGACCATTCCGTACATATGCAGGCCAGTTGTCCCCTCCTCCCTTATTTCTCATTATGTGTTAGATTTACAGTTAAACCTCTATATACCGGACGCCCTGTGAGGTCCCCAGGGTGTCCGGCACTGTAAATAAGGCATTCGATCATTCTGAGCCATATATGTGTGATATGCGATCACGAACAGACATTATCACCGGAGATAAATGATCAAGAAACTCATCAAAAACAAGATCGCTTCTGTTTTCTTGGTGTCCGGTTTAGAGAGGTTCCATTGTATAGTATTTATCCTGTCAACACAGTGCGTATGTGCCGTGAAACACGGTGCCGTGAATCATGTTGGATATCCTGTCAATACGACCTAATCACTGCGTATGGATATGTGCGGTTATCATACTAGTAGATTCTCCGATTTTGAGGATGCGGCTCGGGTTATTTTGTGCATTTTAAAGCTAGTTGTAGGTGATGACAGGATACATATAATATTAATAGTAGGTTTGTGCCGTGAATGGAAATAAATATCTGATGCGGCACGGAAACGGGATGTGCTCGACAAGCCTCGCCCATCCCGTTTCCTAAGCCTTGTCAGATATTTATTCCCATTCCTGGCACTAACCTACAACTAGTATTCTCTACATGTATATCTGAGTAGCAGAGACGAACTGTTTCTCACAAGCCTACATAGAAACGGACACCATATATGTGCTGGGAGAAAGAGAACATATGGCGTACATTATTTAGTTGGCACTCAGACTGCAGAAACAGGGCTTATGACATTTGCGACCACTATGTGGTCCATGTGGCTCCCTCCAACAGCACGATAGTGATAGATTCTGCCTATTTAAAGCACATGTTATTGAAGAACGGTGTTTCATGGGTTAGTTCGGTATATCCGGTTGTTTGGGTGCATTGTTACGAACTTACAATTTACTTCACCTCCCGCGAGGTACGGTAAATTATGGTATATTGACATTATACAATGGGTCCGAAAGTTCGGAACGGTGAATGTGTAGATAATTGCGAGTTCTGGCATGTACACTAATTGAGCATTAGTACATGTAGTTGCACAAAGCTATGTAAATTACCGGACAATCTGTCGAAACACGGCGGGTGTTTCCTTGACCGAATAGCGAGCAGCGCATATACAGATCAGACTGTCTGGTCTGTATATGCACTGGTCGCTAAGCCCACAATCCCCATTTTTCCAGTCACAATTATCGAATAAATATATCTGTAGCCTATTTCACCAACATTGCAAAGTATACTTTACTAGCAAAGTATACTTTGAGGGAGTAATCATTTATTTTTCCTGAAATGCATTATTTCACATAGAACTAACAAATGCATATATTTCATGATTAAAAGTATGCAGAATTATTATACTGAATTTATTACTTTATCACAGCCATTAAATGGCTGTGATAATGTAATAAATTCAGCATAATAAAAATTAATAAATTTTTAAAAAAATTGAAAATTTCTCCCTCAAGGTATACTTTGCTACTAAAGTATACTTTGCAATGTTGATGAAATAGGCTACTGATACCAACGTCCAATCCTTCAACTGCGCACGAGTATGCTAGATGATCAGGGACTATTCTGGTTAAAACCTCAACAACCCATGTTTGTGGTTAGTCAATATCCGTGTGTTCGTGCTAGATATCAGAAGCCCTGGTGGAGTCATCGGCTTCATTCGTATTTATTTAAACAAAGAACACCGTTTATAGATGCAGCTATTATTTATTCAGTAATATGTCTTGCATGATTTATGGCCGAGGAATGTATGTGAGCCCAGCATTGATATTGTTGCCGGTATTGATTTCAGAAAATGGTCAATATTCTTTTAAATAACGTCAGCATTTGACACACATGTCGGATATTGAATTCCCCTGGAGGTCTGTTTGTTGCCTCAATTTTCGAGGTCATTTACTGACAAAAAACCGATGTCGGCGGAAAATCGCTATGCGGCCAGCTTGAGACAAACCATGTGAGTTTGTACCTAATAACAAGGATTTCAGTACTGTATAGTATTTATGTCTCTGCTAATAAGATGTGCGACTTTTCATGAAAACTATTAATCAACATTCAAAACATCTTCCGTAAATAACGTCGAGAGTTGACGAAGCTTTCTTGGCAAATGCGGAATCTATTATAGAAAGGAGACGAACTATTCTGAGGAAATGCGGAATTTGCTAGGAAATTGTTCACCAATTTTCTACGTAATTTGTAGAAAGTATCGCAGTTTCTGTAAATAGTTTTCATGAAAATAGCAACTCTGATTAGGTAGAAATAGCATGGCTTTTCTCATGTATATAGACGAGTTTACGAGTGATGATTTAATATGAGATTTATTAAACTCGTTGCCTGAGTTCATAGCAATATTTATTAAACACGTTTACTGATTTCATAGCCGATTTTCTTATGAACTCAGTCAACGAGTTTAATAAATTTCATATTAAATCAACAGAAATGTTAGATTCAATTTATTGCATAATCACATCATCATACATTGAAGCTGTACAAGTCACCAAACATGTTTTCTGTAACAAGCTAATTTGCATATTTATTCCACTAGTGTAATGTGATTTGTATTACACTATGTCAATACATAGACCTTCCATTGTATGCAATAAATGTATTTGTGCCAATAAATTACAAAACTGAGTCAACATTTAAATAGTAGTGCCTACTATTCAACATAGTACTTATGATATGGTAATATGTATAAAATACGTGCACGTGCAAAATACATATTCGGTGTACATGTAGGTATCAATTTAGGCCATTTGGCATTCCTCGGCTCCCGTAGTGTCGCGTACGGTTAGTACTTGTAGAACGTCTTTAACCGATTAACCCATCCTGAAAATAGAGATATTAACCCGTGCAATGCTGAATTAAATGTTATCATCCGCTGTTTATGTTTCGTTTCTAAACAACATTATTCGACACCACTTTAGAATTTTCAAATTATTCTAACGTGCTGTCAAACCATGTTTTCATTCAGAGAGAAGGCAAAATATATAAAAACACATTAACAGCTAACGACAATTTTCGTTGACCTCATTCTAAGCGTTAGACAGGGGGAACGAATTTCCGCCGCCTGATAATGAGAACGTGCAATTCAGCGTACGACTTAACGAATAACGAGGATTAACGAATAGGATCCGATTCATGGACAATGTATATAAACCATGTAACTGTGCAGATATTCAGTCACGTGAACGCTGTTACAATGCAGCTATTTCACCATTATATACCTAAAAACAAACATGCACACGAACTTACAGTGGGGTCTGCGTGTAAGTGCACACACGAACGAACACGACAGGTTGGAACCAACCTGTCGTGTTCGTTCGTGTGTGCACTTACACGTTGACCCCACTGTACCTGTCGAAGCTTGGTGCAAGTATGACAGCAGTAAGCCAATATGCCACCGGCGTACTGGTTGCACCAATAGTCGGGCGTATACGAGCTGCTCCTAAAGTGACGCGGACTTGTGATCTCAGAACATGACCAGTAGCCGATTTCATCAACATTGCAAAGTATACTTATCTAGGAAAGTATACTTTGAGGGAGTAATCATTTATTTTTCCCGAAATGCATTATTTCATATAGAACTAACGACTGGATATATTTGGTAAGTAAAAGTATGCAGAATTATTATGCTGAATTTATTACTTTATCACAGCCAAAATGGCTGTGATAATGTAATACATGTAAATTCAGTATAACAAAAATTACTAAATTTATCATTAAATTGAAAGTTTCTCCCTCAAAGTGTACTTAGCAAGGTAAGTATACTTTGTACCGTTGGTGAAATGGGCTACTGGAGTCGTCTATGTACCAGTAGCCTATTTCACCAACATTGCAAAGTATGTTTTTCTAACACGTTGAGGAAGAAATTTTCAATCTAAGGATAAATTTATTATTTGTTATTATTCTGAATTTATTACATTATCACAGCCATTTTGGCTGTGATAATGTAATAAATTCAGTATAATAATGCTACATACTTTTAATCATCAAATATATTCAGTTGTTAGTTCAATATGAAATAATGCATTTCGGGAAAAATAAGTGATTACTCCCTCAAAGTATACTTTGCTAGATAAGTATACTTTGAAATATTGGTGAAATGGGCTACTGGAGCCGTATATGTACCTGTCTGAGTCGGTTGCAAGTATGACAGCAGTAAGTCAATCTGCCACCGGCGTACTGGTTGCACCAAAAGTCGGGCGTATACGCGCTGCTCCTAAAGTGATGCGGACTTGTGATCTCAGAACATGACACGGAGCCGTCCATGTACCAGATATATTCATCGACGCATCTTCTACGTGGGTTCGCTGGAATGAAAAACAAATTACCTTTCTACAAGGTGGGGATCACGTGGTTTCCGAACGGCATGACGTCATGTTGTTTTATGTGTTTTCAGTAGATTTCCTTTAATATCTTGCTAATGGAATTACATACGTTTATGAAATATACCGCAGAAAATGCGGTACACGTTGCCCTTTATTGTATAGGCGGCTTTAATCTCATAATTATGTTGTTTTGACGAAGAATCGGTTACCGTAAATGTAAATAAAAACTAGAGCACGTGAATGTAAGAAATAAACGGCACTAGATTCTTTTGTAAATGTATAAGTGATTGTAAAGAACTTTCAGAGTATCCATAAAACACATATGCCATCGTATTTGGTGCGCTACATATCATCAAAATCCGTCAGTTTGTTACAAAGATTTTAATGAAAATCAACTGTAAAAATGACGTCACAGATTACATCACGTCGGAAAATCGGGTTCGGAAACCACGTGATCAGACACCTTGTTCTAACATTAAACTTATAAAGCATTATGGTGTATCTTTAAAGACTGGGGCCCTCAAATTATGTAAAAAGAATATATTGTTAAGGAAATTAAATGTGTACCTAATTATACAACTATTCCACACGTTTTAACATCAAAAGTGTTTGTTTTTACAAAGTATTAACTAATACTTCAATACCGTTTTACTTGTAGCAGTGGTGATCACCAGTTTATGTGCATGTGAATACAATGTGATTAGTTTTATTTATTTAAATCAAGTATGTGTATCAACTTAAACACGATTGCTGTCGATATCTTAAAACGTATTATTGTACACGAGACATTGCAGTGGACAAATAAATATCGACTTCCTTTGAATAAATATCGATTGTTTTTGTAATATTTTGAGAAAACGCTGTTATATCCCCCTGACCTCATGATTATTAATTTCCGTCATACAAATAATACGAAATAGTACCAATATGTGTAAACAGTAATACAAATTAACCCTTTCAACCCGAAAGCCCGCTATATCGGTTTATGAAAACAGTGCAGATCCAGATGAGCCGGCTCGTAACGAGCCGTCTCATCAGGATCTGCACTGTTTGAAAGTAATTTTCATATTTTTGAGAACAACAAATACCCCCTTTTCATAAATGGACGAATCTGAAAATCATTTTGTGACCATTGGATTGGTCGGAACATTAGCATATCACAGTCCATTCCAGTTCCTTAGGGTTGAAAGGGTTAAAGGCTCTCTGCATATACTAATGGCATCTCTAGATGCCCAACCAAAATATATAACCCCTACAATGGAACCAATCTGGCGTGTTCGTTCGTGTGTACACTTACACGCTGACCCCACTGTAATTCATGTATAAACAAAAAATGAAAAATATTTTTCTGCATTTTTTCTCATTTCGCATCAAAAGTGTATGTTGTTACCACTCAGTTGAACCGTCTCGGCGAGACGGTTCAACTGAGTGGTAACAACATACACTTTGGGTGGGTAGCGAACCAACCTGTCGCGTTCGTTCGCGTGTGCACTTACACGCTGACCCCACTGTACAATACACCCATCTGTGCGGGACCCCATCTCTAAAATGGAATGGATGTACAGTAAAACCTCTCTAAACCGGATATCCTTGGATGTGTCCAGGGTGTCCGGTATAGAGATATTTCACTGTAAATCGGACATGATCACTCTGAGCCATAGTTGTGTGCTCTGCGATCACGAACATACATTATCACCCGAAATAAATGACCAAGTAACTCATCAAAAATAAGATCACATGGTTTTCTCGGTGTCCGGTTTAGAGGTTTCACAGTAATTCGAAATTTCAGTTGAAGTGCCGAACACCTTTGTGTTGTACGTGTACATATACCAGGGTATGGGATCACGTGGTCTATTGTTTACACTGGATTAATGGCGGCGCCCATGAGGTCTCAGATGAATGTTATTTTTCATAAATCTGTCTGCGGTTTCATTCCGTTTAATGATGATCATGTTCCAGCCGTTAACATTACGAGTCCGCCAATACCAAATTTAGCAGCATTACTTGTGCAGTTAGTCTGAACATTCTGCAGAGAAATTTAATTCGGACCAAGTTTAAACAACGTTCGATTGTGTCCGATTCAAATTTCTCTGCAAAATGTTCAGACTAACTAGTGTCATGTTCACATATTGACTGTTTAAGGAACTAAATGCTGTGGTCGCTTACGCTCCCTCGAATTTAATTCCTTAAAAATACAATATTATACAAGGAAATGTATTACCTTGGCTTGCATAGGTTGCACACAGTACAAGCAAAATAATTCCAAATATCTTCGTATGCATGCTCAATGTTTGTATATACACCGATGAATGAAGCATATCAATATGTTACAGAGTAGTCGCCACAAGAATGGGAAATAGGAACAGACATTTAGCGACCAGTGCATACACTGATCATACTGCGCATGGACGCGTTCTGATCAGGGTATACACTATTTGCAGTTGTGTGTGGAAAACATTGATTATCCCTCTAACTAGCCCTAAACCCCCATACGGCTACATGCGTACTGGGTGGTCAAACAGACAATAATGCCATTTTTGTATAGGGGATGACATATTTGATGACCAGCACATTGTTATCACTGGGGTCAAATGTATTGACGTCACTGTCCTTATCTTGATATTTGGCAACATAGATAGAGAATAGTAAGGTAGTGCCAAGAATGGGAAAAATATCTGGCAAGGCTTAGGAAACGGGATGTGCTCGGCTATCCCGTTTCCGTGCCGCGCCAGATATTTTTCCCATTCACGGCACTAACCTACTTTTCTATTTATCCCGTCAACACCGACATATAGCTGTAAAATGCAATACAAATAACCACAGCCACCGCACATATTCATACGCAGTGATTAGGTCATATTGACAGGATATCAAAAATGTTTGACGGCAACGTGTTTCACGGCACATACGCACTGTGTTGACGGGATAAATAGTTTTATCCCGTCAACACAGTGCGTATGTGCTGTGAAACACGTTGCCGTGAAACATTTTTGATATCCAGTCAATACTATTTTTGCATTTTACAGCCATTTGTAGGTGTTGACAGGATAAATAGAATAGTAGGTTAATGCCGTGAATGGGAAAAAATATCTGGCGCGGCACGGAAACGGGATGTGCTCGGCAGAGCCTCGCCCATCCCGTTTCCTGAGCCTTGCCATATATTTTTTCCCATTCACAGCACTAACCTACTATTCTTTATCTATTTTCCTTATTTCGGAACCAAAGTATATGTTGTGACCACTCATTTGAACCGTTTCGGCGAGACGATTCAAATGAGTGGTCACAACATATACTTCATATGAGAAATACAGAAATTATTGTGCGTTGCCGGATATTTTTTCCCATTCACGACACTAACCTACTATTCTCTATTTATACAAGCAGATGCATTTCCGCCAGCCACTCAACCGCCTGTGTTAAAGGTACACGCCCACACAGAAGGAACAAATTGTTCTGTATAGGAATAAAATAAGTGTATAATTGTGTCACTTTTATTCCACCGGTTCTAAACATTACGAGTGCCCGATATACAGATATAATAATTTAGTAACATTTATTTTACTGATAGTGACTCGCGGTGGTATCTGGCTATTTTCATTCATTAATTAATTATACTAATTAAATGTGTCACTTGAAAAACATGATATTTTCTACATGTTATAAAGTATGATCATTGCACATCAAAACATAAATAAAGAGACTGAATAGTAATGTCCGTTAACATGTTAATGAAATACAGTTATCGCTCCTGATACCAGTGTGGACATTTACGTCTGATATAAAATGTATAATAATACCAATCAATACGTGGGGTAATGGTGATTCTCTGATATAAAGAACAGTTTGTGCCTACTGAGTGGTATGTACCTTTAACCCTTTGAACCCGAAAGCCCGCTATATCCGTTTATGCAAACAGTGCAGATCCAGATGAGCCGGCTCGTAACGAGCCGTCTCATCAGGATCTGCACTGTTTGAAAGTAATTTTCATCTTTTTGAGAACAACAAATACCCCCTTTTTATAAATGGACAAGTCTGAAAATCATTTTGCGATGCTTGGATTGGTTGCAAAACGAACATATCGCAGCCCATTCAGTTACTTAGGGGTGAAAGGGTTAATCTTGCCCAGATGTCAACGTTTCTGATCGTCTATTGCCAATCCCAACTCACAATCAAGCAGTTTGATAGGCTGAGCCTCAGCTATAGCACAGATGAGGCTCAGCCAATCAAGTTGCTTGCTTTCAAGCACAATATGTAAGTAATTTGTAATACAGAAATTGACAAATATTGTAAAGATTAGCGCAGGCGGATGTTTATAGCCAATATAGAGAATAGTAGGTTAGTGCCGTGAATGGGAAAAAATATCCGGCAACGCTCAATAATTTCTTTATTTCTCATCAGAAGTATATGTTGTGACCACTCATTTGAACCGTCTCGCCGAGACGGTTCAAATGAGAGGTCACAACATATACTTTGGTTCAGAAATAAGGAAAATAGATAGAGAATAGTAGGTTAGTGCCGTGAATGGGAAAAATATCTGGCATGTCTTAGGAAACGGGATGGGCGAGGCTCTGCAGAGCACATCCCATTTCCGTGCCGCGCCAGATAAGTGTTCTCATTCACGGCACTAACCCACTATTTTATTTATCCCGTCAACACCTACAAATAGCTTTAAAATACAATAAAAATAACCCCAGCCACCGCACATATTCATACGCAGTGATTATGTCGTATTGACAGGATATCAAAAATGTTTCACGGCACCGTGTTTCACGGCACATACATGTACGCACTGTGTTTACGTGATGCAATGCATTCCATTACATTATACATAATACCCATACTGACTGGATGTTGCTGTTAGAAAGTCAAGATTTTATTTGTCGCTCATCAAAAATCGTCACCATACATTAATAATTAGAACCGTCTCATCGAGACGGTTCTAATGAGTGGTAACAACATATACTTTCCTTGAGAAATAATACAAATGTAAATGTAAATTATTGTAGTATGTATGTATTCGTATAAGTGTTTTCGGACGGTAAATGGTTAATGAAGCGCACGATTCGTCCGCCTGTGCGAGGAGATACTAGTAATCGATATGTAGTACATATATTTGCTACACAATACAAGATTCAAATGAAACAACAACACCTAGTCCAGCATATATGAAGAAAACAACATGCCGATACTGAAAATAGCATGTATATATATATACGAACTGTTGACTGGAATTCAGCGCAATAGTGGGTTAAACTAGTTGTTTAGGGTCCCGACTATGGAAGGTAATATCCGCCATAATTATATTAGGCCTGATGCTTGCTTGCTGATGACTAGGTTCTATCCATTATTACAATTATATGTGGCTTGATGCTTGCTGACTGGTGCCATTACAACTTACTTTCATGTTGTTGTATTCGTCATTGGTTTTTATGACATTTGAAATATTCTTGGTTGTAGTCTAAATTGCATGTGCATTTGGCTTGATGCTTTATTCATTCGCACTGTTTCAATGCATTTGTGTTGATTACATTCTAATCGGCTTGATGCTTCATTCTTAGTGACATCCGGAGTTTCATTATTGATCATTGCATCGCTGTTTTGCCATGCAATTTGCTACCTCGCTAAGCCACGCCCCTTGACAACAACAGTTGCAACAGTAATTTGGGAACAGCCATTATGACGCCAGGTGCGCTGCTAAAACTTAAAATAGTTCTCCTGAAATGATTTAATATGCTGGTACCCGTCCTCCAATGCGTTGCTCTCTAAATTGGTTCCATGTCCCTAACGGTGTTGATGTAGATTGATGCCGCCTTTTCTGTTGCGCCATGTTTAGGTTAAAATACACCAAATAGTTTTACTATATAATTTAACCGAATCCCAGCCAGTCTTTCCTACTTTCACTATTCGTATGGATGTTGTGGGACCAACCTCGTCATGTCCCACACCATTGTTTACATTCTTTGGCCACGGAAACTCTGTTTACATCCCGTGACCAACAGGCTCAGTGTTTTCTTTTAAATGCTTCACATATGCTGAAAACTGGTGTTAAAAACACCACAACATGTTCCTCAAATGAAACAGGGTAGTAATGGATCAAGATTTGCAAGCAAACTGTGTCTGTGACCTTAAAACACCCGGACTATTTTTTATGCCGGACTACTTTTGCATACTCAATTTCTCTAACCTTAAACCTAGAGTGCTACATGCCAGGCTATAATATAGGGAGACACGTTTTTCTTTATTCTTTCAATCTGAGATTTTTCTGGCAAAATGAACATTGATTTACCATTACCAGACGTACTCATTGACATTATTATACTTTTTATATCAAACGCGGAATGCCAGTTTGATATCAGGGGCGATAACCGGATTTCCTTAAAATGATAACGGAAGCAACTATTTATTCCATTTATTTATGTTTTGATGTGCAATATCATACTTTATGATATATCGATAAAATTATTTATTCAGCATGTAGTTGATATAAATAATTTAAAAATACTGCATCATTTGCATATGGAACTAGCTTGATATCACCGCGAGTCTCTATGAGTACATTAGCGATTACTAAATAATTGTATCTGTGTAGCTGGCACTCGTAATTTTTAAAAGTGGAGGACTAGTTGCAATTATACACTTATTTAAGTTCCATAAATAAAAGACTGTACCTACTAGATGGGACCCCAGCTTCAACAATAATTAAATCTATATTTTAATTAGTCAATATCGAGAGCAGAATGGGTGTAGGTTATTGGAAATTATGTCCCACAACATCCATAAGAAAAATGAAAGTTGCAGAGAATAGAAAAATGTGTGGCAACGGGTTAGTTTTTAGTGAAAATCAATGGTGGTGGCCAACCTTAGTCTGATCCCGGACGGTTATTGGTTTGCATCGGTAATGGGCCAGGTTGACAGTCAACCTGTGTAAGTTACCATATAGTAAAACTATTTGGTGTCTTCTAACCTATACTGTGATCATTTGTAGGTGAAATCTTACATCAACACCGGCATTGGAGGTGTGCCTCAAACAGCCAATCACATCTCGTACTATTATTTATTAGTCGGAGGATTCCTAACATTGACAGCAGTGCCATATGGCGTCATACTGAGGCACTACTAACTCATATATTGGTTGCATCATTCTTCTTTTGGCTTGATGCTTTCTGCTTGCGGCTTTCCGCTTTCGGACTGTGGCTTGATGCTTACTTCCTGCGGCTTTGTCCTTACTGCTTTCGGCCTTATTCAAAGTGCTAAGTGCTTTGTTCTTACTTTATATTGCAAATGCTTAGTGCAATAAAACAGGGACACGAATAAGGACGTATCAATAATTGTAATGTAAATAAGACGAATGGACAAAGCAATCAGCAGAATGGACATGTAAGAAAGACAAATACAATTACAAGAAGCAGATTTCAAATGTAATAAATACAAATGACGAATGAAATAACATGAATATAAGTTGTAATGTCATCAGCACGCAAGCATCAAGTCACATAGAATTATGGCGGATATTACCTTCTATACACGACCTTCGTGCGCGTTACAATTACTGAATTAGCGAGCCGGGTCCAAGGTAAATAATCTACTTTAACAGAGTCTCCTACCTTCTATATATTTAACCCTTAGACCGCTACTCACAACAATTGTCGTCTGCTGTTACTTTTATATCTTGCCTTATTTCTCAATAAAAACATGGTTTGACAGCATTTCAGAATCATTTCCAATGGAAATGATTCTGAAGTGCTGTCAAAGCATATTGTAAATTATTCTAAAGTGCTGTCAAAGCATGTTGTAAATTATTCTAAAGTGCCGTCAAATCATGTTTTTGATGATACAAATGGAAAATAAAAAATAAACAGCAGACGACAAAAGAATTAAGATAGCGGTCTCAGGGTTAATATCAGAGTAAAGTTGGGTATGATTTAAAGAGCGTTTTCCGTTCATACCACCGGTGCCTGTGGTTTATCCATCCACACAAAGTTCGACACTTGATTGCATATACCCATTGTCGGGTCAAAACGTACCCACCAGCGAATCGAAACGTACGCATTTGTGAAGTCAATATGTACCTACTTTTAAATTTGAGTGGATACATATAATTGGTTTAAAATGTGTACAATGTGTGTCTTGGTTAATACATTGTCTGGCTGCTGTCGCGTCGACCACTAGGGATGTATGTACGTGTATGTCTCTCTATTCCCCGAACAAACACATCATTGCTTGCACAAAACATGACGGAAGTGCAGCTATTTGACGTGATAAACTGCCTTATAACATAGTACATGTTTCCAAACATCTATTACTAAAGATAGCACAGCTTACGTAAATACTGACTAAATGAGGACAAATGATGGTTATACTTTCTTGGAATAAGTCACTACTATTTATCGCATTAGTCAAAATAACTATATACTAAAGATGCCGCAGAAATCAACGCACTAAGTCATGTTCTCCTAGACGCCTCCTCATTGGCTTTAAACAGCTTGTGAATGACAGTGATTAGCGAGACAAACTTCCTGAAGCCGCTCAAACCCCGCAATCAAGTATGTCTAATGGCCTCTATTGGTGACCGTCATGGTAAAATGGGACACTGTTAAAAGGTAGATGTCAGCGGAATGAACCGAGCAGATACAATATATATCAAGTAATCCCCTACTGGGACAGACGGACATATGCTCTACGTTATTCCAGATGACCTCAGGAATGTTTTACAGGCTAAATGGCGACCAATGAAAACACAGACCAGACTGCGCATACGCGCCGGCTTGTCTGCGTTCACAATGGTCGCAATTACACTTAGTTCGTGTCTTTTTTAAATGGCGTCTATATTCGGATTCAATACTGTCATTTTACTTTGTTGGGAATTGCTCTTTCTCTCGGAAATCAACGTGTGGTGCATTTAATCCCATCACTGTTGTTGAAACCTTAAATGTAAGAACATGATTAAGCGTAAACATACATATTGTTCATTGTGTTCTTAAATGTGAAAATAGGCCAAATAATTGCTGACTATACCTGTAACGAAAACAAACTTTTCTCCGTTAAATAAAAGCACTTTTTTACATTGAGTGTTTATGGAACTATGCTGATTTTAAAACTAAAAGTAAAATACAAGAGACTGGAAGTTTTTGCAATCATCATCCAGAGGCAAATTTACTGTGATGGGGCAAACCCATTCCCATCTAGTATACGTTTTCTCTAGAATAAATTGCTGTTTGTAGCTCCCAAAAAACAATGTCCGAAACTGGCGGCTAACTGGTCACTGCTACCTAACTGTGAGAACTAAGGATAATAGCTGCAGTATTCATACGCACGAAATGTCTTGATTGGTATTTTCCAGAATTTAACTGATAAGCTCAGCCCAAAACTGTGAAGACTATATAGAATAGTATATGTAGAGTTTTAGATAAAAAGCAAGACAGACCAAAACACCATAGGATAGGTTGGCACAGGGCACTATTTTCTTGGTCGTACTCGCCGTTTAGACATAGCACGACAATATGGCTGCCCCCATATAAATTAGCGTGCCAAGGGAGATAGCATATCGATGGTCTAGTAACATAAGGTCGTAACTGCTATGCTAAAGCATAGCAGTTACGACATTATGTTACTAGACCATCGATATAACAAAAAGCAAGTCAGTAAAATTAATACATTTTGTATGCACATTATATGAGGCACACGTTACACTTCATAAAACACACTTTTTACTTGTGCAAGAAATTTTATCCCATTGGGGGCATCGATTTTTAATGTTTCACCGAGAATCAGCGGCTGCTTATTGTGTTCATTATTTTTTGTTTGTTTGTTTGTTTGTTGGGGTTTAACGGCCTATGAACAGCTATGGTCATTTAAGGCCGGGTCAATGGGATTAGTACTAAATCCCATATATTACCTGTACACGTACATGTACATGTTTCAAGTACATGTACAAATGGGGGTGGGGGGGGGGAATCCCAAAGTCAGAACTGAATATTTACAATACAAAATCTATATAGTAGTCAGCCCTGAAATCGGAATAATCCTGACCTGATGCCAGGTCTTCGCCACACCAGAATCACTTGGCCCCTCTCAAAAGCAGTAGGATCAGTAATAATCTTAATACTTTTATAATGGGCAATAACCAAATTCAACTCCCAGGTAACTAAAGAGCCAAAGATAAAAACGTACCGGATGGCCAAACCAGGCAAATAGTGATTCCTATAAGGAGGAACCCCACCGTTAAATTAAGCCGTCGCGTTCACCCGACCAACCACACCCTGACTGTCCGACAGTCTGTCCTTCTATATATCCGTCCAATAACAGCCGTCCGTTCATCAGTTGCGTACATGTTAAAATTAACATTAACCCTTTCAACCTTAAGGAACTGGAATGGACTGTGATATGCTAATGTTCCGACCAATCCAATGGTCACAAAATGATTTTCAGATTCGTCCATTTATGAAAAGGGGGTGTTTTTGTTCTAAGAAATATTAAAATCACTTTCAAAAAGGGAAGATCCTGATGAGACGGCTCGTTACGAGCCGGCTCATCTGGATCTGCACTTTTTGCATAAACCGCTATAGCGGGATTTCGGGTTCAAAGGGTTAAAGGAAATAAATAACTCGTCCGTAATTTGTTTCATGTTATTATTAAGATGTGTATTAAAGACGTTTGTATCGTCTCGGTTTGTATTTTGTTGTCATTTGTCCGTGTGTGAATGGTGAAATGACCATTATTGTCCCATAGTACGTCCCCTTGTGTCTCCGCCCACTAATCCGGTTCACGCAGTTCTACGTTGTTATAGGGGAATACCTCTAAACCGGACAGTCGGGAAACTATGTGTGTTTAACATAGATGTGTTTCGCTGTTATGTATCTATAATTACAATGACTTGTCATGATTACAAAGTGTCATGAAGTGCTAACACGTCTGATTTACAGTGGACCTCCCAGGGTGACTGGTTTGAAGAGGTTCAACTGTATATATTTTGTATCTAAAATGTGTTAGGTGTTGGTGGGTGGGGTATTTGCTTTTTGAAACAGACATCAGAACAATCAATGTAAATATAAGTAATAATATCATGGACAGTTTAGTTTACTGTAGTACGAAACAAAAGGTCTGGTTAATGTTTAATATCTATAAATACATTAAATAGGCAAATATACCTAAATGTATATGTAAGTGAAAAACATAAGGTAAATAGTATTGTGCCATAACTGGGAATAAAACATAACATTAGTTAACTTAATGTTTACACATACCGATAATGTTAAGTATGTTTAATATATGTATATACATTTGTGCGTTACATGTACTGCAACCTGCGGCTTGTATCGATTGTTTTTTCTTACAGAAACTACAACCTTATTTTAGCAGTCCTCGAGACGACGCGTACTTGACCAAGGTACTCGCCAGTAATTGGACCCTAATTATGCAAACGTGGCGCTACACATGCGCCTGCGTCAATCGTGCTCAAATTGTCAACTTTTAGCACGTTGGGACATACGGTGAAACCTCTCTAAACCGGACACCCTGGGCGGTGCCCAGGGTGTCCGGTTTAGAGATGTTCCACTGTAAATCAGACGTATAACCATTCTTGGATATATTTTGCAATCATGAGCATGCATTATTATCTGAGATGCGTTATCAAAGAACCTCTCAGAACTAGATCACATATATTATATCGGTGTCCGGTTTAGAGAGTTTCCACTAAATCATCTGTATAGTCCGTTGAATGTCTCACCTCCGATGCTGGGCACAGCGTCTTGTCCATGTACACTGTCTCTGTGCGCATCGTCCGGGGCTGCCATTGTCCATATCATGTAATACATATATGCAATATTGTTACAGGACTCGTTGTTTGACACCACTCAGGCCCGTACGCAGATGGGGTGCGACGGGTGCGTACGCACGCCCTTAACCCGTTCAACACCACAGGCCTGTATAGTGGTATTGGCAAACAGTGTAGATCCAGATCAGTCGGCTCGTGACGAGCCGTCTCATGAGGATCTGCACTTTTTGCAAGTAATATTCATAATTTTGAGAACAAAAATACGTCATGTTCATAAATGGACTGGTCTGAAAATCATTTTGTGATGATTGGAATGGGTTGCAAAATTAACATATCAAAATCGATTCCAGTTATTTAGGGGTGAAATGGTTAATCTGCTGAGGTCTGTCCGTGACTGTGCAAAAAAACACAATGTTTAACCCTTCGCGCCGTCGATAACGCACCACCCTAAATTAATTCCTGCGTACGGGCCTGCCACTCACAGCCATGTTTAAACGTACAGCACGTGCTGTTTGATCATGGATGTAGACAATGCTCCTTCCGTGGCCAAGCCAACACCTACGTAATGCATGCGTCTCATGACGTTACTAGCACGCGCCATTACGTCACCAGACCAGTTCACAACGGTCGCATTGAAATTATGAAATTGATGCGGCTGCATCACGAGTCGTGTACTGCGGTCCCGGAATATGTATGTATAAATTAGCTGTTTGAATGGAGCAGAATATCAAAGTACCGAAAGCATTGCATAAATGCTCAGATTGCATGATATTTCCGACGGGAATGTAACAATGCCGTTCGACCATGTCCAGCCGTGGGTAAACGTTTGCCATGGCACTCGGGAACTGTTTGAACCCGCGGTCTACGGCCTTCGGGCTCAAACACTTCCCTCGCGTCACGGCAAATGTTTGCACACGGCTGGACATGGTCGAACCTTATATTACATGCACATAAATTCAAGTCACAAACGCTATGTTGTAACATTCTTCTTTGCCTCGTGTCATACATAGAGAATAGTAGGTTAGTGCCGTGAATGGGAAAACATATCCGGCAAGGCTCAATAATTTCTTTATTTCTCATCTGAAGTATATGTTGTGACCACTCATTTGAACCGTCTCATCCGGCAAGGCTCAAGAATTTCTTTATTTCTCATCTGAAGTATATGTTGTGACCACTCATTTGAATCGTCTCGTCGAGACGGTTCAAATGAGTGTCACAACATATACTTTGGTTCAGAAATAAGGAAAATAGATAGAGAATAGTAGGTTAGTGCCGTGAATGGGTAAACATATCTGGCAAGGCTCAGGAAACGGGATTGGCGAGGCTCTGCCGAGCACATCCCGTTTCCGTGCCGCCAGATATTTGTTCCCAATCACGACACTAACCTACTATTCTATTTATGCCGTCAACACCTACAAATGGCTGTAAAATGCAAAAATTGTATTCACTGGATATCAAAAATGTTTCACGGCACCGTGTTTCACGGCACATACACACTGTGTTGACGGGATAAATATATATACATGGGTACCTCATGCCTGAGCTGTTCGGGCAATTAAGCTGCTTGATTACAGGTTAGAAGACACCAAATGGTGCGAAATCGCCCAGGGTGTATGCAAAAGAAGTCCGGTATAAAAAAATAGTGCAGGTGTTTTGAGGTCACAGACACCGTTTGCTTGCAAATCTTGATCTATTACTACCCAGTTTCACTTGAGGAACATTTTGGGGTGCCTTTAACACCAGTTTTCAGCATATTTGAGCATTTAAAGAAAACACTCAACCTGTTGGTCACTTGATGTAAACGGAGTTTCCGTGGGCAAAATATGTACACAATATTGGAGGATATGACAAGGTTGGATTTTTCTTTCTTAGGAGTAAGTGAACCTATTGTTTAGTTCATGCAGAACCAGAACAGACTGGCTGCAGGTCATGTACAAGTGGGTCCCACAGCATCCATACGAATAGTGAAAGTAGGAGAGACTGGCCTTATTGGATGGCATTCGGTTAAATTATATAGTAACAATATTTGGGGTGTCTAACCTACAAACACACTATTCAAGTATTTTGATATAGAGAAAGCCATATATATTGTGAAGATTGGCCCAGGCATAGTGTATTGAAGCAACAGACATGCACTAATTGGAAAGAGCGACTGGTAAACTGTGGTTCATGACATTTGCTTCCAGTGTTGACGCAGCACTGGAATGTTTGCAATCTGCTCAGGTTCTACATGCGTATTCTCTCGCGCATTGTATGTAGTCTACCGTTTAATATGTTTTACTGGACCGTAATGTATATCATTAAAGGTACATGCCCACTTAGTAGACACAAGCTGTTTTTTATATCAGATACATCATCTGAGACATTGTCTGGCAAAACAAACATTCAATATAGGAATGAATGGCCTTTCTGTGGAATTTATCGGGGTATAAACTTGGAAAAGTCGCGGGAATACTGGACGAAGGCCGGAAGGCCTCGTCCAGTATTCCCGCGACTTTTACAAGTTTATATCCCCGATAAATTCCACAAAAAGGCCATTCATTCCTTATAATTCCAGCATTTGAAATAAATTTATCAAGAAAATGTGTTTATTTTCCGTTTTCTTAAGAATTATTTTAACTGCGCCTGACGGTTATGAAAAGTAGTTCGGCATGGAGTTTACTGGGATATACGTTTTGGACCGAGACTTGCAACGGACCAATCAAATGTTAGGGAATTGTGTAAATATTTTTGTGCTGGAATTATTCCTCATTACCCCACGTATTCATTGGCATTAATCTACATTTTATATCAGACGTAAATTTCCACACTGATATCAGTGGCGATAACCGTGTTTCCTTAAAATGTTAACGGACATTACTATTTATGCTCTGTATTTATGTTTTGATGTGCAATGATCATACTTTATAATATGTCTCAAATATTTTATTAGTATAAATAATTAAAAAATATCACGCCTCATTTGCATATGAAAATAGCCTGATACCACCGCGAGTTACTATCAGTAACATAAACATTACTAAATGATTATATCTGTATAGCGGGCACTCGTAAGTTTTAGAACTGGTGGAATAGTGACACAATTACACAATTTAATATATAAATAACAGTTTGTACCTACTGAGTGGGCATGTACCTTTAGCAAGCGATACGAGAGTGCTAGTAAATATTAAATGATCAATTATTACTACAACTGTCATAAACCCCATTCCACGAATCGTTGGCACAATTGGAAGAGGCGAAGTTGTCTCTTTAGGGGCTCGTTGCTACATGTATATATGCTTATACCGTCTTGCATTGTAAATGGCATGACGTTTGGTCGCAATGCATTTCTCTACGTGCTTATATATATACTTGTACATGTAGTTCATGTGTTCTTATCGTTGAACTGTGTAGCCGTAGAAACAAACAAAAAATGTATACGCTAATATGCGATATTTTCGAGTAAGTCGTACTTAAATTACCCTGATGCTCAATATAATTGGGATCAGGGGGTCGTTTCACTAAACTTCGTACGACTAAAATGTTCGTAAGTACAACATTATGATAGTCTATAAATTGCACATCAACACTGTTTTCTTGTAAACAATTATTGGATTTACATTTAATGAGCATAGGCTGCATATGCAGCCTATGCTCAATAAATGTGAATCCATTAATTGAAATTTCTAGACGATTCTAAATTTGTGCTTACGAACATTTTAGTCGTAAGAAGTTTAGTGAAACGGGCCCCAGGTGAACAATATTTTCTAGCTACACACGCATGACCAGATATCCAATTTTACGTATAGTTCCCATTGAACGGGGGTCGATAGCTCAGACATTATGATATATTTGGCGGATGTATCATGTTTATTGCGCCAGTGTGCGTAGCGATGTAATGTGTCGTCGAAATTGCATTCTGTCGGTAATAGGATACCAACGGTGTCTGTTAAAGCGAAGATGGCGTTATAAAAGTTACACTTATATTAATTTCGTACTTTGTGGTAGCGTGTAACTTTCCATGACGAATTAGAGCTTATTGGGAGGTTGAAACATATGTATGTGTATATACATATATGGATTAAACGTGTGGAAAAGGAACTTGAGCTGTAGGAAGACGTCGACAGCCAGGAACTTTGGGTTTCTGGATTCGAAAAACAAATAGAAGGTGACGTCGAAATCTAGCGATAATCTAGCCAAAATGGCTGTGATAATGTAATAAATTCAGTATAATAAAAATTCATAAATTTATTCTTAATTTTAAAATTTCTCCCTCAAAGTGTACTTAGCGAGATAACTATACATTGCAATTTTGGTGAAAGCGGCTACAAGTTATGGTTGTGAAGACAATGTATAATGAATCCATAATGTGTAAGCCTGAAATGTACGCCCAATCGCCACAAAATGGTTTTCAGACTAGTCCATTTGTGAAAAGGGGGTGTATTCGTTCTCAATATGAAAATTGCTTTCAAAATGTTCAGATCCTGATGAGCCGGCTCGTAACGAGCCATCTCATCAGGATCTGCACTGTTTGCATATACCGCTATAGCGGGCTTTCGGGTTCAAAGGGTTAATTTGTATGCTCAGTATTTATTTATTCAGGATCTACGTCCTCGTTTTGTAATGTTTGCGCTATATACGGCTGTGCAGTCTGACCTGAGTGTCTAACGTTAGTCCCAACCTTTACCAGTGTCACCATATGTAATTTGACAACACTCATCAGACAGCACAGAAGCTCACCCGTATCTTGTATTAATACATGTATACATGTCAGCCTGCAACTGCATGATTGTTTTCTCATACACTGGCTTCTTTTCTCATCTTAAGCCATTGACATTTGTCATTTTCAATTGTGGTCGTAATAACATTAATTACCAATTATATGTCTATGCCTTGCAGAAAACCCGACATTCGTTGCTTTGATTGGTCTCTTGGTTAGAAATAATACAATCTCCACAACTGTTGCAGATCCTGATGAGACGAGCTGACTCATCGGGATCTACATGTACACTGTCTGTAAACATTGTGTTAGAGGTCTGTGGTGCTGAACGCATTAATAGCAACACAGCGATACAATGCAGCATGTAATGTAATGTAATATGACCTTGTACGGGAATTGGGTGAATATCTAAGAGCTATAACAAGACATAATTATACAGCACGGTGACCTTTTATATTCAATATCCCAAATAAAGCGCGAGCGAATAATCCTCCTAATAACCATCAGGGAATAATGAGAAGTAATAATGCCGACTTTAAAGGCGCTACAAAACGAAAAACAAATCAGGCGACATGACAGTACAAGTATTTGAGGAGCTGTGAACAAAACTACTTTGCATCTGTTAAGATCAGGGCCCTGATGCTCAAAACCTCTGTTAGCTTAACAGACATGTCATGTCAATGCTATGCTAAGGATTTAACAGTCTGTTAAGCTAACAGAAGCTTTGAGCAACCGGGCCCAGTATAATACCAGAGGGTCAGTCAGATCAGCACGTTATTTGTTTTAATGATGTTTAACGGCCTGTAAACAACTACATGTACGGTATATGTATGCCGGGTTAACGGAATCGAATGCCATATTTCACGTGTACGGACTTGGGTAGGCGGAATCCCAAAATCAGAACTGAATATTTCCGTAAAGTAATGTGTACATATATTATGGCATGTGAATGCGAACTGGTTTCAATGTGTAGAGCAATATTGTATTGGTAAGTGACTGCCGTTGTTCGACACTGCTCATTTCGGGGCCAAGCCAACACCTACGTAATGAATGTGCATGACGTTAATAGAACGCGCCATTACAATGTACGTCATGAGTCCAGTTCACAACGGTTGCACTGAAATTTTGAAATTGATACGGTTACATCACGCGACGTGTACTGCGGCCCCGGAATATGTATGTGTAAATTAACCGTTTGAATGGAGCAAATTATCAAAGAACAGAAAGTACTGCATATATGCTGAAATTGCATGGTGTTTCAGACGGAAATGTAACAATAATGTTCGACTATGTCCAGCCGTGGGTAAACGTTTGCCGTGACACTCGGGAACTGTTTGAACCCGCGGCCTACGGCCTTGGGATTCAAACAGTTCTCTCGTGCCACCGAAAATGTTTACCCACGGCTGGAAATTGTCGAACCTACTATGTGTCATGTTTATACTATAAGAGTTATTGCGATACAGGGGCCCGTTTCACTAAACTTCGTACGACTAAGATGTTCGTAAGTGCAAATTTATGATCGACTGTAAATTTCAATTGATGGGTTTACATTTATTGAGCATAGGCTGCATATGCAGCCTATGCTCAATACATGTAAATCCAATAATTGTTTGCAAGAAAACATTGTTAATGTGATATTTACAGACTATCATAACTTTGCACTTACGAACATTTTAGTCTTACGAAGCTTAGTGAAATGGCCCACTGGTATATACATGTACCTCGTCATCATTAATGGTAGAGTCTCTCGGATTGGGTCAACACATACTATTATGAGAAATAATACATATATCACGTACCTATGAAACTATATAGTTCACCTCTGCATACGAGTAGACGTGTTATAATTGCACACGTTTGAAAGTGACAATGTGTTGCGATATGACATAAGTTAAACATTTCGCGATGTTGACGTGTGCAGCTATACAACAGTGGCGCTTTAAACCAAACACGTGGCAACACAGGTGGACAGTGAATGGCAATTTTTATTTCTCTGATTTACTGATGGTTTATAAACATACAACAAAGTCTTGTAATTTGGAAAGTGTATAACCAATTTATTATACCTCCCTGTCACGCGTTATCCACCTGGGGTTCCATTACAGATTTCGGTTGGTTCACAGATGAAAATCGAACCCCCTTTTCAAAAATGCTGTCGACTGCTATGTGTTTGTAAAAGCTGCCGTTTTGAAAATTAATTGAATGATACTATAGTCAATGTTGAGGTTTGCTTCATGTAGCGCATGGCGATCGATTTTCAGTGTTTACACGCACGTAGTTTCATACAGCAGTTCCCAACCTGCTGTTCTCATTTTGTCGAAGACTTACGTTAAATCCCCGTTTTCTCTCTGGGGACATTGTCGTTGCAGAATCTCATTACGCGTTTTAATTTAGTTAGTGTCTACAGTGACGGTGATTCCATTTCGCTTCTGATAAATGTGAACGGTATAATGAGTACATTAGACCTATATAGTGTAACGCATGGCATTCCGATGATGTCATTTGATATGTAATCAGCAGGGGCCCGTTTCACTAAACTTCTTACGACTAAAATGTTCGTAAGCGCAAATTTGGGATCGTCTGGAAATTTCAACTGATGGATTTACATTTATTGAGTATAGGCTGCATACGCAGCCAATGGTCATTAAATGTAAATCCAATAAATGTTTACAAGAAAACAGTGTTGATGTGCAATTTATAATGTTGCACTTACGAACATTTTATTCGTACTAAGTTTAGTGAAACGGCCCCCAGGTCAGTGGAACAAGGGAGCTGACTCCATGAGGGAGCTAGCCCCCTTCTTCCAATGCAAATGCAAGTGTTAGTGCTACCATGTTATTCGGTCTCGGATATAAGAACAACATTTAATGCTTTACTATAGCCGCCATATTCATAATTGCACATAACGCATAAACATGCATTGGTTACTCCATCACGTTGTAATATTTACTATAGGAATGAATGGCCTTTTTGTGGAATTTATCGGGGTATAAACTTGGAAAAGTCGCGGGAATACTGGACGAGGCCTTCCGGCCTTCGTCCAGTATTCCCGCGACTTTTCCAAGTTTATATCCCCGATAGATTCCACAAAAAGGCCATTCATTTCTTATAATTCCAGCATTTGAAATAAATTCATCAAGAAAATGTGTTTATTTTCCGTTTTCTTAAGAATTATTTTAACTGCACCTGACGGTTACGGAAAGTAGTTCGGCATGGATTTTACTGGGATATAAATTTTGGACGGAGACTTGCAACGGACCAATCAAATGTTAGAGAATTGTGTAAATATTTTTGTGCTGGAATTATACTGTTTTTAAATTCATAATGTAAACGCCCATTCAACGTATTGTGTTTTTATCCCAGTACATTACATTAGCCCCACGTGACGTCGCGCGACGTTGTTGATTCGTTATATTTTGTTTGACGTAATTAAAATACATGATGTGCATAGTCGTTGTCAATAACGTCGCGCTATTGACCGGCAACGTCGCTGTTCCATGAATTGCGACAAAATGACGTTAAACAATAAGACTCCTAATTTTAACGCCGTATATGGTTATTTGAAACTATCCGAAAATGCAGTGTAAATATAAGTAAGAAAATCATGGGCAGTTGCGTTTACTGTAGTAAGTTGGTCTGTTTAATGTTTGCGAGGAGTCCTTCGGACTCATGCACTTTAAACATACCAGCTGTTTTTCATACATACTACAGTAAACGCAACAGCCCATGGTTTTATTCCTTAAGTGGTTTAGTTGTACCAGACACCCTTAATATAGAGAAAATGTACACAAATACTATCAAAGAGCCGAAGTAATCTATATTGTGATCATTTGAGCTCATTAAAAGGCAAGATAGAGAACAGTAAGTAATAATGCTCTCGATAAATAATGGGCATAGGAGATAAAAATGGAAACCATTGACACACAGTAGGAGTAAACACGATGACAAAAAGTCCGCAACCAAAGGAATAATGTTACCTCCCTTTCAAATGATCAAAACATGTGGTTTTATTTTCTGACATAATATATACTTACACATATACATGTACATGTAGCCGTTGGCAAGTCAAAATAAAGCAGTTCTCACTTGATACATGAGGAAGAGCTTAGAAAACTAAACTAGCTCAAACACCACACATTTCACATACTTAGTCTCTTTACGAAACTTAACATCACAGAAATTCTATTTCCTTCATCTAAAATGCTTAATATTTCACACATGCATACCTGTAAGGCTCTACTACCATGTTGTGCCAAATGCACGATGTCCTATCCCCGCTGATCCCAAGGTCAATGTCAAATACTTGGTCTCTTTACAAAACTTAACATCAGAGAAATAAGTTATAACTTCTATTTCCTTCATTGAACATTCTTAATATTTCACTTGTGCATTCCTATAAGGTTGTACTATCATGCTGTGACATATCTACGAACGTCCAACCCCCGCTGATCCCAAGGTCAAGGTCAACACAAGATAAATCGGTTATAACTTATATTTCCTTGCTCGGATCTGCTTCACATTTCACACAAACATTGCTCCAATGGACCTCTACCACCCTGTGACAAATTCACGTTCGTGCCGCCCCCGCTAAGCCCAGAGTTAAGGCCACAATCCCACACACTTGGAAATTATTTTACATGTTTAGGGGTACCTGGGCCCACGCGGGGGGGGGGGGGGTTCGTAAGCCTCGCTTACTGACCAATCTAGTTTTGATTTGCGTCCCCACGTTTCGACATAACCTACTGTGAACTGCAGCATCACAAATACTACAGTAAATCAGGTGCCGATGGGTGTAGCTGATTGTGTGGGATTCTTTCGGAAAGAGAAATTTCTTTGTAACGTGGGTAGCTACAACGTGTGTAACTAACACTAAGCTAAACACAGATGTTTAAAGTGAATATATTTCGGGGCCTAAGGCATTTATCACTAAGCCTGTCTAGGGCATTTTTCCAAGCTCTTGTCTGCTATATTATATAGTGTATGGACATTGCTGGGTGGGGTAACGGTTTGTGCATTTGAGAGGGAGGCACGTGTAACGTGTATTTTTCGAACGTAGACTATTATGGCGCTCATGCTACACATACATGTAATACATGTAAAACACCTGAATTTTCAAATTAAACCAGTCTAATTTTTCAAACAGATCTACCACAAATCGTCTGGTTGACCTTGTGCATTGCAGACCTTTCATTTAATTAGTCACAATGACACGCATTGGAAATACTTAAGTTGCACTAACTGTACTTTGATCCATGCATGGTATGCTTCGTGTAGTGTAAGTATGCTGAAGTTCGTGCAAACCACGACTTTTAACATATTCTTAAATGCTATGCCCAACAGTTTCTACCAAACAATAAACATAAAACTACAAGTGCAAGTGCATGTTTAATAAACGTGCGTGTTATTTCAGATATTAACTATTTGCATGCTAGCGGTGAAAATATCCGCCAAACAAATTAGGAGTATATTTTTAATTTCTCTCTGTAAATATGTCTTGCAATGTCATTAGAATTGAGTCCTCAGGAGAAATAAAAGAAAATATGATGATTTTTTGTCCGCTATTTTTGAACTATTTATAGCCCACAAGTTTCCCAGCATGCAAATAGTTAACATCTTGTGTACTTCTGCCAAACTAGTTAACTGCGAAATGTACATATGCATGTAGTACTACGAATGAAAATGTAAATATTTTCATTGATTCCAGTAACACTGTTTGAATGTGTTTGCATGTACTAGCACATTGAAACCTCTCTAAACCGGACACCCTGTGAGGTCCCCAGGGTGTCCGCTTTAGAGCGGGTTCACTGTAAATCATTTGATCATTCCAAGCCATAGTTGTGTCTTGTGTGCGATTTTGAACAGACATTGTCACCTGAGATGAATGATTAAGAAAGCAATCAACCATAAGATCACAGATGTTTTATTGGTGTCCGGTTTAGAGAGGTTCCACTGTATAATAAAGAAGAGACTCTTGAGACTCCGTGAATCTGTTTTAACCTTTGAACCCGAAAGCCCGCTATATCGGTTTATGCAAAAAGTGCAGATCCAGATGAGCCGGCTCGTAACGAGCCGTCTCATCAGGATCTGCACTTTTTGAAAGTAATTTTAATACTTTTTGAGAACAAAAACACCCTCTTTTCATAAATGGACGAATCTGAAAATCATTTTGTGACCATTGGATTGGTCGGAACATTAGCATATCACAGTCTATTCCAGTTCCTGAGGGTTGAAAGGGTTAATAGCATACATATAATTGGACTAATCAATGCAGTTGATAGTGTATTTGGCACGGACATGATGATGTATCGCTAGTGCTGCACGGCGCTCTGGCGTAATATGCACCGGCTTATTTACGAAATCCAACTCAGCTCAACTTACAAGGTGTATGATCACGTGGTACTAACAACAAGAACAAGTACTGAAACCTCCAGAATCCATCTGATTCAAAGTACGTATTGTTTTATATAGTCCTTATTACGTAACGGATATTGATGAAATATGGCGCATCAAACGCGTCTTGTTAAGCTGAATTTGGTGGTCATTATATTTTCGCCCAAATATCTGTCGTTTTTGCGAAGAATCGATTTCCGTGTCTACCGATACGGAAATCGATTCTTCGCAAAAACGACATAAGTCTGTGCCGAACTCCCTGGACCACCAAATGTAGCTCATGAAGACGCGTTTGCTGCGCCATATTTCATCAAATTCCGTTGCATATTAAGGAAATATCAAATAATACTTACTTTGGAGTGGGCGACGTTGTTGTTGTTGTAACCACGTGATCATGCACCTTGACTTAGAGCTATCGCATAAACGCGTTTGTCATCTGGTAACCGGCGCAAATTTCTTGTGCTGGTTACTAGGCGATAATGTGTTGATACTGGATGTTCGTCAGGACGCAGACGTGAACTAGTTGACGCTGGCGGGGCGTGCGGCGCCAGTGTGTGTTATAAAACTAAGCAAGATAACGTCAAGCAGACAACCAACCACCGTCAATTCTAGCGTACGCCGATGATTCCCCGGGGGGAAAGTTCGAAGGAAGGTTAATCATGTTTTTTCAAAGTTCTGTCGCCTTCATTATGTATTCACAGCATCATAGAGCACCATTAGATGAATATGTGTGAAAATCACTGCAAGACATACCATAGACTATGGAGCCCCACAGGGGACGTAGAAATCATTTTTGTCGCGCTCGCTTGCGGAAAGCGCGATATAGTCGGCACTTTGGCGTACGTACGCACGTACGTACGTACGTACGTACGTACGCGTACGTGTGTCCGATTAAACTTTTTGTTGTCACGCTCGCTTGCGGAAAGCGCGATATAGTCTGCACTTTGGCGTACGTACGTGTGTCCGATTAAACTTTTTGGTTAAGTTGTTTGGTTAAGTTTTTTGGTTAAAGTTTTTGGTTAAGTTTTTTGGTTAAAGTTTTTCGTTATACTATATCTCTGCAACTGCTTTGCCCATTACCTTGAAACTTCACATGGTTGTTTATCATCATCTATATTTTCATTCTACCCCCTCCTGTGCGGCCCCTGTGCCCAATGTCAAGGTCAAATTACTTTGAAGTTTTTGGTTAAGTTTGTTGGTTAAGTTTTTTGGTTAATGTTTTTGGTTAAGTTTTTTGGTTAAGTTTTTTGGTTAAAGTTTTTAGTTGTACTATATCTCTGCAACTGCTTTGCCCATTACCTTGAAACTTCACATGGGTGTTTATCATCATCTATAGTTTCATTCTACCCCCTCCCGTGCGGCCCCTGTGCCCAATGTCAAGGTCAAATTACTTTGATGTTTTTGGTAAAGTTTTTTTGGTTAAAGTTTTTGGTTAAGTTTTTGGTTAAGTTTTTTGGTTAAGTTTTTTGGTTAAAGTTTTTCGTTATACTATATCTCTGCAACTGCTTTGCCCATTACCTTGAAACTTCACATGGGTGTTTATCATCATCTATATTTTCATTCTACCCCCCTCCCGTGCGGCCCCTGTGCACAATGTCAAGGTGAAATTACTTTGAAGTTTTTGGTTAAGTTTTTGGTTAAGTTTTTTGGTTAAAGTTTTTGGTCAAGTTTTTTGTTTAAAATGTTTCGTTATACTATATCTCTGCAACTGCTTTGCCCATTACCTTGAAACTTCAAACTATATGTCTGCAACTGCTTTGCACATTACCTTGAAACTTCACATGGGTGTTTATCACCATCTATATTTTCATTCTACCCCCTCCCGTGCGGCCTCTGTGCCCAATGTCAAGGTCAAATTACTTTGAAGTTTTTGGTTAAGTTTTTTGGTCAAGTTTTTTGGTTAAAGTTTTTGGTTAAGTCTTTTGGTTAAGTTTGTTGGTGAAAGTTTTTCGTTATACAATATCTCTGCAACTGCTTTGCCCATTACCTTGAAACTTCACATGGGTGTTTATCATCATCTATATTTTCATTCTACCCCCCTCCCGTGCGGCCCCTGTGCCCAATGTCAAGGTCAAATTACTTTGAAGTTTTTGTTTACGTTTGTTGGTTAAGTTTTTTGGTTAAAGTTTTTGGTTAAGTTTTTTGGTTAAGTTTTTTGGTTCAAATGTTTCGTTATACTATATGTCTGCAACTGCTTTGCACATTACCTTGAAACTTCACATGGGTGTTTGTCATCATTTATATTTTCATTCTACCCGCCTCCTGTGCGGCCCCTGTGCCCAATATCAAGGTCAAATTACTTTGAAGTTTTTGGTTAAAGTTTTTTTCGCGCCCGCTTGCGGAAAGCGCGATATAGTCGGCACTTTGGCGTACGTACGTACGTACGTACGTGTGTCCGGTTAAGTTTTTTGGTTAAAGTTTTTCGTTATACTATATCTTTTTTGTTAGTGTCCATGCCTCGCCACAAGGTGCGACATGCAGGCCGCGGCCATCTAGTTTTATTAATTCGTTCACACGAAATAACAATTCGTGCCCACGAAATAACAATTCACAATTCTTTCCCTCAAAATAACAATTCGTTCCCACGAATTAACAATTCGTTCCTACGAATTAACAATTCGTCCCCTCAATTTAACAATTCGTTACCACGAAATAACAATTCGTTCCCACGAGAACGAATTGTTAGTTCGTGTGGAACGAATTGTTATATCGTGGGAACGAATTGTTTATACGAGGGAACGAATTGTTAAATTGAGGAAACGAATTGTCATTTCGTGGGAACGAATTGCTGATTCGAGGGCACGAATTGTTAAATTGAGGGAACGAATTGTTATTTCGTGGGAACGATTTAATAAATCAAAGGACTGAAAGTCCTGAAATCCTTCGCAGTACGTGCTTGTGGAGGACACATATACTAAGAATTCATTTGTTGGAAAGTACATTATAGTCTTAAGAATTGGCACCAGGAGGGATGCGGAACTTTGCGGAATAGATGTATTGCGGCTTGTCAGTAGTTGAGACAGCAACTATTCAAATGGTCAGCTACATACAGGTTTCACTTGCTCATTAATTTTCCGACTATATATACTCACAGGATATATTGCTTTGTCATATGTTATTATACACTAGTTCTGAAATATATATGCATTACCATAGTAACCATGGAAACCAATATTGGAAAACGGAAAAATGGTATTTGTTGAAAAGGTGTTTACTTTTTTAAAATCAATTCAATACACCCGAGTACTGTTACCATCTTGCAATGAACTTGTGAACGTTTAATAATATTGGTTGTCATGGCAACCATTTTAATATTTCACAAAAAACATCATATATACTTCATTTAAAATCAATATATTCGTATAATCAGTATACATTATCAATGATGCAAAAACAATATTTATCTTGACAAACATGATTGTTCAAAGTAATTTCACCTTGACCTTGGACATGAAGGCCACATGGGTGTGGTACATGCATGGAATGAAAATATGGATGATGATAAGGAAGTATATCTATAGTTTTGCATACACAGTTTAAACTTTATATATTTTACAACAATTACAAACAAGAGCGAGCAGTCATGCATGGAACACGACAGGTGACATGTCATCAGTCCCTTTTTTCCTGTCACAGTCATAGCTCAGGAACTGGACTGGTGACATATATCATCAGTCCATTTTCTCCTGACACAGTCTCCTAAATTTAAAATTCATATCATTTTCCAATTCAAATATGAATCCTCAGCGATTTGTAACCCGGAGGATATAACAAAAACGTTCTACTTTCACTTTCATTCCAGCTACACATTCAATTTTAATTTATTGAGTAAATGATGTCGACATATTTATTTAAATTAATATCTAATTATTTAAATATTCTTTTTTTAATTCATAATACAAATAATCAAGAGATAATTATTATCCTTATTCAAACTCAAGACAACGTTTCCTTTGTGAAGTGTATCGTACTGTATATGCTGTGTAACGTCAAGTCGCAAGACTGCCGGCAGCGTAAGCGCTAACACACACGACGAGTAATTATCAAAAAAATTGCTAGCACCTCTTTGGAAAGTTTGGATTTCCGCGCGAACTGTTTTACTAAATTCATCATAGATTAGTTGAATTTTAAGTAAAATGGACACTGATTAATAATATCCATGGCTCAAGATGATTAAAACAGTATGTAACTGTCAAAAAACAATGTTTCTGCTTTAAATCATCATCATTTCGCTGTCAAATGTCGGATTTTATCGAGCCATTGACCTTCAGAATGAGTTCAGAATGTAAGCTTTAATCTGATTGGTCATTCAAGAAAAACGTCACAGGGAAATCCCGCCCCTACTATATCATTGCGCAAAATATCAACATACATAACAAAGAACTCATATTAATACATAACAGTTAATAGTTTATAAAGTATACAAAAACTTTTGAAATAACACACATATAGCACAAAAAAGCAAACAACACATGTATTGCGCTGAAACGGTAAGATAGCTCGCTGTTCTACTGTTGTTGAAGTACTTTTTTATGGCGTAGTACCGCGTGTTTTTCTAAAGTTAAACCCGCAAACAGTGACACTGCGACCGCCATTTAACTCATTAGCATATCTGCAATGACTGAGAATGTTCATATAGTTACTAAATCCGAGCTAATAGCTCGGATAAAAACAATCCATGTCCCCTGAGGGGCTCCGAACCGTAGACAGAGGTAACTCCGTGAGAGAAACGGTCAAATTGAAGACGCAGTTGTCTCGCTTGCATGGCTTGTATGTACCATTCCACTTAACTGTGATGATATTGATCGAGGCTGTCTGTGAGACACCCAGGTATAATCGATATTCGTGACATGACAGTTCAGCAAATCTCAGCAGGCAGCGTGCAACTAAACCTTTCATTCTATGTGCCATGTTAATTTCGGACTGTTCCATAATCAAACAGGGATATTGGTTCGAAATCTTTAAATTAATGCAACCACTGCATTAGCTGCACGTTTTCCTCTTTATAGGAAACAGGTTGCACTATATCGCTACACCACAGACAACGGTAAACAATTTACATTTCACGCACTAAAATATGGAAAAACCATGCAGGGCATTGACGTTCATACTTGACTATATTGTTATTGAGAGACAATTCTACAATATGACACACAACTATTACCACCAATTTAACTAATAAAACGTGTTTTATCAACTTTCACGAAGTAGAAAGTTCGGATGTATTGCCAACTGCCACTCATACTCGACTCAAATTTAACTCAGTAACTCCTCGTAAATTGCATAACGGTTCCAACATTTCTCAAGTGATGGCTATTTCATGTAGGGTTGGTATTCATAACCGTGAATGCGTGACTATGGTCGCCTTGCGTGAGAGATTCTCGAGTGGCCGGCGACCTGACTTGAACATGCCCTGTACTGCCGACTATTGTTTATCGACGACTATCGTTCACGTGTATGATTAAGCCTCGAAAAATAACTTAACAATTGCTGTCGCTATTTCAACTTTACTGTACACTGCTGAACAACTTGGGAAATGTTGAAGAAGTTTCACTATAGGTGAACATTAGTCGTCGACAATAGTCGTTGATGTTAGAGCCGACTATTGTTCATCGACGACTATCGTTCACGTATATGATTAAGCCGGGAAAACCGGCTTAATCATACACGTGAACGATAGTCGTCGATGAACAATAGTCGGCTCTACAATGCCTCAAGTGTACATTTGTGAATACCAATTTCAAGTCAAGTCAGTCATGGACTAGTTATGGCAACTAGAAGACGTGGAAAACGTTCCCGAATAGCACCAGCTTTCAAAAACAATCACTTTTGTTTTTAATTATTGACAAAAATCCATAATTGGGTCTCTTATCGCATCGCCGTTTTCCCGATATTGATTTCGAAATGTGCAGTATATATTTCTATATAAGTCTGGTTGTTTTCACACGGCATATTTGTTCATACGCATGTTATCTGCCATTTTTTAAAGGAATCACATAATGTATGTTTATTGGGCACAAAGCAGTGTATACCACCGATATTAGCACAACTTTTTTTCTTTGTGAAACGATATTAATTTAGCGTAATAAACGACTAATTGTGGCACTCGTTACATCGTGTTTGACGTCCGAAACGTAACATCGACATTCGTATTCGCATTTTTCATTAATGTTGCTGTGGCTGAAGAAATGGGGCTCATGTGTTTTGCTACCAATGTATATCCAGATCAGCAGGCGCATCAGAACAAGAACAGTCTGATCAGGATCTGCATTGTTCGATATTCCATCAATGGAACACCGGTCACGCTTCTACAAGCAATATAGATCGTTATCAGGATACAAGTGTGCGCTATTCGCTATTTGATCAGGAGTTACACTGATCACAAATCCCATGAGGCAGTTCTACAGTGATGGCCACAAATATGCAAGTCTTTTCTTGCCCAAAATCGTGTGAAAATGTGGTTACATGTAGCCAGCGTAAAATGTTTCACGTCGGAAGAGGCGCCGGAATCCTGACGAATTCCCATTCAGTTACATGCAGGGGATACTGTAAAAACATATATTCGCAAAATATCCATCTGCAACATATGGTCTTCCATGGTGGCGATCACGTGGTCTGTTGTTTAGCCTTTACATAATGGCGTCGACCTGTAGCCTATTTCATCAACATTACAAAGTATACTTTAGTAGCATAGTATACTTTGAGGGAGAAATTTTCAATTTTATGATAAATTTATTAATTTGTATTATACTGAATTTATTACATTATCACAGCCAATTTGGATGTGATAATGTAATAAATTCAGTATAATAATTCTGCATACTTTTAATCATGAAATATATGCATTTGTTAGTTCTGTATGAAATAATGCATTTAAGGAAAAATGAATGATTACTCCCTCAAAGTATAAATGAGATAAATGAGTCATCAATTAAACGGCGATTTCTTCCATTTAATGGTGACCATGACGTTCCAGTCGTTAACCTTACGAGCACGACAGTACCAAATGTACCAGCGTAACTTTTGAGAAATCAAGATTTTAGAAGATTCTGAAGGCGGTCGTTATCCGTCTGCGATACGAAAAGAACACAATTTGTTGCATCGCGGCGTTTGCTCGCTTACTCTTACGCAGTAACTTTAAATTATGTTCACGGAGACAGAGCTACAATAAACTTAAATTTCCAACTTCAAATTCTACAGAAAATCATATCTCACATGGGGCCTAGGCGCACGTTAGATCAATAAGCATGGCGTTAACATGGGTCACCATCACACTTATTTGTCCGTCTTATGTTGTCTGTTAATTCTCCAGGCGGTCGTATATTCTCGCATCATTTGTGTGAAGATCTAACAAAACTTTTGCGTATCGCTTTTGCCACCATTGTAGACCAGATTGTGTGGTCTGACTAGGCTCTACACTGCACACCGTTTGCAAGCAACCACATTAAGTAAGCGTCAAGCTAATGATGTGGTTTAATAACATACTACATACTACAAATGTATATACTATACTTACAGTACCTAGATGCGTACATGTATGAACGTTCGCAGTTCCAAAGTGCAAGAAGCCATGTTTTCTCAAATAGTGGTCCATTTGTAGTCACTGTGTGGCGCCTCGTTATTACATTGTAATGGATAATATTCTTTCGCGAGCTTACTGGAGCCTTACTGGAGCCTTATGTCATTCGACAAAATGTCAAGTCGGCTTCGAATAGCGATGCGGGTTACTATGGACAATGAGCGTAAACCGCGCCTGCTATGCAGCGAATGTCAGGCAAGGCTATGGAACGCGTAGGAATTTAGAGGCTCGCTTAATATGACCTTGACCTTTTGACCTTCATATCTTTTAACTTTTTCACATATTAAGAAGTTTGCCTGAGTTTCTCAATTCTGTAACTTCTATATCCCTTGATGGATTTCTTTAATATTTCAATACATCATATTTGGACAAATGTCACACATCAATGCTTTCCTTAATATGACATTGACCTTTTGACCTTCATAACTGTGCTCATGAATACTTTCACTTTTGGTTAATTAACTTTCCCAGAGTTTCTCCCATCTGTCACCTGGGGCATCCGTGTGCCGACAGGCCACATTTCTTTTGTTTCCTATCTCGTTCCAACGACATATCATCTCGTACCAACAACATATCATCTTATTCCCTGGAGATGGGATCTCGTCCCACGAGATAACATCTCGTTCCCACGGGATTGGATTTCGTTATAGCGAGACACAGTTTCGCTACTGTGAGTTAGCTATCTCGTCGTTACCACGAAATTATCTCGCTCCCACGACTTAACATGTCGTTCTCATTGTCATTCAAGATGGTGGAGCCATGCATGTTATTATATTGGCTGATTATATCGTGGGAACGATATGCTGTATCGTGGTAACAAGATCGTATCTGATGAGAACGAGAACCTATCTCGTGGGAAGGAGATGCTATGTCGTGGGAACGAGATAGAAAGTAAATCAGATGTCCCTTTTAAGCTGCCGTATATAGCATGGGGGATATGCTTGTATAAAATGCCGCTTTCACCATCCTCATACTATTAGTTTTGACGTTCTGAACAGCGAAAATCATTTGGGTGGCGTCACGAACGGATGGTATATGGCTGTGATTGGATAAATGGGGCTTATGGGTTTTGCGACCAGCGTAGATCAAGATCAGACTGTGCATCATAATCTGCGCTGTTCGCAATTCCATGAAAGAAACATCCACCATGTGTCCAACAAGCAATACTGATCGTTATCAAGGTAGAGGAACGTGATATCTGGTCAGGAGCTACACTGGTCTCAAATTCCATAAGCCCCATTTTCCCAGTCAAAGCCACGTATAAGTATCCCGTCAGTTACAAAGTAAGCTGTTCTGTCAATGCTGAACTTAATGCGAAGGGTGAAGATTCTGATCAGACTGTGCGGATGCACAGGCTGATCTGGATCTACAATGGTCGCAAAACACATAAGCCCCATCGCTTTTTGCGACCAGCGTAGATCAAGATCAGACTGTGCATCCGCACAGTCTGATCATGATCTGCACTGTTCGCTATTCCATGAAGGAAACATCCGTCATGTGTCCAACAAGCAATACTGATCGTTAGCAAGCCCCATCGTGTTTCCTGATTATTCCTCTTCCATTGTAATCAAGGAAAACATAGCTTGGTATCACTTTAGAATCTTTTGAATGCTGCCAAACCACTTTTTTTTTGAGACATAAGAAAACAATATAAAACAAGAGCAGTCTACACATTTCGTTTCCCTCTCTCGCTCATTGATGCTCAAGTATTTCTGAAATGTTTGTTGAAGTTTGTTCAGAATACATAACAACAATTCCATTAAACTACATTGCATTACAAAATAGTCATGATGGATTTGTATTTGCAAATTTACGTTTGGAGGGTATTTGTTTCTACTTTCTACCAGAAGAGTGATATATTTGCTAATGAACACTTTATTAGGTGAGTTTATGATACGATTTAGTCTATGAGTGTTGCATTTTCTGTCAATAAGAATATAGGTAAGTGTGAATTTGAAAGTCTAGCAGATTATAGCTAAATTTTAGTGCGCGAAAGTGAAACCTTGTATATAAGCCATTATTAGCTGCAGTGTAGCGGTATAGAGCAATCATTGCATTTAAAACAGAAAAAGCGCGGCTAGGTTGAAGTGAAGCTAAATACAGTGGGACCCCTCTAAACCGGTCACTCAGGAAAATACGGATGTTTAACTTCGATGTGTTTCGCTGCAATGTATCTCAAATTACAATGACGTTTCATGATCCACATTAGAATGTGCCATGCATGCTAATATGTCTGATTTACATCTCCAAACCGGACACCCTGGGGACCTCCCTTTACAGTGGAACATCTCCAAACTGGACACCCTGAGGACCTCCCTTTACAATGTAACATTTCCAAACCAGACACCATGTGGACCTCCCTTTACAATGTAACATTTCCAAACCAGACACCATGTGGACCTCCCAGGGTGTCCGGTTTGGTGAGGTGCCACTGGACTATGTGTCTGTGATGTACTGTGTCCTCCACACAAGTTGACAATCGATCTGTAGCCTATTTCACAAACATTGCAAAGTATACTTTCCTAGCAAAGTATACTTTCAGGGAGAAATTTTCAATTTTAGGATTAATTTATTAATTTTTATTATACTGAATTTATTACATTATCACAGCCATTTAGGCTGTGATAATGTAATACATTCAGTATAATAATTCTGCATACTTTTAGTCATCAAATATATGCAGTCGTTAGTTCTATATGACATAATGGATTTCTGGAAAAATAAATGATTACTCCCTCAAAGTATACTTTGCTACAAAAGTATACTTTGCAATTTTGATGAAATCGTCTACTTGGCAATTTCTGTTGTAAGTTTCATATAGCAAGTGTAATGTTGCTGTGACTGGAGAAATGAGACTTATGGTATTTGTGCTGCCCTGTGTAGCTCCTGATCTGCTAGCACTCTAGTGATGTGGATATAATTATACTGTTTGGTAGAAACATTGCATGTGTTTTAGTGACTGAATGGCAAACAGTGCAGATGCAGACTGCGTGGATGCGTGGGCTGATCTGGATATACATGTACACTGGTCGCAAATGCAGTAAACCCGACTTCTCCATTCACAGCTTCAAATGTACATGGGGCACAGCCATGATATATCGACAATCACATTTGGAAGACAACACAAAACTACATGTACTTATTAAATTTCTCAGTATATTGCGTTATAAGTTATCACGATTCTACACAGTCAGCATGGTGTCAAGGTGACGTCGGGCAATAGCGCGCCATGATGACTACCTAGAAACGCAATAACGTATTTGTCATCCCACAGATCACTTACTTGGCTCTAGACCGGTCAAACGTGTTACCATTTAGCATTTGTTTTGTACGAATAACAAGTTATTGTACGTGCATGTACGTGCATGTGCACATACAATACATAACATATACACGAGTGGTGATTTACACGGATTTATTGTTTACCCTAGTTTCTCGACAAATGAAAGAACAGTAGTTCGTCTCAATTAATCATATTTCGCACTTTCGCAAACATCTATTATGTTAATCATTAAATGTTCAGCCGCTATATTTAGAACTGATTTTTCCGTCTTGTTGTCGTGTACGAGACACAAAGCATATTACCGCCCACACACGCGCTCACTACGTTATAGTTCACATACTGATTTTTTAAATCGCTAGCGCTCGCTATGAAAATAATGTATTAAACATGCAATATATGAACTATAACTATTACATATAAATAACGAGTCAACTGATTTTATAAGAAACGTGGTTATATTTGTACCCGTTTTAAGAATGGATACTGATACAATGTATCACGAGTATTCCTGCAGGATCAAAAAACGATTTTTTTTTGGAATTTGACTCCGAAACCTGGCGAGAAAGCTTGAAAATGATGTAATTAAGAAAATAAAAGTTAGATTTTAAAAATCGGTCCACAAATTCTTTTTGGGGAGGGTGACTTTTTTCTTATTGATAAAAAAGTACTTAATTTTAAATATTTTTTAGATTTAATGTGTTTAATAGCCAAACGTTCGTCGGCAGCAAAACGTGGAACAGACAGTAGTTTAGTATTTATGTTGTCGACAAACTACAACGCAATTTGTCATTGCATTCATGCATTATACGAGTACATGCACATGTAACAGTGGAAATGGCTATTCAAATACACAGCTGAATAGTTTGTGAACATACATTTATTAACCCTTTCAACCCTAAGGAACTGGAATGAACTGTGATATGCTAATGTTCCGACCAATCCAATGGTCAAAAAATGATTTTCAGATTCGTCCATTTATGAAAAGGTGGTGTGTTTGTTCTAAGAAATATGAAAATTACTTGCAAAAAGTGCAGATCCTGATGAGACGGCTCGTTACGAGCCGGCTCATCTGGATCTGCACTTTTTGCATAAACCGCTATAGCGGGATTTCGGGTTCAAAGGGTTAAGTAAAAAAAACGAATTGTTCGGTGTTAATTATCGGTTATACTGCCCAAAATATAATTTAGTAACTGCTGTCGTATTAACCAGTTCACCCATAATTAAACATAACGGACATTCCCGTGTGATCTTGCAGTCTAGTCCAAGTATCAGAAAATGGTATATTTTTTTAAAAAACCAGAACACGCCAGCAACCGGTGCGGATCCTGGTGAGATGGCTCGTTACGAGCCGGCTCATCTGGATCTACAGTGTTTGTCAACATTATGATAGAGGTATGTACATGTAGCGTTTAAAGCATAAAAGGTACATGCCCACTCAGTAGGCACAAAATGTTAGTTATACCAGAGACATCATTTGAGACATTTTCTGGCAAAATAAACATTCATTTAGCATTACCCCACGTATTGATTGGCATTATTATAATTTTATACCAGTAAATTTTCACACCGATATCAGGGGCGATAACCGCGTTTCCTTAAAATGTTAACGGACATTACTATTTGTTATCTGTATTTATTTTTTCATGTGCAATGGTCATACTTTATAATCTGTCTAAAATATTACTTTTTTAGGTAACGCATTTAATGAGTATAAATAATTAAAAAATATCATGCCTCATTTGCATATGAAACTAGCCCGATACCACCGCGCGTCACTAACAGTAAAATAAATATTAATAAATTATTATATCTGTATAGCGGGCACTCGTAATTTTTAGAACTGGTGGAATAGTGACAAAATTATACACTTATTTAATTCCTATAAAGAACAATTTGTGCCTACTGAGTGGGCATGTACCTTTACTACAGATACTATACCACAAATGCAACGTTCGTAAAAGGCAGTAAGGGGATGTATATATATATGTGTGTACATGTCTGAAGCGGATCTCTCCACTATGATGTTGACTAAGGAACTTTGGACCTATTTGTCTGTGCAACTTATGGTTGCCCGAATATCTGCCGAAGCGCAACACTTTTTGATTTTCCCTCATGATGCCAGAGGCGGGCTTATCTACATGTGTCATTACGGTTGTACTCTTCCCGGTTTATAGTGCATGGCATAGTTAGAGCAACCCCATCATTGCATAATTGGTGCCCAATATTGTACAGTTAGTGCCAATCTGTTATCATAACAGTGTCAGTCAATGTGTTTGCGACTGGGATTCATGGAGCTATTGGTCATGTGACCAGTGTAGTTTCCGACATTAGTTACTAAGATATACAGTATCGCAGTTCTTCGAAATTTATTTCCAGAATTAACGAATTTCTCTTATGCGACGACACACATCCACTGACCCATTTCATACAAATATATAACGTGAACTGCACGATTCGTCAATAAAGGCTGTAATATACGGTATGTGTGTGCAATTATGAAACCATAGGATACACCAGCTCGTCTGAGCTTAGCTGCACGTTTTCCGCTTTATAGGCAACAGGTTGGAATATATATCGCTACACCACGCTACACAGTAACACAATGTGCGTAATAGCATTTACACTTCGCGCACTAAAATATAGAAACAATCTGCAGGGTGTTGGCGTTCATACTTCGCTGTATTGTTATTGTGAGACAATTCTACAATATGACACACACATATTACCATAAACTTACCTAATACAGTGTGTATTAGCAACATTCTTAGGTCACTATCTACGAAGTAGAAAGTAAACAAGAACGATTCAAACGAGCATTTGGAAAGACTACTCCGTCATAACTCGTATGTAATGCAGTGTAATGAATTATAATTAGTGTTATGTTACTCAAAACTAGTCTCAGCTGAGCTGGTCAGTCACACTTTTGGTGCGATACAGCGCAGCTGCAGACACCGTCGATAATATCCAAACCAGCTCCAGATAAGGTGCTTATTGGCCTATTTTACGCACGTATTTAGCAGAATACGCATTGATTATCAAAGGTTGGAGTACAAACTACTTACAGCAATGTGAAAATGCGCATTTATTTTCCAATTGAGTAGTGATAATACGGTAATAAAGTTGAGCATGGACATGCACTTACTTGAGCAACAGTATTTGATGTTTGCATCTCAAATAAGTGCATTTTGAAATTTGTTGTACCTGTAACGTTATCATTTGTTCCCTATTTAATAGGAAAGAAAATCAATAATACATTTGTAAAAGTAAAATAAGCATTTAATTTTAAATCTGGGGGCATAATACTCTTTAGATACAAAACTTGTCTGGAGCCCTGCATACTACGACTGTCGATTGCCTCTTCAGTTGAAATGAACATTTTCTTGACATAACCATTTAACAGCGAAATGGCTGCTTGTATGAATACGGCATCATCGGAACATGATGTATTACTATTTATGTATTATGTACATGTTTTCGCATTGTATTGTCTCAACTTGACGAGCAGTCGTTGGTATACATGTATTTATTACGTTGATTTCGCGCAGCTAAGGAAACAATAACGTAACCGAGGCCCGTTTCACTAAACTTCTTACGACTAAAATGTTTGTAAGTGCAAATTTAAGATCGTCTGGAATTTCAATTTATGGATTTACATTTATGCACATGCAGCCTATGCTCAATAAATGTAAATCCAATAATTATTTACAAGAAAACAGTGTTAATGTGAAATTTACAGACAATCATAATTTTGCACTTACGAAAGTTTACGAAAGTTTAGTGAAACGGCCCCCAGTCTATACATATCTCGTATTCAGACCAACAACTCTATATTCATGAGATGATCGATGATGTAAGGTTGCTAACATAAACAATACCGAGGCCGCTTGATTTTGTCAATTATTTGCTTGACGAACTGACACAAAAACATACGTGTACTCATCAAATACATGTATACTTTCACTGGCCACATATCGTCAGAAGTTGTATAGTTTCTGAAAAGGTCGACTTCTAAAATACCGACACCAGTAGCCTATTTCATCAACATTGCAAAGTATACTTTTCTAGCAAAGTATACTTTGAGGGAGAAATTTTCAATTTTATGATAAATTTATTAATTTTTATTATACTGAATTTATTACATTATCACAGCCAATTTGGCTGTGATAATGTAATAAATTCAGTATAATAATTCTGCATACTTTTAATCATGAAATATATGCATTTGTTAGTTCTATATGAAATAATGCATTTCAGGAAAAATAAATGATTACTCCCTCAAAGTATACTTTGCTAGTAAAGTATACTTTGCAATGTTGATGAAATAGGCTACTGGTAACGAGAGGTTGACAAGGCGGAAGCAAACGGGTGCGCGAAATCACCGGATCTGCGAAATCACCGGACACAAGTGATCAAAGTAGTCGATACATGTATGCGTAATGAGACTTGCGTACCCTGATAGTGAACACACAAAACAGTAATTAGCTTTATACTACTTGCAGAAATAACAGTACATTTATCCTATGATATATGCATGTACATGTAGTTAGGGACATATCGTCGTATACACGCATTTATCAGGCAACTCGCTGCGAACTGACTGTATGACGTCAATGTGTTGACGCAAGACAAACAAGAACACGGTCGAAATAGACAGCGTTATGCATGCGGATATCTTATCAAAACGCATTACAATGTGCATTGATCACGTGGTTACAACAGCGACAGCCCACTACAAAGTAAGTATTATTTTATATTTTCCTTAATATGTAACGGATTTTGATGAAATATGGCGCAGCAAACGCGTCTCCGTGAGCTGCATTTTGTGGTCCCGGGAGTTCGGCATATACTTATGTCCGAGTCGTTTTTGCGACGAATCGATATCGGTGTCTGTAGACACGGAAATAGATTATTCGCAAAACGATAGAAGTTTGGGCCAAAGTACCGAAACCACCAAGTGCAGCTTAACAAGACGCGTTTGATGCGCCATATTTCATCAAAATTCGTTACATAATAAGGAAACGATAAAATAATACGTACTTTAAATAGGAGGGCTTCTGGAGGTTCCAGTACTTGTTGTTGTTGTCTTAACCACGTGATCATACACATTGCATTACCCGATACGTATATTATATTATCAGGCTAGTGACTTAATAACAAGTATATCAGTCTCGCTTCGGAAACAGTAGACATTCGTCGGCACGGCTCGGAATTCATACGCGTTTCCTAGACTTACTTTAAAAAATGACTGCAAGCGTTTTACAAATTTACGATCGCTTGACATGACTAATGATGTGGGATTACTTAAATTCTGGCAGCGAGTAAACGTGTTTGTGGCTGTGACTGGATAAATGGGGCTTATGTGTTTTGCTACCAGTGTAGATTCAGATTAGCCTGTGCATCCGCACAGTCTGATCAGAATCTTCACTCTTCGCCATTTCATCACGGACACCCGCCATGCTTCTTCTAACAATCGATATAGTTCGTTATCAGGGGCCCGTTTCACTAAACTTCGTACGATAACAAAGTTCTTACGGAGTTTCTTATGAATCGGGGCACGTTTCACTACACTAAACTTAATACGACTAAGATGTTCGTACGTGCAAATTTATGATCGTCTGGATATTTCAGTTGATGTATTAACATGTATTGAGCATAGGCTGCATATGCAGCCTATGCTCAATAAATGTTAATCCATTAATTGTTTACAAGAAAACAATGTTAATGTGAAATGTACAGACTATCATAATTTTGCACTTACGAACATTTTAGTCGTCCGAAGTTTAGTGAAACGGCCCCCTGGTTATCACATTAACTTGAGTCACTAGTGCTACCATTTTTCACGTACATGTACACATAATTAAATGTGAACACATCCACAAAAGACTTGCCTGCATCGGATGTAAGCGCAAATGTTATTGTAAATTTCAAATGTGCTCTTACGAACTTCTTAGTCGTACGAAATTTAGTGAACACAAAATACTTGTCAGCATCGGCTGTAAACCGAAAAGTTATTGTAAATTTCAAATTTGCACTTACGAACTTCTTAGTCGTACGAAGTTTAATGAAACGGGCCCCAGACCTAAAGAGCGCGCTATTCGATCAAACACTACCCTGGTGACAGATCTCATACGGCTAATGTCTCCATTCGAAGCCATGTTTCTGTGAGTACAGCAGCCGCTTGTCAGACAGAACATTGTACTTCTGGAAACAGGTTCCATGTCTCTAGGGACCATAGCACGGGTGATCCAACTAGATCAAGGTCCTCGGGATGTGAGATATAGGTCGTACACATCGATGAGTCAGTGTTGTTGATTAAGGATACTCCGTTGTAACTGTTAATTGCGCTGTTAGTGTATGAGGCAGAGCGGGTAACCACTACACGTACAGTGGGGTCAGCGTGTAAGTGCACACACGAACGAACACGACAGGTTGGTTCCAGCCTGTCGTGTTCGTTCGTGTGTGCACTTACACGCTGACCCCACTGTACATTGTATCACTTTTGGAAGGAGGGCATCATCGGTTAGCGGTGTGGTGCGAGGTTGGGGTTGGATCGGCGTTGTTCAAATCGGCACTACGTCATGTTTAGATCAGGGTGAAAGATATTCACACGTATATTGATTTAAACATGACAAATATGGCATAGTATACGTGTAGCTATTAAACAAATGTGTATCGTTTCAGATGGGCAGGTCAATACATATACCTGTACATGTACTGTCTGTTTCACGAAAACTGCCCAAATTGTACGGCTATTTTCCTTCCTGCGTTGCGTCTTTTGTCGTCCAATTCATGTATTTCGTACGTTTGCAAGTCTTTGGCATGGACTATGGCAAATAAACAGTCCGTACACACAAATACACAACCGTACTACATTGTACAGTGAAACATCGTAGTACATTTACATGTTTGACATGCTTCCGTTTATCTACAGTGGGGTCAGCGTGTAAGTGCACACACGAACGAACACGAAAGGTTGGTTTGTTCGTGTGTGCACTTACACGCTGACCCCACTGTATTCAGTCAACGAATGCAACAAATATGGAAGATGTGACAGCATTATGCACTGAATCTATACTGCTCATTGATGTGCTTTCGGTAGTGGTTTCATCTGCATACACTCGTATTCATGACACAAGCGTATTACATGTACAGTGAAACCTCTCTAAACCGGACACCCTGGGAGGTCCCCAGTGTGTCAGGCTTAGAGAGGTTTCACTGTAAACTAGGCATTATATCATTCTGAGCCATAGTTGCGTGCTACATGTATACGATCACGATAGACATTATCACCTGAGATAAATCACCAGGCAACTTGTCACAATTAAGAACAAATGTGCTTTCTATGTGTCCGGTTTATAGAGGTTCCACTGTTTAACAATACTTGTCATTCATGCTGTCTGGTACTAGTAGTCATGTTCGGCGAGTGTCGTGATGATGTAAATTTAAATTCAAATATGCGGATAAAATACGGCAATTAAAATCACGGTAGTCACGTAGAATCAGCAGTATGCTGGAACTACTTGTATACAATGTACGCCAAAAAACGGCATGTATTGAGATTAAAATTAAAATTGTCAAAAACCCAATTGAAATCAGAAGTAGTGAGTATCAAAAAGCAATGACAAATGTGTGGTACCTTTATCATGCTACAGAAAACAATAAACAGACCACAAATATAGCATATTTTCTTATTTTTCCATGAAAACACATCTTGGTATTTCATTAGAATTGTCTCCAAGGAGAAAATTCTAATGAAATGCCAAGACATGTTTTCATTTCGAAGCAAACTATGCAATAATTGCTGTCTGTTAATGTATAAACAGTAGAGTGATTTTATTTTACCCAATTAAGATACTGAAATACCCAATTGCTTCAGAAATGATGGAGTGACAATACTCAATTACTAATTCCTTATCTGGAGGCCTGTATCACGGATATAAGCTTTTAAAAGTCCAACGATGATGGCTGAACGCATTCCCGTCTTCAGCCAGTATATTTGGAATTTCAATATAACTGTTGTTTATTTCTGTAATATATCTCATAGATGAAAATACAGTATGTATGCACGTGCTCCGTAACTTATTTTATGCCGTCAACACAGTGCGTATGTGCCGTGAAACACGGTGCCGTGAAACATTTTTGATATCCAGTCAATACAATTTTTGATTTTACAGCCATTTGTAGGTGTTGACGGGATAAATAGAATAGTAGGTGAGTGCCGTGAATGGGAAAAAATATCTGGCGCGGCACGGAAACGGGATGTGCTCGGCAGAGCCTCGCCCATCCCGTTTCCTGAGCCTTGCCAGATATTTTTTCCCATTCACGGCACTAACCTACTATTCTCTATCTATTTTCCTTATTTCCGAACCAAAGTATATGTTGTGACCACTCATTTGAACCGTCTCGGCGAGACGGTTCAAATGAGTGGTCACAACATATACTTCTGATGAGAAATAAAGAAATTCTTGAGCCTTGCCATATATTTTTTCCCATTCACTGCACTAACCTACTATTCTCTATTTACTGAGTATACATATACATTGTACAATGTATTTCGTGACACAGGGTGCATCGAGTTAGTATTACAGTAGAACCTCCCTAAACCGGACACCCATACAATCTATGTATGTTTAATTGTATGTGTTTATTGTCATCTCTCACCGTTGATAACGTCCGTTCATGATCGCAAACCACATATACCTGATTTACAGCGAGCCTCTCCAAACCGGACACTGTACTTGAAACATTTGAATCAAACTTCGTTTCTTTTCAGAGGAATACCAAATACGAACATCGGTATCGGTGAGGCCGGAGACGTGAACAGACTGGCCTATACATTGATATGGTGTGTCCAAAATAGATATCACAGTTGCTACAACACACGGACTATTGAATTTGACCATGCAATTTCGTCAACAAATAGAAGCGGTCATCGTAAACCAGGCACGTTGGTTTATATACCGTATTCATAACATGACCATTCTACAGAAATTCGGATGTATATGATGACGTTAGTCAGCATACATTAACAGTGTCTTCATCTTAATGATGGCATGGCGTCACGCCGACCATCACGTGACCAATTTCTCTCACCAAACCGCGCAAAAATGCCAGACGTGTTCGTCATACAGGATTACTCGGTGCCGGCGGTTACGTCCGTGTATCCTGGCAACATCCAGTGTCCGCCCAATACCGGCCCAGTGTTTACATTCCAACCCGGCTCCTTTCTCTCACCGGGAAGCAGTGACTCACTCAATAAAAGGTCAAGTAGCACGGTGTCCTCTATATTTGACCTTTCCATAGAAAGTGATCTCTTAGACCGGGCGTTGAGGGAGAATGACGCTAACGCGGTGTCGAAATTCCTCCAAGTGCATCATGGGAAATTTCCAATCAGCCGGCATGGATCGTCTAGTTGTGGTGATCGCCATAGCAACGACTCGCGCAGCCGTCGACCCAGCTCGCGTACCAGTGGGCAGGACGCGGATCTATTTTTCCGGCGGACGCCGACGTATATGGAACGGTATGACATAGACAGGCGGGAAAGCGTGACACCCGAATGTGATATCCCGGACATATTCCGCACCTCCATTCACATAGCCGTACTCAATAACGCAACGGATGTACTCAGTGTTCTATTGAACTTCGGAATAGACCCAAACGAGCCGACAGCTAACTTAATAAACTCCATACACAGTCGCCGGTTGTCGTCATTCTACCAAGACAGCAGCAAACGGCCTGAATGCTTAATTGAGGAAGGATCGGAGCATTCAAACGATGACAGCCATATAATTGACACCGACTACAGCATTGCACAAAGCCTGTATAGCCCTTTTGAACGCAAATCAAGTCAGATTCAAGAGGAAACGTTTAAGCCGTCATTCGTGGTGGGGTCCGACTATGAAGTGAATTATACACAAGAGGAGCTGTTCAAACTTCCACCGCTATACGCCGCTGTTCAAGAGAAACGGGATTTCGCAGTCAACTGTCTCCTACGGTTTGGCGCCAACGTGGACGCACAGGACAGACAGGGTCAGTCGCCGCTTCATCTTGCCGCCACAGAGGCTTGCTACTGTAAGCAAGTCTGCAAGCACCTGCTACGTCATGGCGCGAAAATTAGACAGTCCAATAATCTTGGTCAGACGCCGCTTGAATTGAAACCCAATTTATCGGACCTGCAAAAAGAAGTCATCCGGGACTTGTTATCAGGAAAACCGAGCACGTGCAGTCTAGATAAAGATGTACATACGTTAAAAGTGAATGGTAAGCGGATTTCATGGTCGAGTAATTCAGACTCGAAGTCTGGGAGTTTCGGACGGGTTGGTAGCATAAAGAAGAAGCTGTTCGGACGGGGAGAAGGACGGGAGAAGGAGCGTCTTGCGAAGCAGAGGAGGCGGAATGAGAGTACGTCCACCGGCGGAACAGGTGAGTACTGTAATGGTTGTAGCGCGGTTCATCAGCCTCGCCCATCCCGTTTCCTAAGCCTTGCCAGATATGTTTTCCCATTCACGGCACTAGCCTACTATTCTCTATTTAAACGTCGCCGATTGCGACGTGCATCAAATAACAGTGATGCATGTACGTGTACACGTAACTATAGTGATTAGATAACTACCCATGAAATATATAACTATATGTATACGACAAGGTGCATGATCACGTGGTACTAACAACAACAACAAGTACTGACATTTCCAGAATCCATCTGATTCAAAGTACGTATTCTTTTATAGTGTCCTTATTACGTAACGGTTTTGATGAAATATGGCGCATCGAACGCGTCTTATTAAGCTACATTTGGTGGTCTCTGTATTTTCGCCCAAATTCCTGTCGTTTTTTGGGAATCGATTCTTGGCAAAAACGACATATGTCTGTGCCAAACTCCCTGAACCACCAAATGCAGCTCATGAAGACGCGTTTGCTGCGCCATCTTTCATCAAAATCCGTTGCATATTAAGGAAAATATCAAATAATACTTACTTTGGAGTGGGCGACGCTGTTGTTCTTGTAACCACGTGATCATGCACATTGTACGATGTAATTAAAAAAAGTAATATGAGACACGCCATGTGATTTTGTACCTTCGGACATCTGCGTAATTTCATTAAATACGTTTACACAATTTACAATATTTTTTCACAAATAAATTTAAAAGCTGACAACAATTTTCAGAGTACATGCGGAATATGATTTTGTTAACTTTTGACGTCATTACGGAAAATGTAAATTTTGTAAATCTATTTCATAAAATTACGCTTATGTCCGAAGGTACAAAATCGCATGGCGAGTTTACTATGTTCTTATCGATGAAACAAACAACTGTGGTGCCGTTGAAATATCAGTATTTCCGGTATATATATATTCATATTCGCACATGCCAAACTGACGTAGGTTGCAAGTGCGTGCACCATGCATGTCTACGGAACTCCGCAGGGGACATGGACTTTTTTATCAATTCGTTCCCGCGAAATAACAACTCGTTCCGTCAATTTAGCAAGTCGTTCCCTCGAATTAACAATTCGTTCCCACGATATAACAATTCGTTCCCTCAAATTAACAATTCGTTCCCTCAAATTAACAATTCGTTCCCAGCGAAATGACAATTCGTTCCCTCAATTTAACAATTCGGTCCCTCGAACTAATAATTCGTTCCCAAAAATTAACAATTCGTTCCCGTGAGAACGTATTGCTAAACTGTATGCTTGGTGGTGTATATTATAATAGAATACAAGGCGTATGATCACGTGGTACTAACAATAACAACAAGTACCGATTCAAAGTACGTATTCTTTTATAGTGTCCTTATTACGTAACGGATTTTGATGAAATATGGCGCATCAAACGCGTCTTGTTAAGCTGCATTATGTGGTCTCTGTATTTTCGCCCAAACTTCTGTCGTTTTTGCGAAGAATCGATGTCTGTGTCTCCGACACGGAAATCGATTCTTCTCAAAAACAACATAAGTCTGTGCCAAACTCCATAGACCACCAAATGAAGCTCACGAAGACGCGTTTGCTGCGCCATATATCATCAAAATCAGTTGCATATTAAATAAAATATCAAATAATACTTACTTTGGAGTGGGCGACATTGTTGTTGTCGTAACCACGGGATCATGCACCTTGGAATAGCCATGTGTTTTGCAACGAATATGCCATACACTGTATGTGTTCATCGCCTGGTGCGCAATATCCATATTTCGGTCGTACATGTTCACACGTCAAATTCTTTGTAAAATATGAATATCACATACATACATACATACACATCAAAGGGAAATACATAGAAACAAATAAGCTTCAAAATATGTTTTGTAAACTGGCATATAATGGCAATGCAAATCACATGTAGAAAACCCCATCCATATTTTAATTCGATCAACAGTTATGTAAGTCACCATATATGTACACTTTATGCAAATGTATCCAACTCTTTTTGAGTCACATCTGTCTTACACTCAGTTGCTTTGCCTAATATCATATAATTAATCTCATCTAAATTGTGTCTATTATAAAGCGGCTTAACCTCAAAGCACCACCATGAATGTGGTTAACTCGCAATCGACCAAATTGAATTTTTTGGAGGGCAACATTTATATTTCCCGACTAGGGTCGAAGCGGCATACCCGCAAAACACAACCATGTATGCGGTGATCTGGCTGTCGACCATTTTAGTTGTTTCTGCTTTTTGATGGCAAAATATGTAATTTTATCCCGTCAACACAGTGCGTATGTGCCGTGAAACATGGTGCCGTGAAACATTTTTGATATCCAGTCAATACAATTTTTGCATTTTACAGCCATTTGTAGATGTTGACGGGATAAATAGAATAGTAGGTGAGTGCCGTGAATGGGAAAACATATCTGGCGCGGCACAGAAACGGGATGTGCTCGGCAGAGCCTCGCCCATCCCGTTTCCTGAGCCTTGCCAGATATTTTTTCCCATTCACGGCACTCACCTATTATTCTCTATATCCCAAGATGGTCGACGCGGCATACCCGCAAGCACAGCCATGAATGCAGTGATCTCGCAGTCGTCCAATTTGACATAACTAACCTAGATGGGTGAAGTTCATTTCAAAAGAAGAAAAAGAAGAAAACACGTTCAACACAGTAGTTATGTGTCAATGTCATTTTAATAAATTACGTAATCAATAATATGTAATAATATTGATATTATGTAAATAATAATGCTGATGTGTCATTTTCAAAAATCACGTACTCAATATTATGTAATAATAACAATTAAACGGTTATATTATAAAACTAAATGATTTTACGTTTAATGAATTAAGCAATTTACAATATAAAGTACATGTATCCGCAAAGGTGGGTGCAAAATACCGCCATAAGCAACAACGTCGCGCACCCACCCGAAGTCCCATCTAGGTTATATGGTAAATACATGTAAAATAGAAACAAATGAGAGTCGGAAAACACCAGACGCCCAACATGCAAGCGCACCCGCAGGCTTATACTGTACGGACACTTGCCTGTTGTGCTACCAATGTATTGTATCTCACTTGGCAGTCGGACGGCAGAAACTCGCCTACATTGTACCAACTAGTAACATCAGGCAGAACAACCTCTCCCATTCTACTACTCTGTACTGGCATAACAAAAACACTATATATACATACAACCAGCGCAGACCAACATATCGTTAGTCCGGACTGAACATGCTGAATATCTCAAACCTCTGAGTCAAGTATCTCCACCCTATGACCTCACCTATGCTGACCACAGGTGGAAGACTCGGACCTATGACACCAAAATAATGCATATTAAAAAAATCCCATTACCCCACCCACTTGGTCTCGTACAAATTACCATCTTCTATAAAGAAAGGTGGGTATGAATATGGCTATTATAGAAAGAGCCCTCTCTTTTACGATTCGCATAAACACAATAAACATCGATTACATGTATGAAATATGTCTCTGGCAATCGATAAAGGTATTAGGTGTGTGAATATACTCACTTCAAATCGCTGTTTCAAGTATTTATTGAGTTATTCGCGTTTTGATTACCCCATCCAAAGCGAAAGTTGCGTGTACGAAAGAATCTCACACAGAATCGGAGGCCGTCCGGCATGGATTATCGGTCATATTTGACCAATAACTGATCGCCAGCTCAAACTAAAGTGGTGCACCATGACCATATACATTAGCAACTCCAACCATACAAAGTTCGTCTAATTGTGATCGTTCACCGATCTAAAAAACACTTTTTTGTCTAATTTCGTTCATTATCTGGAACCGGGTCAATGCACCATCTTCGATAATACAACCGGAAGCGTCTATGTAAAGAACATCTCTGATTGGCTAAATCTAAACTGTAATGACGTCATTCAACCTATTTCGGGATCCCGGAAGACATAATCTGATAGTACGCGAATCATGAATGAAAGTAGAAAAAAGTTGTTTTTTAGATCGGTGAACGATCACAATTGGACGAACTTTGTATGGTTGGTGTTGCTAATGTATATGGTCATGGTGCACCACTTTAGTTTGAGCTGGCGATCAGTTATTGGTCAAATATGACCGATAATCCACGCCGGACGGCCTCCGATTCTGTGTGAGATTCTTTCGTACACGCAAATTTCGCTTTGGATGGGGTATACACAATGCGAATAACTGAATAAATGCTGGAAAGAGCGATTTGAAGTGAATATATTCACACACCTAATACCTTTATCGATTGCCAGCGACAGAAATCATACATTTAATCGATGTGTATTGTGTTTGTGCGAGTTAGAAACGAGAGGGCTCTTTCTATAATGGCCACAATGTTATTCACCTTTCTTTATAGAAGATGGTAATGTACGAGACCAAGTGGGTGGGGTAATGGGATTTTTTTAATATGCATTTTTTTGGTGTCATAGGTCCAAGTCTTCCACCTGTGATACTGACCAGAAACATTGGAATTTAATTATACCCCCACAAACAAAGTTTGTTGGGGGTATATATGAGTCAGCTTGTCGGTCGGTCTGTTGGAAATTCCCTTCCGCTCTATATTTTCTGCACCGATGCATGGATTATCAAATGGCTAGGCACAAATGTTTCTCATGATGAGAAGGTGTGTCACAATCAATAACCATGCACCTACGTCCAAGGTCAAGGTCACAGTTAAAGGTCAAATGTCAAACCTATAGAAATTCCCTTCCGCTCTATATCTTCTACGCCGATGCATGGATTATCAAATGGCTAGGCACAAATGTTTCTCATGATGAGAAGGAGTGTCGCGATCAATAACCACGCACCTACGTCCAAGGTCAATGTCACAGTTGAAGGTCAAAGGTCAAACCTATTGAAATTCCCTTCCGCTGTATATCTTCTACACCGATGCATGGATTATCAAATGGCTTGGCACAAATGTTTCTCATGATGAGAAGGTGTGTCGTAATCAATAACCAAGCACCTACGTCCAAGGTCAAGGTCACAGTTGAAGGTCAAAGGTCAAACCTATCGAAATTCCATTCCGCTCTATATCTTCTACACCGATGCATGGATTATCAAATGGCTTGGCACAAATGTTTCTCATGATGAGAAGGTGTGTCGCGATCAATAACCACTCACCTACGTCCAAGGTCAATGTCACAATTGAAGGTCAAAGGTCAAACCTATTGAAATTCCCTTCCGCTATATATCTTCTACAACGATGCATGGATTATGAAATGGCTTGGCACAAATGTTTCTCATGATGAGAAGGTGTGTCGCGATCAATAACCACGCACCTACGTCCAAGGTCAAGGTCACAGTTGAAGGTTAAAGGTCAAACCTATTGAAATTCCCTTCCGCTCTATATCTTCTACACCGATGCATGGATTATCACACTATGCCCAGGGTCAAGGTCACATACTTGATGCGTAACGCTCGGCTAAATGGCTTATAATAAAAAATGCCTCGTTTTCTTTGGCTGCCAGTGGGGGTATTCGTGTGCCGACAGGCCACATTTCTAGTTTTATCTGTTGCAATCGAACATAATGCTGAAGAGCATTAGATTTCCAGCCCCCTATTTTTCTAATGGACTCCTCGGAATACCCCAGCATTGTTGCATGTGTGGCCGCTCCTATACGGAAAGAATGTGACTTGTACAGATCTGTATTGAACCCCAAAAATGACAAAATGTTGTGCAGATGGTCATTAAAAAACGAGTAAGTAACAGTCTTACCATTTGGCATCTGAAACAATGAACCATCCCGATGACCTGACGCTACCAAGTAAGCGTCTATCGATTGGACTGGACACATCGCACTGGTAGAATGTTGTACCGGAACGAACAATGTGACTGGATGATCACTATGTTTGAATGTACGCAACGTCAACTCCATCCCACATAATTGTGTACCCTGACGCATGATACGGACATCTGCACGACGAATGACGTTACTGGTGGCCACACCTGCTTTAGCACACATTTCCCCGATTCTCAAGAACGCAAGAAATGCTAACAAAATAACAAATAACTCTATGAAAAGGTAACGGAATAGTATCTGGCAAAGCAGTTATCATTATTGAAAGCATATCGGCCGTGATAGGCAGGCGCGTGTCCGGTGTACTCGCAGCAACTTTGTTGGCCCCTTTCAAAAACTGTTTCAATAAAAATGAATCACTAAAATCTTTGTGACCAAGTGCTTTATGAATGTAGGCCAAAGCCGAAGAATGAGAAGCTACCGTTGCAGGAGTATGCCCCGTAGATAGCAAACATGTCAACAAATTTAACAATTTAACTTCTGTAATAGGCAACACCACCGGCTCATTGTTCACCTTACAAAAAGACACAAAATGCATCCAATAAGACAAATAACATTTTTTGTACGAGCTGACAATGCATTTGAAACAATACTCCGAGCCTCCGGACTCAAATTGTCAATAGCTCTACACGCAGATGAAGCGCCTCCTGAAATTTAAAACGCGACAATAGATCGGCGACAATGTTTGAACGGCCGGGCACATGAACAGCACGAAACAAGATATTGTGTTGTAACGATGTCAATACCAAGCGCCGAATCATTATTTTGTATTTCGACGTCATGTTATTGACAACGTGGACAGTAGCCTCATTGACAGAATGAAGGACTATTCTGTGATTTGATATTTTGTGACCCCAGACCAGTAGCCTATTTCACCAACATTGCAAAGCATACTTTTCTAGCAAAGTATACTTTGAGGGAGAAATTTTCAATTTTAGGATAAATTTATTAATTTTTATTATACTGAATTTATTACATTATCACAGCCATTATGGCTGTGATAATGTAATAAATTCAGTATAATAATTCTGCATACTTTTAATCATGAAATATATGCATTTGTTAGTTCTATTTGAAATAATGCATTTCAGGAAAAATAAATGATTACTCCCTCAAAGTATACTTTGCTAGAAAAGTATACTTTGCAATTTTGATGAAATCGGCTACTGGACCGCCAATACAATCGGGAACAATTCGAGAATATTAATATGGTAACCCAGAAACTTAGACGGCCATTCCCCAGCAACCATTGTTTCCCAAACACTGCAGAAAACCCAAATGTCGATGCAGCATCAGTAAGCAAATGCAATGCGTCTGAGGAAACCCAGTCATCATGCAAAAACATGCATTGACCATTGAACGAATCCATGAACATTTGCCACATACGAAAATCTGCTTTGGCTCCCTGTGAAATACTTTTTGTGACCCAATTCTAGAAGATTAAAATAGTTCCTTTTCATTTGTTCTTATATTTCCTAATAAATTATCAAGTCCTTGTAATGAAACATTGAGTAAAAAAACAAAAATTAGAAACTACATAAATAATTATAAAAATAAATGATAATTTGTGACGTCATTGTGGAATGCACATATTTCAGCTAATTAAGCATTGCATGCGGCTTGCATCATTCATTTCATCTTATCAAATTCGATCATTTCAATAAATTAAAACAGGTGTTATACTGCTCTTAAGAGCTCTAGATAGCCCACGTGACTATATTTCAGACAGCCATTTTGATCCACGTGATTACGCGTCGAGTGCCAGCTCCCACCGGAGTGTGGGCAGCCGGAGCCGGCTCCACTCGACGGCAGTGACGGAGGACCTGGATAGCGAGACATTTCTTGTAAGTACTATAGACCCCCCCCCCCCCCCACCCCACCCAGCTGAGTCCGCTCGTTACGAGACGTCTCATCTGCATATATAGTAATTGTCATGAAATTGAATTAATTTTGAAAGCAATTAATACTCCTTTTTCGATTGGTTTTAAATTAACAAACCAAAGGCTAGCACGCGGTAGTAAATGCCTGGGGTCCGTTTCACTAAACTTCATACGACTAAAATGTTCGTAAGTGAAAATTTAGGATCGTCTGGATAATTTAATTGACGGATTTACATTTATTGAGCATATGCAGTCTATGCTCAATAAATGTAAATCCAATAATTGTTTACAAGAAAACATTGTTAATGTGCAATTTATCATAATGTTACACTTACGAACAGCTTAGTCGTACAATGGAACCTCTCTAAACCTCTATAAACCTCTCTAAACCTCTCTAAACCGGACACCAAGAAAACACCTGTGATTTTGATGAGTTTCTTGGTTATTTATCTCATGTGAAAATGTCTGTTCGTGATCGTATAGCACACACCTACGGCTCAGAATGATCAAATGCCAGATTTACAGTGAAACCTCTCTAAGCCGGACACCGTGGGGACCTCCCAGGGTGTCCGGTTTCGAGAGGTTTCACTGTACGTAGTTTAGTGAAACGGGCCCCAGGGTGAAAGGGTTACATTTCCCGACTTGAGATTATGTCCCGTGTTTCACCGTAGATGTATGTCGCCGATAATGTACATTACTGTCTGTTCCACGTTTTGCTGCCGACGAACTTTTGGCTATTAAACACATTAAATCTAAACAATATTTAAAAGTAAGTAATTTTTCATCAATAACAAAAAAGTCTCCCGCCCCACAAAAAATGATTTGATGAAATTCCATCAAATATTGATTTTATTGCGAAAAAACGATTTTACTATGGGAATTTAACATGGGGGCTAAAAACAGATTTTTAAATATTTTTTTTTGTGGACCGATTTTCAAAATATAACTTGTTTTCTTAGTTACATAATGGTTTCTGAGTCAATTTCCAATTTTTTTCGTTTTTTGATCCTTCAGGATCAAAATTGAAATTGACTCCCCATGTTAAAATCCATAGACTTAATGTGTTTAATAGCCAGAAGTTCGTCGGCAGAAACACGTGGAACAGACAGTAGTAGTTGTATAGTTGTATCTATACCCCAACATTTCAGAATTCATGTATTCATGTTTGCATGATTTCTGAATAGTTGATATCAATTCCGCAAACAGTGTATTAGAGTATTTCATAATATTGGAAAACGGGTTGGCCCATCACATCAGAGAATCCGCCGTCTCTGGACCGTATGGAAGCGTCCTGGTGCGAATGCTAACATATTTGTATCTCCTAATTAGGAGATACTACTAAGTCCTAATTATGAGATAGTATTATCTCCTAATTAGGTGTTAGTATCTCCTAATTATGACTTACTAACTTTGTCAACGCTGAACGATGTTTTATCACCTAATTAGGAGATACTATCTCCTAATTAGAAGATAGCAAGTCCTAATTAGAAGATACTAAGTCCTAATTGTAATATACTAATTAGGAGATAATATCTCCTAATAATGCGTTACTATTTCCTAATTAGGACGTATTATCTCCTAATTAGGATATAATAAGTCCTAATTAGGATTTCCTAATTAGGAGATAAATATATTTTAGCATTGGTACCAGGACGCTTCCATAAGCCCGTCCCAATACGACCCATTGAAAAGAAAGAGACCTTGTACTCTCATATCATAGAGTAAAAATAGAATTGATTTTTTGAATTTTATGAATTATTGATACTTTTAGCTATATTTAATGCATTTATAGACCTTGGTCCGTTAATGCAATCTGTAGTTATATATATTCATGTCGTACACATGTATGCGTGGCGACTTGTTGGGGACATTTCGCCATTCCAGTATCCAACAGACACGAAGATTAAGAACTTTAAATTACGTCCGTCCGTCCGTCCGTCCGTCCGAACGTTTCTTGTAAGAAGTACAACATTTTAACTGTAATGTGTAAGGGCGTGAAACTTGGTGTGTGCCTTCCTTCTGGTGTGTATGTGCGCAAAGTGAATTGAGATGTTTGTTTGTCATGGATTATCTCCCCCTTTTCGACTGAGCATTTTGGGGGAAATGGGTATATTATATTGCGATGGCGCGCCATTGATTGTGCTCTAGTTACATGTAATTCAAACTAGACTTGTTGTTATTGTTTACATTTTGGAATTTTTAAGGAATTAAATGCGAGGGAGCTCTAGCGACCGCAGCATTTATTTCCTGTAAAATCGTATATGTGATCAATAACACACTTATAGTTCAGCCAAGTGCACAATGCAATGTCCTATCCAAGTATTATCTTCCATTTCCTGTCGAACAGTTAATCAGTAAATATTGTAATATATAATGTATGGTGTTAAACGTTGAAATATGTGAAAGAAGTAGAGCACAATCCTGCCGAGCGATTGGCTTAAAAAGTAGGGCGAACTGTAAATGATAGTTTTTGAATGGCATCGGCAATATATCTACATCTGAGTCTATGTAATGGACATACTATTGATTGCTAGCATCGCAGAAAGCAACAGAGGTCTTTATTAAAAACATAAGTGGCTTCGCTATGTTATTGCTCATCTTATAGCGCGCTTCTCACTCCTAAGATGCCTTGTATAAAAGACCGTTCGTCGGTTTTGTTGCGTAAGGGCAAAAAGATAATACTGTGATACTTCAGAGTGACACGATGAATCATTGAAGCAATATTTCGAAAGATAAGAAAATCAAATTCAGGCCTGATTACCATAATCGTGTATGGGTGTGGTAGTTTAGACCTGTGCAGTTTACATATTTTACAACCAGCGTACATGAGTGGCTTCAATGTCAATGTGACCAGTGTAGGCACAGATCAGTAGCCTATTTGATCATTATCTGTACTGGTTGGTATTCAGTTTGTGAAGCATATGTACATGCAATGCTGTTAAAGGTACATGCCCACTCAGTAGGCACAACATGTTCTTTATATCAGTGACATCACCCGAGACATTTTCTGGCACATTAAACATTCATTCAACATTACCCCACGTATTTATTGGCATTATTATACATTTTATATAAGACGTACATTGTCACACTGATATCAGGGGTGATAACCGTGTTTCCTTAGAACGTTAACGGACATTACTGTTTATTATCTGTATTTATTGTTTGATGTGCAATGATTGTACTTTATAATCTTTCGAAACAATTATTTGTTCAGGTCGACGCATTTAATTAGTATAACTAATTAAAAAATTCCATGCCTCATTTGCATATGCAAATAGCCTGATACCACCGCGAGTCACTATCAGTAAAATAAATAGTACTACATGAGTGGCCCTCCCAAGTCAAACTGCAGTATCTGTTAAACTACAGTATCTGCACTATGATGCTATGCTGACCCTGTGCAATCATCCCCAGTCAGCATAGCATCATAGTGCAGATACTGCAGTTTAACAGATACTGCAGTTTGACTTGGGATGATTGCACGCCGACGGGGTCAGCATAGCATCATAGTTTGACTTGGGAGGGCAGAGTATATCTGTTTATCCCGCCAACACAGTGTGTATGTGCCGTGAAACACGGTGCCGTGAAACATTTTTGATATCCAGTCAATACTATTTTTGCATTTTACAGCCATTTGTAGGTGTTGACGGGATAAATAGAATAGTAGGTTAGTGCCGTGAATGGGAAAAAATATCTGGCGCGGCACGGAAACGGGATGTGCTCGGCAGAGCCTCGCCCATCCCGTTTCCTGAGCCTTGCCAGATATTTTTTCCCATTCACGGCACTAACCTACTATTTTCTGTATAGCGGGCACTCGTAATGGTAGTGGTGGGCATGCACCTTTAACTCTCTGAGAAACTAGACACTTGAGAAACGTGTCGATACTCATGGAGCTGTTGACATTTACAATTATTTAATATATCCATTTGCATGTACATAGTTCCACACGTTATATGACCTGTATATCGACAATAAGCCAGCTCTTCAAACGTCTTCTCCTCGGTAAGCATTCGGCATATAGTCACCAAACTTCATAATCATGTTAGGGGGATTGCAAAATTGTTAAAATGACGTCATTACGTAATTCAAGATGGCCGCCGTCTAACAATCGTACAACAATCTTCAAAAATCTTCTTCTCAAGAACCGCCAACCGGATTTCGACTAACCTTGGTAGTAATGATCGATGTCCAATGCCCTTTCAAAGTTGTTAAAATGGTGACCCCGGGGGGTCAAAAATGGGCGTGGCCCGTGTGGTCAAATTGTGATCAAATTTTATATTGGACCGAATATGGTCATGTCATTTTTCCAAATCGAAGGTATTAATGAGGCGATAATTTGTCGAAATCGGATGGTTATGTCATCCAAGATGGCCGCCGAAAGGTCAAAAGGTCGTTATTTTATTAGAGATTTCAAAATTCTTCTTCACATGAACCGCTTGGCCTATGGTAGCCAAACTTAAAACTTATGGTCCATTTTCAGATTTGTTAAAATGGAGGTCATCGCTAATCCAATATGGCCGCCGTCTAAAAAATAGCATAAATTTTTAAAAATATTCTTCTCATGAACCGCTGGCCGGATTTCGACGAAATTTGGTAGGAATGATCGATGTTCAATGTTCTTTCAAAGTTGTTAAAATGGTGACCCCTGGGTCAAACATGGGCGTGGCCCAAGGGGTCAAATTGGGGTCAAATTTTATTTTTGACCGAATATGGTCATGTCTATATCAAATCGAAGGTATCAAAGAGGCGATCGCTCTGGTACAATTTTTGTCGAAATTGATAGTCATGTCATCCAAGATGGCCGCCGAAAGGTCAAAAGGTCGTTCTTTTAATAAAGATTTCAAACGTCTTGTTCTCGTGAACCGCATGGCCGATATTGGCCAAACTTCACGGTAATGGTTATTCGGTCAAGCCTTTTCATTTTTGTTTAAAAGATGGTCATCGCGAAATCAAAGATGGCCGCTGTTGAGAAGTAGGTCAACTTCTTAAAAAATCTTCTTCTCACGAATTGCCAGGCCGAATTTTACGAAACTTGGTATGAATGATCGATAGTTAATCCTGGTTTAGATTCCTTCAAATGGTGGACCCCGGGTCAAAAATGGGCGGGGCAGGAGGGCTCAAGTGGGGGTCAAATTTCACATTTGACCGAATATGGTCATGTCATTTATCAATTCGAAGGTATGGATGAAACGATCACTTAGGAGCATTTTCTGTCGCAATCAGATGATTACATCATCCAATATGGCCGCCGAAAGGTCAAAACGTCGTTCTTATTCGATATTTCAAACGTCTTCTTCATACAAACCGCTTGGCCATTGGTATCAAACTTCGCAGTTATGTTGGTAAAGACTTTTCAGTTGTGTTAAAATGGCGGTCATCGTTAATCCAAGATGACGGCCGTCTAAAAATAGCACAACATTTTAAAAAATCTTCTTCTCACGAACCACCAGCCTTCTAAAAATAGCATAAATTCTCACGAACCACCAGACCGATTTCGACGAAACTTGACAGGAATGATCGATGTACAATGCTTTTTGAAAGCTGTTAAAATGGTGACCTCTATGTCAAAAATGGGCATGGCCCGGTGGGTCAAATAGGGGTCAACTTTTTTACGGAATAGGGTTATACAATACATAAGATCTAAGGATTGCAATAAAAAGTAGGCTGGAAGCATCCTGTTATTGTCTCCAAACCTCTCAAAGGTGTGTCACTACAAACAAAAAATGTCATTACGATCATACGGCAATCATGTACAATTACGAATATAACGTTTTCTTTACAAATGGAGACTAATTTTCCAAGTTAATGACGACACGTGCATATTCTGACCTGTGGCTACGTTCGTCGCAAAGACCAACACACCAGTCTTACAAAGGTACTTTGGCTCTCAGATATCGCCGGTTGTCCGGTTAACGCAATCGGTAACGAGCGCGCTTCTCACCAATGCGGCCCCGGGTTCGATCCTCGGCCGTGGCAGTATGTGAGATGGCATGGTGGTCGCCAGATCGGACAAGTGGGTTTCCTCCGGGTTCTCCGGTTTCCTCCCACATTAATGACCACCCTTACGCCGTCATCTGTGCCAACGAAAGCATTTGTATAAGTGCTCTCGCGCTTGTTTGTAATCGTTGTAAAATAAATAAAGTTTAAAGATATCGCCGCGTCTGGCAAGTGGCAAGCATTGTATCGCCATGGGGAAATACAATCGTACTATAAATTCGCCACATGATCAATAAAAAACACTACCATGCAAAAGATATGTTAAATCAAATCATGTCTAACGAAAATATTCTGATTTTTCACGTCTAAAAAGGTTATAGTAACTTTATAAAACATTTATTTTTGCTTGAGATGTTCGTCCCTGTATTTTTTCAAGTTGCCAGATGCATCTGTAGCCTATTTCACCAACATTGCAAAGTATACTTTTCTAGCAAAGTATACTTTGAGGGAGTAATCATTTATTTTCCCCGAAATGCATTATTTCATATAGAACTAACGACTGCATATATTTGATGATTAAAAGTATGCAGAATTATTATACTGAATTTATTACATTATCACAGCCAAAATGGCTGTGATAATGTAATAAATTCAGTATAATAAAAATTAATAAATTTATCATAAAATTTAAAATTTCTCCCTCAAAGTATACTTTGCTAGAAAAGTATACTTTGCAATGTTGGTGAAATAGGCTACTGGCAACTTGAAAACAATAAGAGACGAACATCTCAAACAAACAAATTATCCGCCCTCCCGCTTCACATTCCCCAAACCCCGTGTCTGAGAACCAAAGTACTTATTTTTATGAGAGAGAGAGAGAGAGAGAGAGAGAGAAAGAGAGAGAGAGAGAGAGAGAGAGAGAGAGAGAGAGAGAGAGAGAGAGAGGGGGAGAGAGAACACACACATGTATGTGTGACTCGGATATACGTACAGTGGTGTCAGCGTGTAAGTGCACACACGAACGAACGCGACAGGTTGGTTCCAACCTGTCGTGTTCGTTCGTGTGTGCACTTACACGCTAACCCCACTGTAAGCAACCGCCTGCGTTACTATTTCCCACATTATCAACGTTTCTGAACACACAGCTCAGGCTCAGCCAATCAAGCTGTTTGATGTTAAGCACAATATTCAAGTATTTTGAAATACAAACATTACAAATATGCGCAGGCGGTAATGCATATAGTCCATGCAGGATACGACAATGTGTTAAACGTCCGTGTGTATTCGGTCAATGCATAGCGACTTACCCGATGAAAACATTCGCCGTTTGAACCATGCATTTGGGACATATACTACTTCAGTCTAACTACATGTATATACACGTTGGATTATTTATTATACCCACGTTTTGAAAAACAATGGGTTTATTGTTTTCGTCACGGGTGTCCGTCCGCCTGTCCGTACGTCCGTCCGTCACGTTTCTTGTAAGAAGTTATACTGTTTAACCGTAATAGTTAGGGACTTGAAACTTAGGGTGTGCCTTGCTGATGGTGTGTAGATGATTTTTTATTCGACCTCCGGTCATGGATTATCTCCCCCTTTTCAACTTAGCATTTGGGAAAAGTGGGTATTTTGCGATGGCGCACCACTAAGTGTGCTCTAGTTTATTTTCTGTTTATTTCCAAGGGCGTCATCAGGAGAGGCTCGATATGAATATCATACGAATATCCCTTCCCCTTTTGAGCCATCCATGCGAAGGCTGATCCGGGTCTGCATTGGTCGCAAAGGCCGTAAGCCGCATTATCTGCATTTTTGCCTTGTAAGAAGTAAAAGGTTTTAACTCTAATTGGAAGGGACTTGAAACTTGGTGTGTGTCTTCCTTGTAGTGTGTAGATGCGCAAAGTGAATTTTGACTTTTTTTATTCCACCTCCGGTCATGGATTATCTCCCCTTTTTCGACTCCGGGTTCATACGAACACCCCACCACTTTTGAGCCACCCACGCGAAGGCTGATCCGGGTCTGCACTGGTCTCAAAGGACATAAGCCGCATTCTCAAGTCACAGTCACATATACCGAAAGTAATCTCGTCAGAAAATATGTTGACCTTACGGCACGTACAGTGGGGTCAGCGTATAAGTGCACACACGAACGAACACGACAGGTTGGAACCAACCTGTCGTGTTCGTTCGTGTGTGCATTTACACGCTGACCCCACTGTACGTGTACATGTATTATTGGAACTGTAATACGAACAAATGACATTTAAACAGCTCTAATCATTCTGACGGAAATGTCACTGGGTCAGCAAGCTATAATTATTGAGTTGCTACATATGATCCCACATGCTCCCGGTGTCGATAGCCTCTGTGTCCGTCCGTATTTCCGTCCGTGTGTTCGTCGGGTTAAGAAGTTGTCCCCGGATATGTGTTCGTCGGAAAGCTTGCTGTAGAAGGTTTCCTTCGGAGGCAGGCGGGGCTCTGCGAACCGCTCCAAAGGCCGGAGTTTCTGAATTCTGTCCTAACTTCTATCACAGGCACTTTGTGGTATGAACGACAAAACCCTCTTTAAATCATACCAAATTTTACTGTGATATTAAATATCTAGAAGGTAGGACACTAGCCATCTTTTCAACCAACGGAAGTGGTATTAGTGAACCTTGGGCCCCGGCTCGCTAATTCAGTAACTGTAACGTGCGAGAAGGCCTGGTCCTGCTGGTCCCGGCCTTCGCACAGTTTACAATTAATGAATTAGCGAACTAGGACCAAGGTAAACAATCCACTTCCGTTGGTTGAAAAGATGACGAGTGTCCTACCTTCTAGATATTAAATATCAGAGTAAACTTGCCAATGGGTATGATTTAAAGAGGCATTTCTCGTTCATACCGCAAAGTGCCTGTGACTTCTATATCTCTTGCTGAATGCAGTTGTAAATACGAGCTGCCTGGACCAACACACGGGTTTCATCTAAACAATGTTATATCATTGAAACGATAATCAGTATCGCGAACTGCTAGATTTATTTTCACGAATAAAATGATTATTAATTTCATTTATTTAAATTACTGCAACTAGTTTCTAGACTACGGAGCCGTATAAGGGACATGAGAAGAGCAAAACATCTTCTGACAATTTTTTATTATTTCGTTCTAACGAATTATAATTCGAATTCGTTCTAACGCATTGCAATTCGCTTTAACGCATTGCAATTCGTTCTAATTCATCAATTATTGCGTTCCAGCTCATTCAAATTTGTTCTAACGATTTCAATTATTTCGATCTAACGAATTCGAATTCGTTCTAACGCATTCCAATTTGTTCTAATGCATTGCAATTCGTTCTAACGTATTCCAATTCATTCTAACGTATTCAATTATTGGGCATTAACGATTTAAATTATTTCGTTCCAACGAATTCGAATTCGTTCTAACGCATTGCAATTCGTTCTAACGCATTCGAATTCGTTCTAACGACGATTTCAATTATTTTCTTTCGAATTTGTTCCAACGATTTAAATTATTTCGTTCTAACTAATTCGAATTCGTTCTAACGCATTCCAATTCGTTCTAACGAATTCCAATGCATTCCAATTCGTTCTAACGATTTCAATTATTTCATTCTAACGAATTCGAATTCGTTCTAAAACACATTGTAATTCGTTATAACGCATTCCAATTCGTTCTAACGATTTCAATTATTTTTTTGTAATGTATTTTAATTCGAACTCGTTAGAACGAAATAATTGAAATCGTTAGAACGAATTGGAATGCGTTAGAACGAATTGGAATGCGTTAGAACGAATTATAAATAGTTAGAATGAAATAATAAAATTTGTGTAGTCTGATCAGTAGCCTATTTCATCAACATTGCAAAGTATACTTTAGTAGCAAAGTATACTTTGAGGGAGAAATTTTCAATTTTTTGAAAAATTTATTAATTTTTATTATACTGAATTTATTACATTATCACAGCCATTAAATGGCTGTGATAATGTAATAATTCAGTATAATAATTCTGCATACTTTTAATCATGAAATACATGCATTTGTTAGTTCTATATGAAATAATGCATTTCAGGAAAAATAAATGATTACTCCCTCAAAGTATACTTTGCTAGTAAAGTATACTTTGCAATGTTGATGAAATAGGCCCCTGGGTCTACTCTGTTTGAAATAAAGGCTCAACTACAGCATAGGACAGGATATCTATAAATAATTCAGCACAAACATATTTTCACAATTCCATAACATTTGATTGGCCCGTAGCAAGTCTCTGTCCAAAATTTATATCCCAGTAAACTCCCACGCCGAACTACTTTCCGTAACCGTGAGGCGCAGTTAAAATAATTCTTAAGAAAACGGAAAATAAACACATTTTCTTGATGAATTTATTTCAAATGCTGAAATTATAAGGAATGAATGGCCTTTTTGTTGAATTTATCGGGGATATAAACTTGGAAAAGTCGCGGGAATACTGGACGAGGCCTTAACAAAATTACAATGTTTTTTTTTTCGAAAATTGTAATTTTGTATCGCTTCGTCCAGTATTCCCGCGATTTTTCCAAGTTTATACCCCGATAAATTCCACAAAAAAAAGGCCATTCATTCCTATACTAAAATGCCCAATTGCGTCCACATAGTTACATGTAAGATATCAATTTATAAGTAAACTACTTATTTGGACACCTGTTTCTCGAAACCTGCCCACATTTTAACCAATGCAAATACTTCTTTTTATCTCGTAACATTTGGGAAAATATTGATTTTATTACCAAAACCTGATTTGTCTATGCGAATTTAACATGGGTGGAAAGAAGTGGAGAACATGGAGGGGTGTCGGAAAAAAAATGGAAATTAACTTTGAAACCTGGCTAGATAGCGTGGAAATGATCTAACTAAACACACTAAAAATCGGTCCCGTATTTCTGAAATTGGAACAAAATTCTCCGTGTTAAATCCCCATTGACATATTTGAAGACGTGAAGAGTCTATGGGGATATAACGTGGGGAATTCATGTTCGCAATCAAATCAACATTGGAGCAATTTTCACGAAATAATAAAATGTGTTTGCATTGTTTATATAGGCGTAAAACTTGGGCAGCTTTCGTGAAACAGACCGTAGACATATCTGAGACCCAGTGCCTTTAAAATAATCAGAACCCCAATAACTCGGCGTATGTCACACGGTGCATTGCCGGCGACAAGCACCGACCTCCAGGGACGCGTGATTTCGCCGGCGAGATAATCTCGTTCTGCTAACATTTTACTACGCTTTCCACATTGTCGGGACGCCATGGCACTAATCAATCGAATTATGTCTTTCGCCACATTGGCTTTTGGCTAGATACTGGAAACAAACGTCTCGATCTACGATGGAGAATGTGCGTGACGAGCACCAGTTATTTTTAACCGTTTGCATACGCGGTTCACGGTATGCAGTGGTCCCCAGGGTGTCCGATTTAGAGATTTTCCACTGTACAACAGGCCAACAAGCACTCCAAATGTTATAATGACTAGTGAGCTTATACATATGCATTTTGTATTTTTACCCATCGTCGTATTATGTAATCTATTGTATACCTCGTGTGTCACGTATGTGGCTTAGAGTGAATAAAATGTATTGTATAATACGTGATTATATGATTTGCGAACAGGAACACATGTTAACATAATTTGTAAACCTAAACTAAACGCACCATGATTAAGAACACTAATTTGTATCTGTGTACGGTTTAGAGAGATTCTACTGTCTCGTCTTGAATTGGGGCACTCGTGATGTGATTAATCACAGTTACCAGAAGAATGACAAACTAGCTGCCTATGTATCATTTTAGGAATTATTTCGAGAAAACTTCTCGAAATAATTCCTAAAAAGCTACAGCTACGAGGACTGCAGATTAGATTATACTAGCACATGCACATGTTTATAACTCACATGTGTAAGTTTTTATCTACGATTTATCGCGTTAGAACTACTCTCAGTAAGTATCTATAGTGAAATGTTGAGGAAACTGTAGGTGGAAGGGCGAATACATTGCAGGTACATGTGATGTATATTACCTTTCATACGCACTGTTGCCCGGGGTTTCGCTTGCAGAATAATATTCCAATCGTACGTATTATGCATATTCGGGTCATTCATTGGGTAAATATAGATAAACATGTTCACACATCTCTATTTTTTTTCATCTGGTGTTAACATTAAATAAAGAACTTTGGAAGAAAATGTCGATCGTAATCGCTCTATTCGGGTCATTTAATGGATACATATAGGTGAACATATTGACACGTCTCTATGTTGTGTCATACCGTTTAAATGTACACATATATCTGTCTGTACCTTGTTACATGTACATACTTATCTCTTTTACTGTCAGTCATCTGGCATTGAGTGCTCCATGTTAAGATGTTGTAAATCAACCTCTTAAATCTTATCATAAGTCATTTGTATGTAATATAGCCTAAGGAAATCATTTTGCATGTGTTTTCGGCGACATTTTCACCCACATACATCAATAATGGCACACAAAACACACATTTACACGAAGGTGAATTGTGTTGCTATACATCTACTGTTTGTTTAACGAAACCTGCTCAACTTATACGGCTACAAGCCCAGCAGCAATAGGGTTTAAGGTAAATACAATTGATAACAAGCTTAAAAATTTCGGGATATGTTCAGAATCATGTCTACATTATCAAAAAAAGTCCCCGTATATCAACCTTGTGCCAACTTGGCAATTCAAGATGGCGTCCAAGATGGCCGCCATTTTTGGTTTTTGCTTATATCGTCGTATTCAGCTATGATAAATATACATAAAAACCACCAGAACATACATAAGTATATAAATATACCAAAACGCAGTACATATAGATAATATTCATAATCACCATTCAAAATGGCCTCCAAAATATATCCCCAAATGGCCCCAAAGTATCTAGCATTAAAATGTGGACGGTCAAAATTATTGTTTGACACGCCTAAATGGCTTTCCAGATGTTGAGTATGATTGTTCAATGTATACTAGAAACGGATTAGTTGTGACATGCTACATATGATACATCTAAATCTAATATGGCTTCAAAACCCTTCCGTGACAACGCAATATTAACTAGCCACGCCCTCGTTGTATTGAAATCCGTATAACATTTTCAAAGCAAAGCCGCGTGCCATGTCGAAAGTCGGTCAGAATGAACTACATGCATATGGATTGATACAAGAGAATATAGAATTTAAATGTCTAAAACCTGAATGGTGTTTTAAATCCTAAATTCATGTGAAAAGTTCGTGAATTTGCGTGGAGACGTGATCTTTTGAAAATATGACGTCACGGATAACGTCTAACATTGATGTTTTGGTTGTTGCGCTTAACGACGTCCCGTAAAACGTCCCGCCTAACATAGTTTTAGACCATGTCATTGATTAAATTCAGTCACCTGACTCATTAATATTAATGAGGTCTCATGAATATTGATAAGAGGGCCCGTTGGAGAATCTGATTTTCTTTCAGCAATTTCTCTTAAATTCGGGTTAGTTAGCCATATTATATAATAATTAAACATTTAATTAAGAATTTTATTCTTAAGTCTAGAGATAAAAAGTGCGCATCAGAAATCCGGATAGTTATTGAATGTTACATCTTCTGAGCAGATTCAATTTCTCAGATGATTACAGAGAAGTGCAAAGGTTGAAGGCTGCACTAGTATCACACAATAGACCACTCGATAACAGTGGTTTCACCCAATTTGTGTATGATAATGTAGACTTCAATGTAGCTACAGTGACTGGTCACAATACTTTCCACAGTATGGGAGGTATAGCTTGTGTTACACCACAGGGTACTGTTGATGAAGTGCCTGTAAAGCGCACAGTCAGTGTACCACCGGTGGAAATGGTCGGTGCCTTTGAAAACGTTCCCATAAAGACATAGCAAACCTGCTGTTCCTGGTCTAAAGTCTGTTATTATCGGACTAATGAAAGCACCTGAAAAGGAACCTACATATGTCATATCTGCCCAGGCTTTAAACACACTCTGTGTTGCAGGTTGTGTGCTTGAACTTTCCCCCAGGCCATCATGGAGTGGCTTCATGAAAGTATCACATCAAAATGAAAATTTTGACAAAACTAGAATTGAAGTACTTCCCTTCATCAACTTGGACCCGGGAAACCTGAGCACAATCTATACAGCATTATCGTTTGCCCAAGACCAGTATCAGAAACATGGTCTTGGCATATATCCAGTTACGTTTGACCAACCGTTGTACATAAAGGCGGTAGAAATAGTGACTGCAACAAATGATCGAAACAAAGTCATTGTTTGACTTGGTGGCTTCCATCTACTCATGTCTTACATAGGCAGCATTGGGTACATCATGACTGATAGCAGACTGGCAGATCTGTGGGAAACGGTGTATGCCAAAGGATTTGTTGTGCATATGCTGACAGGTCATGCATACTCACGTGCACACCAAGCCCACATGCTGACGTCAGCGTCCCTTATCTGTGTGCTATTAAATGATAATCCAAACTGTCTGGATGACATTGACAAAGATCATTTGAAAACCCTCCATCAGATGAGCTTGCAAGGTGTTGCCGATGACGTACAGCTATTAAATGGCATAATATCACACTCCTTATAGCTGTGACAAACAAAAGCAGAACTGGCAAGTTGTGGGTACAGTATCTTGACTAGGTCGCCCTCCTTCGTCTGTTTATACGTGCTGAGAGAATGGGCAATTGGGATCTTCATCTCCACTGTGTTGAGAAAATTATTCCATACTTTCATGCTGCTGGGCATCTCCACTATGCCAAGTCTGCCCGATTGTATCTTCAGCAGATGGGGTCCTTGGAAAAAGTGATACCAGCAGCTTGAATATGCCAAATTCACGGAACAGGGATATTTCACTATCCGTCGTACTGACGAGTACTGGAGTGGCAATTTGTTTTACCAAACAATAGAACAGGTCCTAGTGCGAATTTTAAAAACATCCGGCGGCATGACACATGGTAGGGGCATCACATACAGTACATTGGCAAAGTAGATGTGTGCAATGTCCGGTTGTTTGTATATGTGTAGCCAACTGGAGAAGTTCGCATCAGTACACACATCTACCTCTGAACAGCACAAAGACCTGAGGGTAAGCACCCACTCAAGAGATACAAAATACATTGGTCTCTTTGTGGATTGGCTGCACACATATTCACCATTCTGTGAATATGAACCATCTCGAGTTGATTCTATATCCACTGGACTAGTGGCCGACTCGTCAGTGAATTGTGACCAAGCAGTCGACATTGGTACCGCCGCAGCTGCTAAAATGACAGGTAAGTGTTTCACAGAGATCACTCTTCACAGAAAAGATAATGTTAAGACAATCAGTAGTATGCACAAAACTGTCAAAGTCCGAGGACATGATACGACAGTTAACCCCACTCTGTTGCTTAATAGGATCACGTGTGTTCTCCATGATAGTACTGAAATGAAAACATTCCTGACACACGAACTGTCACCGCAACCCACAGCACTATTCATTGATGGTCTAATGCGGAAGCCCTTGAAAAGTACACTTGGTATATTGTTGAAGTCATTCGTTACACAACAACCAACTGTCCCCAGACAATGCACTATTTGTTGTGGACGGAGGGAACCTACTACACACAGTTGTATGGCCAAATGTATCTACATATCATGACGTGTTCCAGTCATATATCGCATACACACTAAAACATTTTGTTGTTGGGAAGGTTGTTGTATTTGATGGCTATAATGTCACCTCAACCAAAGCCATGGAGCAGAACATAAAGGCTAGCAAGGTAACATCACGTTCCATCATATTTGATGTAAATATGAAAATCACGACTGCACAATCAGCATTCTTGTCAAACAGCAGCAATAAACGTCGATGTATTGACTTGAGTCAAGAGGTGCAAGCCGCAGGCATAAGAGTGAAACAGTCAGAGGCAGATGCATATTTCCTGATAGTTTCAACAGCCTTAACACTGGCTGATGATGCCGAGAAGCCAGTGGTGGTGGTTGGAACTGACACTGACTTACTGGTGATGTTTGTTGCACTAGCGGTTACTTCGGTGGCAATATATACGCTTTGCCGTAGTAACCCAGTGACCCTTTACAACATCCAGGATCTTCAGCATGAGACACCAACAAACACTTGTTGTTTATGCATGATGTAAGTGGTTGTGATACAGTATCTGCACCTTATAGACAGGAAAAACGCAAGGATGTCAATACTGTATACCATCATCAGGACAAGCATATGCTAGAAACGTTCAGAAATAGTGAAAGCACACATAGCGATATAGAACATGCCGGTGAAAAGTTCTTACTCAAATTGTATGGAGCTGGTCAAGTAAAGACACTTGGTAAATACAAACACATTGCATACAACAAGGCAAATGGTAGGTCCTCCCTTAGCTCATCATTTCAGCGTGCATGTCTCCCACCCACAAGTGCTGCGGCCAATTCATATCGCACATATTTGGCTGTTCAGCAATGGACGGGTAACCCAATGCCTCCAATAGAATGGGGATGGAGATTGCAAGATGATGTTCTGTTATCCATGGAGACTGCCCTCCCAGTTGCACCAGATAAGCTAATGACAATGGTTTCATGTGGCTGTAGACTGGATGTGGAAAGTCATGTGGGTGCAGGAAGCTTGGGTTATTTTGCACTGAGATGTGCAGCCAATGTATGGGACAATCATGTAATAATACTACGCCCGTATCAGTTGACCATGATTCTGAATAACCTTATAATTTACACTTAGGTGGCACTTAAGATTATACAGTGGTATCGCTTGGGTACTGTTGAAGCAGTATTGTTGTTTGCAAGGCAGATCTATATTAAATGTCTACATGTATATAAATTGTCTGAAGACATTTGTTACCAAACCATGGCTTTCTTTACAGAATTATACAACCGTTTACATCAATATATTTACACTTCCAATAATTTCAAAATGTAAACGCTCATCCAACCTATTGCGTTCATACTCCAATAAATGCATTAGCCTCACATGATGTCGCGTGACGTTGTTGGTTGGTTAAAGTTTGTTTTGACGTCATTAATCTCCACGACGTTGTCATTAACGTCACGCGTTTGACCGGCAACGTCGCTGTTCCAAGAAGTACGAGAACATGACGTAAAGCAATACGAAACTTGAATATAATGCCATATTTGATTACTAACATTTTGAAACTATCGAAAAATGAAGTGTAAATATAAGTAATAAAACCCCGGGATGTTGCGTTTACTGCGGTATGTATTACATTGCCCGATGTTTTATTCCTTAAATACAAATGACATAACTGTGTGACCACTGTCAAACATTAAAATGTGTATCACCATGATGCATATAAATACAAAAAAATGATTTGAAAGATAAACATGACTTATTTAAGTTGTGGCGAGTCTAATACACCTATATAGTCTTATCTAGTGATACACTTATCTAGTGAATGACATAACATTCATAAATTAAGTACATAGAAGTGTCTACCATGGTATCAAATGCCATAATTCTTAATCCACAAGTCAAATTTGATGTATGATCATACAATGTTATTGTTATATTGATGATGCTGTAGAGGGAAAGTGGTAGGGATTTACATGTTTGTTTACTTACAGGACTGTTACTATTCATAATTATACGAGACACGAGTGCATATGAATCTGTATATACCATGAATAGTGGTAATGAATGCATTTCCAATGTCTAATGTATTATGTATTAAGTACTGCTTGCCATATATTGTATAATATATGCATTACATTGAAAATATTGCTATCTACCTCGCGTTTTTTCTTACAAAATATCCTAAAATCCATCAATTTGGCAGTTTTGGTGGCCATATTGGCGGCCATCTTGAATTGTATAATTTCAGAAATAACAAAACTGTCTTAAAAATGTATATCTGAGATAATTCAGGTAAGAGTATAAAAAATCAACACTTTTTTATGCCTATTTGCCCATATAGCTGAACATTAAAAGATGATGAAAAAATGGCGGCCATCTTGGACGCCATCTTACATTCCCAAGTTAGCACCAGCTGGATTTGCGGGGACTTTTAGTATACATTTATACAACTTTCCTGAAAAATTCAGCTTGTTAACAATTTGTTTGGGGTTATACATAAATAATGAAAAAACAATAGTGTTTTGGTAATATTGAATTTAATCAAAATTTAAGAATGAACCTTCTTTGATTTTATTGCGAAACAGTAAATATGTTTATCATGTCTACTGGGTTTTAACATGGGATTTTTTTTCGTGAAATTTGGTCCAATATTGATTTTATTACGAAAATACAATTTCCCCATGTTAAATCCCCATAGACATCTTCACAGAGTGAAGATGTCTATGGGGATTTAACATGGGGATTTTTTTCTAATTTCAGAAATAATGGACCGGTCTGCAAAATTTAACTTTTGTTTTCTTAGTTCGATCATTTCCGTGCTATTTAGCCAGGTTTCCGCAGCTCCTCCCGCAGCTCCTCCATCTCCTTTTCCCCATGTTGAATTCCCATAGACACATTTTCTTTCGTAATATAATCAGTAGTTGGCCAAAGGACACGAAATATAACATAGCGGTCATTCTTTAATAGATTTAATAGTATACAAAACATATTCTTTTTACATTTTTTATATGGCCGTAAAACATATAAGCTAAACAAGTTTGTTGTACTCCCTCTATATACACATATACATATGTGTATATAGAGGAAGTAAAGAAACAAATATCTTATTATATTTTCATTTATTGATGCTTTTAGGCATATTTAATGTATTTATAGACCTCGGTTCGTTACTTCAACCTGTGAGTGGACAGGGTTAACACAACAACCTAATTACGTGCGTGACAGGATTACCAATTACAGATCTCAGACGTAACGGCCTGATTTTCCGCGAACGTATACTTCACGCATCATGAGAAAAAAAAACTGACAAATGCTCACTTCGCGAACAATGTAGCCAAAGGTGGAACCAATCATCAGCGGACTTTGATGATTGTGAAAACATCAAGGTTGTTTCACCGGTAACCGGTGAAACAACCTTGATTTTTTCACAATCACCAACGTCCGCTGTTCAACGAAAGTGCGATATCGGTGTCAGTATAGTTTTCTGCACGACCAGTGTCTGAACTGGTGAAATTAACAAGGACATTTGTCCATGCTTGTCCTACATATTGAGAGTAATGTGACGTGGCACTTTCGATCCTTATAGCACAGATCTTTCTAGAGGAGAGAGAGAAATTAAATCGTGGTATAAATCACGACAACGAAATGAAACAGCGAGTCGTCGCACTGTGGTGACGGGGAATGGAGATTTGTTTAACCCTTAGACAGCTACACACAACAATTGTCGTCGGCTGTTGCTTTTATATCTTGCCTTATATCTCATTTTTGCCTTTGACTTTGTGGATCGGTTACATGTACATTGTATGCCGTAATAGTTTGTCAATATAGATCCGTATGAATTGTACAAGTACAGTATGAGCTAGTTTTGTGAGAGGCCAATTTTGTAATTTTGAAACGAGCCATTTTGAATATAAGAATATGTGGGACCCGTCATGAAACTATTTACAGTAACTGTGCTTTTGTATGTAAATGACGTCACAAATAGACGAAATGTTCATATCAAATTCATATTCCACACTTGCTCTGACCATTTCATCAACGTTCGACGGAATATATGTAAAATATCAAATATGTGTCATTAGATATCTCACATCTCCTTAATAGGTACATGTACAAACGCACATGGCGCATTATCTGACGAACGGGTTATAAATTGAGTTGCAATAGTACATCTGCGTTGTTATCAACAGGACAAATTAATGAGCTTATTTCGTTCCGCAAATTCGACGTACGTAGTAATTATGCATCGTTTATAAGACTGTGTTGTAGTGATATTTGCGACCGTTTCTTGTAGATTGTTATTATTAGCCGATCTATTTATAGATCGGCTAATATATTGGTCATCCATCGAATTCTGAAAAAGTTTGTAACAACCCTTTTCTCCGCTATTCGGTAATCTACGAACGCGAATTTTGCTGTATCACTTCCAAATTGCATCAACCGATAAAGTTTGCATTTTTGGCAATTATCTCCGTTTAAAACTTTAAATATAGCCAAATAACACAATTTTGAATACGTAATGAGCTGAACGCCGGAAGAGATTGAACCCGGAAGTTGTTGTTGTTGAAGTCCATGGTTGGCTCTAATGGCCATATACGCCAACATACGCCGATTATTGGGCTAATTTAAAGCTTTTATTTATTAAACAGAACAAGTTTCAGCCACGTATAATCGCGTAAAATGTGTTTATTCGGTTAATTTATAATCGACCTCTGCTCAAAATCTCCTCCGACTAGCAACCCCAGCATCTCCGGTTTATCCCATTGGATCGTGTATGCGCGTTATTTGACGCTAGTTAATATTCACAAAATTTTCCACCAATCAAAACGAAGAATTGCTCTTCATAGCGAACTTTGATTTGTTTACGTACATGTATCATACAGGGATGGCAGGGATGCATCCAGCACGCGCGATTGCGGCAATCCCCCTTAATTATTGTCAATGCCGCAAATTATTGATTGTGTTGCGCCCGACATCGCGCAAAAAATCACGGATGGGCCCCTTTTTAAATGACCAGTGCGCACATTAAAAATACGTAATTGACTATTTAAACGCGCTGCGTATTTAAATCATTGGAAGGCGTGCAGTTCAATCGAGTTTGTGCGGCCGTTGAACGTAAGCTTCGAGTCGATTTAAACCATTTAAATCGATAAACAAGGGATAAACAAGTGACAACGTTAACCTGTTATGCTCCATTAAGAAGTAATAAGTTTATGGCAAATCATATTACTTTGGGGCCGAGCTACTAAAGTGACTGGTGTGGCATGGAAATATTGAGTTCTGATTTTGGGAATTTTCCTCATCGTGGATAGTACAACCCGTTGGCCCGGCCTTAAATGACCTTAGCTGTTTATAGGCCGTTAAACACCAATACTCACTCGCTCATTCATCCCCCCCCCGAGACTCAGTAACTACTAAAAGTAAGTTTTAGAATTAGTGGAATAGTGACACAATTATACACTTAATATTTAATTTACATAAAGAACAGTTTTCGGGCATGTACCTTTAATATACTAGATTCTAGTTCTATAGCCGATTTCACCAACATTGCAAAGTATACTTTACTAGCAAAGTATACTTTGAGGGAGTAATCATTTATTTTTCCTGAAATGCATTATTTCATATAGAACTAACAAATGTATATAATTATTTCATGATTAAAAGAATGCAGAATTATTATACTGAATTTATTACATTATCACAGCCAAAATGGCTGTGATAATGTAATAAATTCAGTATAATAAAAATTAATAAATTTATCATAAAATTGAAAATTTCTCCCTCAAAGTATACTTTGCTACTAAAGTATACTTTGCAATGTTGATGAAATAGGCTACTGGTATCCATATGCAATGTCTCGGGATATCTAATAACAAACACCCCAATAACAAATAGGTACATTCACATGTACAGTGGAACCTCTCTAAACCGGATACCAATTCTCCCTCAAAGTATACTTTGCTACTAAAGTATACTTTGCAATGTTGATGAAATAGGCTACTGGTATCCATATGCAATCTCTCGGGATATCTAATAACAAACACCCCAATAACAAATAGGTACATTCACATGTACAGTGGAACCTCTCTAAACCGGATACCAAGAACACACCTGTGATCATATTTTTGATGAGTTTCTTGCTAATTTATCTTAGGTGATAATGTATGTTCATGATCGCATAGCTCACAGCTATGACTCAGAATGATCATATGCCTTATTTACAGTGAAACATCTCTAAACCGGACACCATGGGAATCTCCCAGGGTGTCCGGTTTAGAGAGGTTGCAATATACTTCACAAATATATCACACATATGAGTGCAGTAAGTGTTTAGATATGCGAATAATCCAGCGAAAAAACAACAGAACATGCCGTAGTTGGGAAATGATTCTATATGTAGTACCCACTGTAGCCAGATATTTTTCCCATTCACGGCACTAACCTACGATTCTATTTATCCGTCAACACCTACAAATAGCTTTAAAATGCAATAAAAATAACCACAACCATCGCACATATTCATACGCAGTGATTAGGTTGTATTGATAGGATATCAAAACTGTTTCACGGCACCGTGTTTCACGGCACATACGCACTGTGTTGACGGGATAAACTATATTATCCCGTCAACACAGTACGTATGTGCCGTGAAACACGGTGTCCGTGAAACATTTTTGATAGCTAGTCAATACTATTTTTGATACAACAGCCCTCCTCTCTACAACAGCCAGTTGTGTGTCTTCCCACGGGTGGCTGTTGTATACAGGTTGCACTGTAAATTATGTACTTTTTTTTTTCTTTTTTTTTTGAGACACTCTATACGCAACGGAGTCGAACCTTGTAGCTGTCAGAGACATAATCATGACGAAATGGTATTTCTAGACATTATAATGAATTATTTTGCATAGTTTTTTGAGATATGCCAATTGGAATGTTGGATTCGTTTCTCTCCTATCCATCCAATATTCATGAAACATCGTAAAATGTCGATAGAGTGACAACTAACGCCTACATATGTGTTTGTTTTAAACCCCGTCAATGTCAAGGTTGTAAACATGACCCTTGCCCTATATAAATCAACCCACACTCGTATCTGCATTCAATTCTCTGCGATATTGTTTGTTAATTGTTCAGCCTTAAGTGGAAGAGTACACACATACCATGGCCGCTATTTGTTCTTCATCAATCGTCGCTTGCAGGAAGTGATTTGTTGCGAGGTAATCGCGCAAGACAAATGTTCCTGGTAACACTAACAGAGGAATAGAAACGGTGATACAGGTTAGCATACAACGAATAGTTTTTGTCGCGCCTGCTTTAGCAGAGGCGCGACTATAGTCGGCACTTTTTCCGTCGTCGTCTTCCGCGTCGTCGTCGTCGTCCGCGTCGTCCGGTTTTTTTGTAAGGCAAATGCGTTAAAGTTATTGTTTTTTCACAATATCTCTTTAACCCCTTGCCAGACATTGATACTATTTCACATCAATGTTTGTCTATGGATGATGCTTCATTACGCACACCCCACATCCAAATTTTGAAGGTCAAGGTCATTTATTTCCTTGTAATGTTCACCGGTTTTGTAACAGAAATGCGTTAAAGTTATTGTTTTTTCACAATATCTCTTTAACCCCTTGCCAGACATTGATAATATTTCACATCAATGTTTGTCTAGGGATGATGCTTCACTACGCACATCCCCACATTTCCAAATTCTGAAGGTCAAGGTTATTTATTTACTTGTAATGTTCACCGGTTTTGTAACAGAAATACGTTAAAGTTATTGTTTTTTCACAATATCTCTTTAACCCCTTGCCAGACTTTGATAATATTTCACATCAATGTTTGTCTAGGGATGATGCTTCACTACGCACACCCCACATCCAAATTCTCAATGTCAAGGTCATTTATTTACTTGTAATGTTCACCGGTTGTGTAACAGATATGCGTTAAAGTTATTGTTTTTTGACAATATCTCTTTAACCCCTTGCTAGACATTGATACTATTTCATATCAATGTTTGTCTATGGATAATGCTTCACTACGCACACCCCCACATCCAAAGTCTGAAGGTCAAGGTCATTTATTTACTTGTAATGTTCACCGGTTTTGTAACAGAAATGCGTTAAAGTTATTGTTTTTTCACAATATCTCTTTAACCCCTTGCCAGACATTGATAATATTTCACATCAATGTTTGTCTAGGAATGATGCTTCATTACGCACACCCCCATATCCAAATTTTGAAGGTCAATGTCGTTTATTTACTTGTAATGTTCACGGTCAAATGCCTCGGCAGGCGCGACACCGCTTCCGTGGCGGAATTCTTGTACTATATAACTTAACGAAGCCTCCAAATATGGCAATTCTATACGTCTGTCATTATTTGTATGGATGCGATGAAACTTACTTTGTTTAACATGCACTGGATCAGGGGCCCGTATCACTAAACTTCGTACGACTAAGATGTTCGTAAGTGCAAATTTAGAATTTAGCATATGCAGCCTATGCTCAACAAATGTAAATCCAATAATTGTTTACAAGAACATTTACAGACTATCATAATTTCGCACTTACGAACATTTTAGTTGTACGAAGTTTAGTGAAACGGGCCCCTGGATCCTAACAAAGAACCCACCAGCATCGTTATATTCGTCAATTATTTTGTTGTGCGTGTACTTCACATGACCCATGTATTTGTCCTTTACCCTTACACCGCTAATTAACTGGAATGGATTTTGATATGTTAATTTTACAACCGATCCAACCGTCACAAAACGGTTTTCAGACTAGTACTAAGAAAAGGGTGTATTTTTTGTTCTCAAAAATATGAAAATACTTTCAAATAGAGCAGATCCTGATGAGATGGCTCGTTACGAGCCAGCTCATCTGCATCTGCACTGCTTGCGTAAACCGATGTAGGCGGTTTTCGGTTTCAAAGGGTTAATATATCAGGATTATATTTTTATACCGGACTATGTTGGCGTTTTACACTTTATTTAGCCTATCCATACCTATTTATGATATTGAAGCTTTAGTATCATGTTTTACAAACGTGTACTACTGATTTCATAACAAACGAGGCTATTCCACGCTTTTAATGAATTCAAGAATTTTAATAAAACTAGTTTAATGCATGTAGATATCGTATTAAATAAACATACATGTTAGGTTGCATTTATTGAGGTAACCATCAATTGTAAAAAATCTAGTACATGCATGATTGCGTGATGTTAATTATTATTTCGTATATAATTATACATGATATAAGTATACCAGCCTGACATGGCGTTGTTTACATGCTTTGTTTATATAAACATTGGTGTATAAATAAACATGGAATTCCTCTAGGTATTTTCCTGTTTATTATGGCGCGTCGCTATAGTCATAATCGATATATTGCGATTGACAAAACAGTTTCTCATACTGGAGCAGTGGGTAAACTGGCGGCCAACGGTGACACTTGATTTTAAGTTTGCACTGCATGCGTTCGATCCTCACTTTGGCCATTATATATATATATATTTTTGTTTAAATATTGTTTTTGTGTTTTCTTTTTCTTTTTAATGCATCTTTATTACATGTAACAACAATTGACATGGTAATTATGAAACGCATCCACGTTTATTTACTTATTTGTTTATTATCTGAAGTGAGAGGTTTATTTTTCGACATGGTGTTCTCCGTAACATATTTGCATTTGTAGCGAGTCGAGGTGAACTTTCACAATAACACACGAATGTGGAGAATGCATTTCATTATTAGGTTCAAAGTGAAGTGTTTTATAATGTGTAAAAGTAAATTCACGACTGTTTCGGGATGTGTGCGTTACCTCTGGCGCCAAAATAGTAAAAGCGAGAGAAAAATGTATGCCTTTGGCAGGATTCGAACTCACGACCGTCCGATCACAAAACAGCAGGTCTTCCCACTAAAGCACTAAACGATGTTACTATTATTTAATTAGCAATTATATCGAATGTTAATGCGTTTGCGCTGGTATACAAATACCATGTCTACAACATATGACGTAAACTATTTAAAAATAGCACGTGTTTACAATAATATTTACAATAATAACGCGCCAGCTCAAAGCGGTACACCTCTACATGTACATGTATGTACACGCAGGTGTCATATATATGGAATAAAAACGCTGCTTCCATGCGAAACATGTGACACAGTTTGATTTCAATCGAATTATAATTGGACTGAATACAAACACATAGTTTTAGTTGGATATCATGTAGGTATTAATTATGCTGGAAGTGATATGTTTTAGAGATGCAGCTCTTTAAACTTACAAGATGACACGTGTCAGTTACAATTGACATGTTAGCAATATTTATCAGGTAATCTGCCCTGTATTGACCGAATACGTACTGACTGATAACATATTGTTGTAACAGGCATTGACCTGATATAAACATCCGGGTTACAACGAAGTGAAAACTGACCTTCCATTGGTCGGATGCCGTCACGTGACGTTACCGAATGACGTCAGTGTAATGACACAACGTAAACAAGTCCGTGTTCTGTCCATAGATAACGACGTCATCTGTGGTCATTTTCCAGCATGAAACGCTACCTGATAAAAATAATACCAGGCTAGTGTATTTTGATTTCAAGTTTATCAGGCTCGGCTCGGAAACAGTAGGAATTCCTCGGCAAGCGTCGGAATTCCTACGCATATCCTAGCCTTGCCTGATAAACTTAATATCAAAAGACACTAGCCTGGTATTCTCTATGTCAATGATAGTACTGTCAGCAATATTCTCTATGGGAATTGTTGATTTTTCAAATTGATGTAAATTGTGACATCTCACTGTCCGTTGACACAATTAAAATACAAACACATCACTGAAAATATATTATATTGTCAATTTACATCACCAAATTTCTTGTAGATTTGGTTGCCGCAGGCTACCTCGACATTGAAAAGAAATAGGGTTGCCATTTTGTCAGTGGCCATCTTGGGATTCATACTAGTATGTTATTAAGTTTATCAGGCAAACCTAGAACACACGGATAAATTGTGAGGCTCATCGATACTGGAGCTTCATATCAGCACAAAATAGCATGGTATTGTATGTATTATATGTATTATATGTACAATGAAACCTTTCTAAACCGGATACCCTGGCATGTCCTCAGGCTCTCCAGTTTAAAGATGTTTCACTATAAATCAGGCATGTGACCATTTTGAGATATATTTATTAGATTTGCGGAAAAGAACATACATTATCATCTGAGATATAGAGAATAGTAGGTTAGTAGGTTAGTAGGTTAGTGTCGTGAATGGGAAAAAAAAAATTCCCATTCACGGCACTAACCTACTATTCTATTTATCCCGTCAACACCTACAAATGGCTGTAAAATTCAAAAATAGTATTGACTGGATATCAAAAATGTTTCACGGCACCGTGTTTCACGGCACATACGCACTGTGTTGACGGGATAAAAATGACTAAGAAACCCATCAATAAGATCACATCTTGGTGTCCGGTCTAGAGAGAGGTTCCGCTGTATCTGTAGCCTATTTCACCAACATTGCAAAGTATTCTTTTCTAGCAAAGTATACTTTGAGGGAGTAATAATTTCTTGTTCATGAAATGCATTATTGCATATAGAACTAACTACTGCATATATTTGATGATTAAAAGTATGCAGAATTATTATACCGATTTTTTTACATTATCACAGCCATTTTGGCTGTGATAATGTAACAAAATCAGTATAATAAAAATTAATAAATTTATCCTAAAGTTGAAAATTTCTCCCTCAAAGTCTACTTTGCTAGATAAGTATGCTTTGCAATGTTGATGCAATCGGCTACAGGTACAACCGACTATGCGAACAGAGTGATAATACGAGTAGCATACTCCTATGCCATAGTCCATGTAGGTCATGGATATTGTCAGCGATCTCGATTATCAGCTATATATACATCCACAGCTCACGAAATACGCCACGCTTTCTGTCTCATATTATCTTATTTATATGAATCTTAATAACGAATAAGAGACACTTATTAACCTGGGTAATTGATACATATTGCCGTTATCATAAACATAAGACGCTATATTAATGAATCATTAAAACCACATTTATTTCTCACCATCTCGGTCACAATACCGTGCCTTAGAGGCCTAAAAATGTTGTGCTGCTGGCAACGGTCTAGAGAAAAAAACTACTGTCTATTCCACGTTTTGCTGCCGACGAACTTTTGGCTATTAAACACATTAAATCTAAAAATTATTTAAATGTTTAAGAAAGTCACCCTTTCCAAAAACAATTGTTTGATGAAATTCCATCAAATATTGATTTTATTGCCAAAAAAATATTTTCATATGGGGGCTAAAAAAATATTTTTGTATTTGTGAACCGATTTTCACAATCTAACTCTTCTTAGTTACATCATTGTCAAGCTATCTCGCCATGTTTCGGAGTCAATTTCAGGATCAAACAACGTTTTGGAAATTGACTCCCCATGTTAAATTTCCATAGGAAAATCGTTTTTTCGCAATAAAATCAATATTTGATGGAATATCATCAAATAATTATTTTGGGGAGGGTGACTTTTTTGTTATTGATAAAAAATTACTTATTTTTAAATATTTTTTAGATTTAATGTGTTTAATAGCCAAAAGTTCGTCGGCAGCAAAACGTGGAACAGACAGTAGGTCGTGAGGATATACCTTTGTTAGTTTGTGTTTATTTACATGTACTACTAGGCAGTTGTACGCGCCAACTGTCTAGCTTGATTTGGGGAATATAACAAATAGTACAATTTTGAACACGATGTTAATGATTCAAATGAATTTGTTTTATTTTTTAAGGTGTAGGGTGGGCGGAATTTGCATACATGTAGGTGTAGGTATTATCGGGTTCCCCGTACCACAATATAATTAGGCTCGACACTATCCAACCGTGCGGAAACATTTGCAGCGGCTTCAAACAGTTCCCGAGTGCCACGGTAAACGTTTACCAACGTCTGGACATGCTCGAACGTTATTGTTACATTTCCGTCGGAAATATCATGCAATTTGATCATATACATGTATGCAGTACTTTTCGTACTTTGATAACCTGTTACACTCAAGCAGTTGATATACACATACATATTGCACGTCGCGTGATGCAGATGCACTATGCATCAATTTCAAAAGTTCAGTGTGACAGTTGTGAACTGGTCTGGTGTCGTATGGCGCGTTCTAATAACGTCATGAGACACATGCATTACGTAGGTGTTGGCTTGGTCCCGAAAGGAGCATTGTCTACAGCCATGGTCAAACAGCACGCGCTGTACATTTGAACACGGCTGTAAGCGGTGTCAAGCAACGACAGTCATCAATAAATGTATAATGTTCGACAGTACACAGCCGTTTGCCCAAACAGTTCCCGAGTGCCACGGCAAACATTTACCCACGGCTGGACATGGTCGAACGTTATTGTTACATTTTTGTCGAAAATACTTTAGGTATTTTGATAACCTGTTCCATTCAAACAGCTGATTTACACATACATATTCCGGGGCCGCGATATACGTCGCGTGATGGAGCCGCGTCAATTTCAAAATTCCAGTGCGACCGTTGTTAACGGGTCTGGCGACGTAATGGCGCGTTCTAATAACGTCATGAGACACATGTATTACCTAGGTGTTGGCTTGGCCCTGTACTGAGCATTGTTTACAGCCATGGTCAAACAGCACGCGCTGTACGTTTGAACACGGATGTGAGCTGTGTCAAACAGCGGCATTCTTTTAACAATACAAGTCATTTTGTCTCGTTCGCTTGTGGAGGACAGCGCGATATAGTCGGCATATTTGCGTCCATGCGTCCGAGTTAAAAACATTTTGTTAAGTTTTATGTATACTATCAAAGCCTCGGCGGGCTCGACATGCGGGCCGCGGCCATCTAGTTAGGCCTATGCGTCAACACATGTAGACGTCCTTGGAGGTACAGAGTGACCTGTTACATGTACAATAGCAATAGCTAATCCCATGCCGAATTAAAGTTCACAAGTTAACACTTTGCTCTGAAAACAACTGGTAAATTTAAAGTCAGCTAAGATCTATGTAAATCGATCATACTTGCATGTATATAGCAATTTGTATGATATTATAATTTCCATTTATGTTGTTCTATAGCCACAAGCCAACATACATGTACATGTAACTATAGTGTACCATGTCCTTTTAAGTGGTTGCCATTTTGTTACTAACAGTGCCACGTCACTTAAATGTATTCACTTTAATGGATGTATCATACATATTTGTGAACACATTTGGAAAGAAACTTGACTTTCCTTAATCATTGTGCACACATGTATACCAAGAAGTGCATGTTTTGTCTGTTGATATTATTGGAGTATTGAACACATAACCAATTTTGTTACTAGGCAACATACGCAATATCCATGTATCTCTGTTAACTGCAATTAGCGTTCATTTGATATATTATATAAATATTGCCCTTGGCGGAGGGGAATATTGTGGATTACTTAGAATTATATAAATCTTATTGTTGCATATAATAGACTTTCACGTTGTATTAAAATCATAAAGCACTACTGTCTGTTTGACGAAAGCTGCCCAAATTTTACGCCCATATAAACAATTCAAAAAGAAGATTTTTTTCGATAGTATTAAATCAAAGGAAAATTTAAGAATGAGCCTTCTTTTTATTTCGTGAAATTTGGTGAAATATTGGTTTTATTACGAAAAATTGATTTCTCTATGGGGGAAAAAAGAGGCAAAGGAGTGTGGGAGGAGTCAAAAAACGAAAAATTTTGGAAACTGACTCCAAAACCTAGCTAGATAGCTTGGAAATGATCCAACTAAGAAAACAAAAGTTAAATTTTGAAAATCGGTCCAGGATTACTGAAATTCTAAACATTTCCCCATGTTAAATCCCCATAGACAAATCGAAATAAAAAGAAGGCTCATTCTTAAATTTTCCTTTAATTTAATATTATCGAAAAAAATATGGTTTTTGAATTGTTTATATGGTCGTAAAATTTGGGCAGCTTTCGTGAAACAGACAATAGACTTAAATATAATACATATGCGAATGAGGCCGGTAGAGAAGACACGATATGTGGTCATTACATATTCAATGTATTTTGCTGTTCTTATGAAATAAATATGATCTCACATTAATTTTGTGTTGATTTAATTTTGAGTTTTATAAAACTTGTTGACTGATTTCATAAGAAGCTCGTTAAATAAATATCATATTAAATCATCACTTATGTAAGATACTGGAGAGCTCCAGATAAATTGCGTATTTGATTAAATACCCAATTAAAATTGTAAAAAAAAAAAATTGAAATCAGAAGTAGCGAGTATCAAAAAGCAATATCAAATTTATGGTACCTTTATCATGCTGCAGAAAACAATAAACAGACCACAAATATAGCATATATTTCTTATTTTCCATGAAAACACATCTTGGTATTTCATTAGAATTGTCTCCATGGACATGTTTTAATTTCGAAGCAAACTATTCAATAATTGCTGTCTGTGGATGTGTAAACAGTTACTGTAATGTGATTTCATTTTACCCAATTAAAATTTAGAAATACCCAATAGCTTCAGAAATTATGGAGTGACAATACTCAATTACTAATTCCTTATCTGGAGCACTGTACTCTATTCATACTGGTTTTCCGGAAGGGTGGGATGTTGCCGAGACAATTATATATTTCTTACCAAAACAAAGAAATTGCAGCGCCGCAGCCACCCTTGCAGCGCCGTAGCCACGTTGATAGGTTCCGGATATTTGTTTTCATCATACAAGCAGATCGTGATTTGACTATTGGTGACCATGTCTCATTAACGTTAGTCGTTATATAGAGAATAGTAGGTTAGTGCCGTGAATGGGAAAAAATATCCGGCAACGCTCATGAATTTCTTTATTTCTCATCAGAAGTATATGTTGTGACCACTCGTTTGAACCGTCTCGCCGAGACGGTTCAAATGAGTGGTCACAACATATACTTTGGTTCAGAAATAAGAAAAATAGATAGAGAATAGTAGGTTAGTGCCGTGAATGGGAAAAAATATCTGGCAATGCTCAGGAAAACGTTTCCGTGCCGCGCCAGATATGTTTTCCCATTCACGGCAGTAACCTACTATTCTATTTATCCCGTCAACACCTACAAATGGCTTCAAAATGCAAAAGAATAGCCCCAGCCACCGCACATATTCATACGCAGTGATTAGGTCGTATTGACAGGATATCAAAAATGTTTCACGGCACAGTGTTTCACGGCACATACGCACTGTGTTGACGGGATAAAATAGTATCGTCACCGGCACATACATGATGTACTAGAACCAGTGTTTTTAAAAACCCTGGGGGACAACCTCCAGGTACATGTAGCAAATATCATCAATTAATCTGCATTTTATGTGATTTCAAAACGTTTCATATAAAAAGAGCAATTTTGTCGAACATATTGTTCTAAAATACGTCAGAACGCAGGAAATGCGATGTAGATGACCAACAAATCCGGGGTGTGTGGGATATGCCCCCGGACTCCTCCCCCCTAGCGTACCGCATAGCTCCGCTCTGTCGAAGAACGGACCAATGTTATTGCCTCGGTGTTTTTCAGGCTCTGGCTATGCTACTGCTTTGGAATAATTTTCGCATCAGGAGGTTCTTTTTCGCACGTACTGAGTACAATATCAGTGCAAGCACGGGAGGCTGTATTTAAGATAAATAAATGTCTGCACTCTTTTAATGACCGGCAAACATGTGTTATAGCTATTCGATAAACTTGTATTACCGATTTCAGATTATGGAAGCGAGATTTTGGGGATTTATAAAAGCGAATCAGATTGAATCTATCCATTCACAATTTTGCAAAAGATTACTTGGGAGTTAAAATATCAACTCAAAATGAGTTTATATATGGAGAACAACATTACATACACACATATTATTTAATATAGTTAAGTATTTGTTGAGAATGATTAACATCTCGGAAAGAAACTATGTTAGAGGTATATATAAGATGATGTTAAATGACGACTGATAGGCCAAATAAAAGTAACTGGGCACCCCTAGTCAAAGTATACTTACACAGTTAGGAGTTAGTAATATATAATTCCGGCACAAAAATATTTACACAATTCCCTAACATTTGATTGGCCCGTAGCAAGTCTCTGTCCAAAATTTATATCCCAGTAAACTCCCATATGCCGAACTACTTTCCGTAACCGTGAGGCGCAGTTAAAATAATTCTTAAGAAAACGGAAAATAAACACAATTTCTTGATGAATTTAATTCAAATGCTGGAATTATAAGGAATAAATGGCATTTTTGTTGAATTATCGGGGATATAAGTTTATTGTCAAGTATTCCCGCGACTTTTCCAAGTTTATACCCCGATAAATTCCACAAAAAGGCCATTCATTCCTATAATGCATAGCACAAGGCGTGAGGGGTAGGGGATATACAAAACTTTAGATGTATGCATATTTTCAGACAGAGATTACATGATATTTTTTTCCAAAACATGAGTCTACACGAGCAGTGTTTTATAGTGGTATCGATATATTTGACTATCAACCGTATGTTGATAGCATTACTACCAGTATCTAGTATCCTCCAGTATCTAGTGTCTAGGTTAGACATCCCGGTTGGTAGATGTAAGCACGCCAGTTGATACGAGAACATGTCCAATATTTAACATTTTAGAGGACGAATTTCACTTCCTTATTAAATGCCCTTTATATACGGAGTTATGTCGCACATATACTCGTGATTGTTATATAACGATACCAAGTAACGGATCTAATGTATTGTCGCAGCTGTGAAATACATGTAGATGAAGAATACAGTTACTTCATATATTTCATTGTAGCACTATGTCAAAGGTTTGGCATCTTCACCCAAAAGCGATTATCGTAATAGTGTTCTGTATCGTACTGTATGTGTCTATAAAATTGGCATATAAACCCATTATAATTTGATATTTCAATAAGCAAATACGTTTATATACATGATCACATAGCCATCCCCAACGGCAGACTGATAGTGAGAAAATATGCAGTTGAGGAACGATGTCAACACATTCATAGTGCAATCAGTCTGCCGTTGAGGACAGATGGAAAAACCTTCATAGTGCAATCAGTCTGCCGTTGAGGACAGATGGCAACACCTTCATAGTGCAATCAGTCTGTCGCTGAGGACAGATGGCAACGCCTTCATAGTGCAATCAGTCTGCCGTTGAGGACAGATGGCAACACCTTCATAGTGCAATCAGTCTGTCGCTGAGGACAGATGGCAACACCTTCATAGTGCAATCAGTCTGCTGTTGAGGACAGATGGCAACACCTTCATAGTGCAATCAGTCTGTCGTTGAGGACAGATGGCAACACCTTCATAGTGCAATCAGTCTGTCGTTGAGGACAGATGTCAACACCTTCATAGTGCAATCAGTATGTCGTTGAGGACAGATGTCAACACCTTCATAGTGCAATCAGTCTGTCGTTGAGGACAGATGGCAACACCTTCATAGTGCAATCAGTCTGTCGTTGTGGAAAGATGTCAACACCTTCATAGTACAAGCAGTCTGCCGTTGAGGACAGATGGCAACACCTTCATAGTGCCATCAGTCTGCCGTTGAGGAGAGATGGCAAAACCTTCATAGTGCAATCAGTCTGCCGTTGTGGACAGATCGTAAAACCGTCATAGTACATGTTTCGGGTGCATGCTCGTGGTTGGCACTTTCGAGTGGATGCAGCTGAACATAACTGAGCTTTGACCGGACGAACGTGCTGATGTCGATCGTGGGAACGGACCGTGTGCTCGGAGAGCTGGATATCACGGTCCGGATCAATCTGCGCATTAGCGCAGGCTTGTCATATAGAATGTAATTTCAATATCCATGCCATAGCCATTGTGTATATAATGAATTATACAATTACATGTATACAAGTTTCCAATGGTCAAACTAACCAATGATCACATTCAGTCTGCCGGAAAGGAACACGATGAATGGTTAAAGGGATACACATGTAACTACATGGTATTCACATCGTGGGCCAAAGTATAATACACATTCATTATAGTTTGGAAAGCATGTTGAATGTGCATGTATTTACTAGTGAATCGATACATAATTCACCACTGTTTGTCGTTTTGTGATGCATATGTTGTTGTATTATGCTCACGGGTCAGTACGCTGAATAAACATGACCAGTATATAATAACTGACTTGCTTAAATGTATACCAATTTCGTCAGTGTACTCTTTATTTCCAACATAAACAAACATTTGCTGTTCGATTGAAAATCAATATAATAGCAGAGTGTTTCACAAGACGTAACCTATATACGTATTGAAATACGTTTGAAATTATTTTTTAAAGATTTATCAGCAAAGCAGTAAAGAAAACCTCTCTAAACCGGCTACCCTGAAAACACCACGTTGTATATTGTTATAGGGTTCACGACCATGTGTCTACGCTGAAACCACTTGTTTATAGTGTGTATAATTCGATGCCTGAAATACAGTGTCAACTCCTTAAACCGGGCACACTGGGGACCTCCCATGGTGTCCGGTTTAGAGAGGTGACACTCAATGTGTATGATCACGGGGTACTAACAACAACAACAAGTACCGATTCAAAGTATGTATTCTTTTATAGTGTCCTTATTACATGTACGTTACGGATTTTGATGAAATATGGCGTATCAAACGCGTCTTGTTAAGCTGCATTTGGTGGTCTCTGTATTTTCGCCCAAACTTCTGTCGTTTTTGCGAAGAATCGATTTCCGTGTCTCCGACACGAACATCGATTCTTCGCAAAAACGACATAAATTTGTACCAAACTCACTAGACCACCAAATGATACTCACGAAGACGCGTTTGCTGCGCCATATTTCATCAAAATCCGTTGCATATTAAGGAAAATATCAAAGAATACTTACTTTGGAGTGGGCGACGTTGTTGTTGTTGTTACCACGTGATCATGCACCTTGACACGGTAGCCACTGTATTCTCCCACCGCGGAGAGGCATACCATGTGTATGGTCAATGTCTTGTGTGCATGTTCTTGTGTAATTATGAGCCATCGTCGGTCTATTTGAAGTCAGCTATTGTACTTAATTGCCGACATGCAGGCAATTTACCAGCAATCAATCGACCACGCGGCATTGTCTGTAAATATTATGCATATTGCGGTTTATGACAAAATTGTTTCTTGGAAATGTCTGAAAATTCACTCAGATTCCACAATTTTAAACCGTAAGAATTTCGCCAAAAATTTCGCTGCATTCCTGTGAAATCCTAGTTATTGATGTATTGTGTTTCAACTAAGTTTCAAGACTGATAATTCTAAGATAAGACATGATTTCCTGAATTGACGACCTGTGGTTCAATTCGCGGACCATTGCCACTAATTGCTGATCAGTCGTCGTCATACGTGAATCAGTCGGTCAACAACCTACGACGATGTACTTGTACACTAATAGCATTAATGGAGGATTAGCCCGTTCTTCGCTATCTAACGGAGTGGTAGTTGCGAACAGTAACTCTTGCAAGTTGCTACGGACGGTACGGGAGTATAGCATTAACAGAGGCTGAGCCCGTGCTTCGCTATCTAACGGCGTGGTAGTTGCGAACAATAACTATTGCAATCTACTCCCGTATTAATTTATGTTATACATTAAGAAATATTAAGTCGTTACATTCTGAACGGTAAACTTGTATATAGGAACACGACGTGTGAATAATATGCAAATGTTCGTTTTTGGAAACCGCATTAAACGATTTCAGATTATATACAGTTATCTCAGGTCATTCGGGGAACAGTCAAAACTGACCGAGGGCAATAATGCACCGCACCACAGCACCGAGGGGCAATCTGTATTCATTGTTCCCGGAATTACCATGAAATAACTGTTTTATTACTCAATCTCTAACAGAGTATGTGACACAATGAACGTAAATGTGGCGTCGGGTGCATCGACAGACCAATCTAAATTCCGTTCAATTTGATGACGTCATTATTTTCAGGGGTGAAATAGTTTTGACTATTCCACTGTCACGCGGAACTATTGACCGGGTACGCGGAACTGTTGCTCAGGCACGCCAAAACCCAGGGAATTAGTATCAACTATGGAATATCAACTTATACAGGGAGTTGGGTAATGCTAGTTTTTGCTGAAAAATATTTCATTATTTCTCCATAAAGGCGTGTGTTGCTACCACATCAATACACATATGTGCAACTACAGTGCCACCTCTCTAAACCGGGCACCCAGTGAGGTCCACAGGGTGTCCGGTTTAAAGAGGTGGCACTGTAAATCAGGCATATGTGCACCGCTAAACAGGTGTATATGGCTCACGATCATAAATAGACGTATCAACAATGGCAATAAACACATACAATTAATCCTTTGAACCCGAGAGCCCGCTATAGCGGTTTATGCAAACAGTGCAGATCCAGATGAGCCGGCTCGTAACGAGCCGTCTCATCAGGATCTGCACGTTTTGCAATGTGGAGCGCAGTGGCCTGGTGGTTAGAGCGTCAGACTGCTGATCTAAAGGTCGTGGGTTCGAGCCTCACCGGAGGCGCTGCGTTGTGTCCTTGAGCAAGACACTTTATCCACACTGCTCCAGTTCACCCAGCTGTGAATGGGTACCGATAATTCGTAGTTGCTCTGTAAATACGAATTACCGGCTTCTCTCAAAACATCTCTACCTCCGTTCTTTCTCCCATTCTTGGGAGACGGCATGCAAGGTCCTAGAGCCAGTGCCGCCGTTAAATATAAGCAAAAAAAACAAAAAACGTTTTGCAAGTAATTTTCATATTTCTTAGAACAAAAACACCCCCTTTTCATAAACGGACGAATCTGAAAATCATTTTGTGACCATTGGATTGGTCGGAACATTAGCATATCACAGTCCATTCCAGTTCCTTAGGGTTGAAAGGGTTAAGCAGGCATATATTGTATGGGTGTTCTGTTTAGAGAGTTTCTACTGTATAACGAGTACAACTATAACATAAGTGCAAGTCTAAGAGCCATAATCAAATAAATGTTTTCCAATTTAATGGACGGCTTGACATTTATGCTGAACTCACAAGCTTCCTCACACGATGAATATAATATACACAATGTCATGTAGTTCTAATCACGGGGTGAATCACAAGCCAGACGAGAAAGATATACTTGTTGATTCATAAGTATACTGTTACAGTGTAACCTCTCTAAACCGGAGAGAGAGAAATGTTACTGTCTGTTCCACGTTTTGCTGCCGACGAACATTTGGCCATTAAACACATTAAATCTAAAATATATTTAAAAGTAAGTACTTTTTCATCAATAACAAAAAAGTAACCCTCCCCAAAAAAAATTATTTGATGAAATTCAATCAAATATTGATTTTATTGCGAAAAAACGATTTTCCTATGGGAATTTAACATGGTCCATGATGGGGAGTCAATTTCCAAAACTTTTCGTTTTTTGATCCTTCAGGATCAAAAAACGATTTTTTTGGGAAATTGACTCCGAAACCTGGCGAGATAGCTTGAAAATGATGTAACTAAGAAAAAAAAAGTTATATTTTGAAAATCGGTCCACAAATATAAAAAATATTTAAAGCAAAATCTATGTTTAGCCCCCATGTTAACTTCCCGTAGGAAAATCGTTTTTTCGTAATAAAATCAATATTTGATGGAATTTCATCAAATAATTTTTTTTCGGCAGGGTGACTTTTGATTTGTTTAATTGCCCGTTATCTACGAAGTTAAATGATAGGAACGGACTCACTGAATTCATATTAAATAAATAAATAATATCGAAATATTCCATTTCTGTATGTCTTGTGCACAAGTCAATACTTGTTGTTCACACCTTTATCCAGACGCGTGCTACAAGTCTACCATTAATAGGTAATCTAACTGAGCCATGTTATGTTTATTATACCCCCCGCAACGAGTTGTGGGGGGGGGGGTATACTGGAGTCAGGTTGTCCGTCCGTCCGTGCGTCCGTGCGTCCGTCCATTACTAAACATAACATCAGATAAATATTGTTATAGCTTCTATTTCCTTCATCTAAAATGCTTAATATTTCACACATGCTTTCCTGTAAGGCTCTACTACCATGCTGTGCCAAATCCACGAACGTCAAACCCCCGCTGATCCCAAGGTCAAGGTCAAATACTTAGTCTCTTTGCAAAACTTAACATCAGAGAAGTATGTTATAACTTCTATTTCCTTCATCTAAAATGCTTAATATTTCACTTGTGCATTCATGTAAGGCTCTACTACCATGCTGTGCCAAATCAACGACCGTCCAACCCCCGCTGATCCCACGGTCGAGGTCAAATACTTAGTATCTTTGCAAAACTTAACATCAGAGGAAATATTGTTATAACTTCTATTTCCTTCATCTAAAATGCTTAATATTTCACACATGCATTCCTGTGATGCTCTACTACCATGCTGTGCCAAATTCACGACCATCCAACCCCCGCTGATCCCAAGGTCGAGGTCACATACTTGGTCTCTTTACAAAACTTAACATCAGAGAAATTTTGTTATAACTTCTATTTCCTTCATCTAAAATGCTTAATATTTCACACTTTATGCATTCCTGTAAGGCTCTACTACCATGCTGTGCAAAATCCACGACCGTCCAACCCCCGCTGATCCCAAGGTCAAGGTAAAATACTTAGTCTCTTTGCAAAACTTAACATCAGAGAAATATGTTATAACTTCTATTTCCTTGCTCGGATTTGCTTCACATTTCACACTCGTATTGCTCCAATGGACCTCTACCACCCTGTGACAAATTCACGTTCGTGCCGCCCCCGCTAAACCCAGAATCAAGGTCACAAGCCTACACACTTGGAAAATGTTACATATTGAGGGGTACCTGTGCCCACGCGGGGGGTGGGGTATTCCGTAAGCCTCGCTTACTGACCGATCTAGTTGTGCTTACAATCAGTGTAGACCCAGACTAGTCTGCACCCTGTGCTGTCTGATCAACGTATGCACTGTTAGTCATCCAGTCAAACAATCATTACAATCTGCAGTATAATACATTACTCACGAATTGAAACAATCATATCCATGAGTATACGGATGGTCTAATGCACCGGTGTGTTTTCTTATGTACCATACTGAAATTGTAGCAACTATTTTGAAGGAGATTACCACCTCAACAAAAAATATGACCTATACTGTTACAAAACAGACAGGATCATGTTTGCAACCAGCAGAAAGTCTACAGTACGATACTGTACCATACAATGTCAAATGAATGATGTAGCCCCTACTCAGATTTTATTTATTTGCTGAATATTACTGAAATTAAAGTAAAAATTAAATTTTGCCAAACCCAGAAGCAGGATCTACCTAATGAAATATCTAATTCTTATGACACAGCAACAAGTGGACTACAATATCTTTGGGATTCAAATGGCAGTATATGACACTCTTTGATGTGAAATATGGTTCACTATCTTACTAAACCTGGCATATTGTCTCTGCCACCAGCATAGAGCTAGATCAGCTTGCAAATGCAGCAGTCTGATAATTGTATGCACAATTTGCACAATTTGCACAGTCTGATCAGGATCTGGATTGTTTACCTTTCCATTAATAAAACACATGTCCCGCTTCTAAGCAATATGTATCTTTACCAGGCTACATAAGTGTGATATTTGATCAGGAGCTATACTGGTTACAAATCCCAAAACCCCATTTCTCCAATCACAGCCACAAATCTGTAGTCCCCATTAAACACCCCGGGGGCAGATACGCTTTACAACTACATCACGGCGCGGTTGCGTATCACGTGATTTTAATGGAGGGCGGCTAAAGTCTCCTTGGAGTGGAGAGCGCATAAATAATGGAAATTAAACACCAAATATCTGTGGGATTATAATAAATACAAGTCACGTAAAGCCACGATATGTTTTTAATATAGCTATATAATGCAAATCTATTTTCCTTATTTCTGAACCAAAGTATATGTTGTGACCACTCATTTGAACCGTCTCGGCGAGACGGTTCAAATGAGTGGTCACAACATATCCTTCTGATGAGAAATAAAGAAATTCATGAGCGTTGCCGGCTATTTTTTCCCATTCACGGCACTAACCTACTATTCTCTATGTATCAGTTTTGGGGAATGTGTTATTCTCCTTTAATGTCTGTTCATCATCACAAGCCACTCACGCGTGTCTTGAAGTAGTCATCTGTTTCGCAGTGGAACCTCTCTTACCCAGACACCCTGGGGACCTCCCAGGGTGTCAGGTTTAGAGAGGTACTACTAATATATGAGAATATGTATGCCTGCCTATGATATTTTATGCCGCATTTCATTTCAGAAGTTGTTGCAAAATGCAGTTATGTGACTGTGACTGCGGACATGACAACGGCAAATAATTCGTTCCCACGAGTTAATAATTCGTTCCCTCAATTTAGCAATTCGTTCCCACGAAATAATCATTCGTTCCCACGGGAATTAATGTTAATTCGTGGGAACTCATTGTTAATTCGAGGGAACGAATTGTTAAAATGAGGGAACGAATTGTCATTTCGTGGGAACTAATTGTTAATTCGAGGGAACGAATTGTTATTTCGTGGGAACGAATTAATAAAAAAATCATCTCCCCTGCGGAAGGAAGTTACTACCGCATACACATTTTCTGAATCATTATTGGTACAGTTCAAAGATGCGTGAAGTCTTATTGACATGACCAGTTAATGATTGCCATTGTTCCTAAATGGTGCTGTATTGTAATAGGTTTGTCAATACAAGACCAGTTCAGAAAGATTGCCGATTACCGTTAAAGACGTGGATAGAATACACTCGTACACGTGTGTGTATGCATGCGCTTCCATGGTGTGTTGCAGATATTTTGATTTACAGTGGCACCCCTCTAAACCGGACACTCGTGTGTATTTGCAGCCTATTTGCAGTCCGGCACTGCAGATGCGCGTTATGAATATAGATAGCGGAAGTAGTAGTATATTCACCGGAAGTTGTTTATTTCATCGATGAGAACATATGACTTTTATTTACATCGTATAACTATGTATTTCATGGGTAGGTATATAATAAAATGACCTTTCATGATTGCAGAACACTAGAATGTGTCATGAAGTGCTCACATGTCTGATTTACAGTGGAACATCTCCAAACCGGACAACCTGGGGACCTCCCAGGGTGTCAGGTTTTGAGAGGTTCCACTGTACATATTTTTCTGTTTTGTTCAAACAATGTTACCATATTTCACTTATTTGGTTCTTATCCATATTGTAAAACTGATCTTCTCCAGCAGAAGAATTCACATAAATATAAAAACTTGTTTTCTAATCCTGTTCTCAATTGTATGTACATGTAGATATGTGACCGATATTCAAAAACTAACTTTTGTTTTCTTAGTTAGATCATTTCCAAGCTAACTAGCCATGTTTCAGAGTCAATTTCCAAAATGTTTAGTTTGTCCACCTCTGTTTTCCCCATTTTAAATTCCCATAGAGAAATCATTTTTTTTGTAAAAATCTTACGAAATAAAAAGAAATTTCATTGTTAAATTTTGCTACAATTTAATATTACCGAAACAATTATTGTTTTTACATTGTGGATATATCCGCAAAATTTGGGCAGGTTTCGTGAAACAGACCATAGATTTCAGAGTTACAACACTATTCATAATTAAGCCATTTAACAAAAGGTACTGTACAACAGTTGACAAACACGAACTAGCACAATATGACGAACTACATTTGTTTTTATAAAAACAATCTTAGAGTTGGCAACATATTCTTAATATATACAGTTGGGTCAGCGTGTAAGTGCACACACGAACGAACACGGCAGGTTGGAACTAACCTGTCGTGTTCGTTCGTGTGTGCACTTACACGCTGACCAACCTGTCGTGTTCGTTCGTGTGTGCACTTACACGCTGACCCCACTGTATTGTGTTGGAGACTAGGTGACAGTATCGTTCGCAATCGGTGTAGTCTGTGTCATAATATGATACACGCCATGTGATTTTGTACCTTCGGACATGTGCGTAATTTCATGAAATACGTTTACAAAATTTACAATATTTTCCGTAAATTGCGTCAAAAGCGGCATGTACTTTGAAACTTTTGTCAACTTTTTACTTTATTGATGAAAAATAGTGTACATTTTGTAAACGTATTTAATGAAATTACGCACATGTCCAACGGTACAAAATCACATGGCGTGTCTCATTATTATTCGCAATTCAGTCAGAAACACACCGATTATGCTTCAAACGAACTGCATGTAGATCCTTACCAGTAGCCTATTTCACCAAAATTGCAAAGCATACTTATCTTGCTAAGTACACTTTGAGGGAGAAATTTAATTTTAAGGATAAATTTATTAATTTTTAAGAATTTATTACATCATCACAGCCATTTTGGCTGTGATAATGTATTAAATTCAATATAATAATTCTGCATACTTTTAATCATCAAATATATGCAGTCGTTAGTTCTATATGAAATAATGCATTTCGCGAAAAATAAATGATTACTCCCTCAAAGTGTAGTTAGCTAGATAAGTATGCTTTGCAATTTTGGTGAAATCGGCTACAGATACTAGAGTAAGCTAGCATATTTAGAGATAGATTTTCCACACAAGTCATACTTGTACGTCCATTTTTCTAGTCACATCCATACGTAGGGCAGCAAATGGAAGAAGAGGGCTTACTCCCTAACCTCCCTTAAGGTCAGTCTCGTCCGCAAGGAATACTAATTGAGGCCCAGGGGGCGTTTCACTAAACTTCGTATTACTAAACTGGTCGTAAGTGCAACATTATGATAGTCTGTAAAATTCACATTTTCTTGTAAACAATTATTGGATTTGCATGTATTGAGCATAGGCTGCATATGCAGCCTATGTTCAATAACTGTAAATCCATCAATTGAAATTTCCAGACGATCCTAAATTTGCACTTACGAACATTTTAGTCGTACACAGTTGAGTGATACGGCCCCCTGGTGTGTTGGTTGTATGGTGGAAGGGAACTCGACTGATGTACGTGCTTGTTAAGTCTAGACGTTGTAGGTTTACGCACGGTCTGTCAATATGAGCCGTTTGCCACTGAAACATTTGTCTCTGCCGTGCGAAGAAAGACTTATGGAAACCTAGCCGTGAACTATGGGGTTATCTGCTAAAACAAAGAATGACAAATTGCCAGACTTATGTCTGTATCTGGCTCTAGATTCTGCCGTTGCCCTTAAGGTGACATGCCGTGGAATTAATTGGATTTTTGTCGCATATAATATTAATAGCTTACTTAGAGTATGCGCTGGTGATTTTCCGTGAATATAAAAACTGCATTTGTGTATTTGAGTCTCGTGGGTGATTTTCAACGTCACGTATTGCTTTTGTTATTTTATATTTGTCGTGTGCGAGGATGTGGGTGACATAGACCAGGCTGTGTGTGTTACAGCTGCTACATGCAATGATTATAATGTTTCCTTGTTTCAGTTATCTCACCTTACGATTTTGTGGCCATTGCTAATACTATTTGCATTCCGTATCCTTGTCCACTCATCCACTTGTGTCATACATACATGATAAATGATAACCAAATTATCCATACATTTTATCATGTCAAGAGGACGAATGTTGCTTATTTTCAAAAATATCCGATGAGATATTGCCTATAGGCGGCCATATATACTTTCCCCATTCTGTATCCTTATCCGCGTATTAACTACATTTTTTTACATTTTTTATTCACTCTAAGCCACATACGTGACACACGAGGTATACAATAGATTACATAATACAACGATGGGTACAAATACAAAATGCATATGTATAAGCTCACTAGTCATTATAACCATAAAGCATTTCTTATACAAATAGCTAAATTTCTTAATTGCTTTCCAGATTTTTTCTCAAATAGCTGTGCGAATTTTAAAATATTAGGTATTCTAAAATAAAATGGCTTGATGTACCGTTTTCGAACTTCATCATAGAAGCGGCACTCGAAAAGGAAATGAAACTCGTCACCGAGAGCACCAGCGTCACATTTGTTGCAGACCCTGCTTGCTCTCGGCACACCTGTCCATCTACCAGTTTCGACCGCCAGTCTATGATTACAAGTTCGAAATCTGGTCAATGTTTTTCTTAACCTTTCCGTGAGATTAATTAAATATGTTTCTAATCCAAACTCTGTTTTAAAGATTATATACGTAATTCCACGTGAAGATGAATCGATGCTGGTGAGCCATGACTGAATAAACTGGCTCGCGTTCTGCTTGACGTATCTTAATCAAACTCGGTATACATGTTAATTTCCCCACTGAGTATCATGATCTACAAAATAACTCGAGTGCTGCATGACGCATCAAATCTAACCTAAATTTGCTGAATGCATGTTTGTACGGAGCCCCGCATGGACGTGCATTCTTCTTTTCATTAATTCGTTCCCACGAAATAACAATTCGTTCGCTCAATTTAACAATTCGTTCCCACGAATTAACAATTCGTTCTCACGAATTAACAATTCGTTCCCTCAATTTTAACAATTCGTTCCCACGAATTAACAATTCGTTCCCTCAATTTTAACAATTCGTTCCCACAATATAACAATTCGTTTCCACGGGAACGAATTGTTATATCGTGGGAACGAATTATTATATCGTGGGAACGAATTGTTAATTCGAGGGAACGAATAGTTAAATTTAGGGAAAGAATTTATTTCATGGGAACGAATTAATAAAAATAAATCCATGTCCCCCGGGAGGCTCCGTGTGGTTGTCATGGGAATAGAAAAAAAATATCAGATTGATTTTAATTTATTCAGATGAGATATCCGCCTGTATGGTCTAGTCCTATCTTGACGGCTGGTCGTATGTTGTGCTTTCTCCTCGAGTAGTGTTACTTAGTGGCGGACACGTAGCATTTCTAATACTCCCGCATCGTATGTACAACGGATGATACGTGAATATTGCAGTGTTACGTTTCCACAACTATATTGTTATCACGAGATATGCAGATACAGCTAGTACCCGTACTATGAAAATTGCACAATGTCACACGTAGATAGTGGTGCATGTAGGAAAATATAGTATCATGATTTACATGCAATTATCACATCTTTGACACATTTCCGGGTGTTGTTTCTGTATTAACACAGCTCGTGTGCAAGGTATGTGCATGAGGATGTGATCAATAAGTTAGATTACGTTTGTCCGCATGTATGTACGAGCGATAATCCGCTCGCTAAAGCTCGCGGATTACCTCCTCGTACATGCGGACGAACCGTGATCTAACTTATACTTATCGTTTGAAATTTACATTTACTGACTACATGCAAGTAATATCCGGGTCGCCGATTGGTTTTGAACATACGAAATCTAATAAATATATTTAGGTAAAGTTGGAAACTGATACTGAAACTGGTCAAGAAATCATAACCTACTATATGGAAAGTTTGTCCACAACTATATTGTTCTAAGATTATTTTTGAAACATATATTAAATTCCATATAGAAATCGGTGTTCGCAATACAAACAATATTTAACGAAATTCCATCAAATATGATGTTGTATGGTAACACTTTTAGTATTGAGAATACTGTTAAATTTTATAATTGAGAAAACGTACGGAATATCACCGCAACGAATTGTTATAGGAATGAATGGCCTTTTTGTGGAATTTATCGGGGGTATAAACTTGGAAAAGTCGCGGGAATACTGGACGAAGGCCGGAAGGCCTCGTCCAGTATTCCCGCGACTTTTCCAAGTTCTATCCCCGATAAATTCCACAAAAAGGCCATTCATTCTTTATAATTCCAGCATTTGAAATAAATTCATCCAAAAAATGTGTTTATTTTCCGTTTTCTTAAGAATTATTTTAACTGCGCCTCACGGTTACGGAAAGTAGTTCGGCGTGGGAGTTTACTGGGATATAAATTTTGGACAGAGACTTGCTACGGGCCAATTAAATGTTAGGGAATTGTGTAATTAGTTTTGTGCTGGAATTATTAATTCGTGGGAACGAATTATTATATCGTGGGATTGAATGGTTAATTCGAGGGAACGAATTGTTAAATTGAGGGAACGATTGATATTTCGCTGGGAACGAATTAATAAAAACATATCCATGTCCCCTACGGGGCTCCGTACTTTACATAGTGCTGTACTATTCTCGACCAACGTCCTCCGGAATAGACGATACTTGTCCTGACAGGAAGCAACAAAGATGAGGGGATTTGACTTTGACGTCAGTGCTAGAATGTACTAAAATGAAGTGTAGCATTTCAATTTTGTGGGTTGGGTCGGAGTAATCGAAGTAAGAACATCCCATTACACGCGCACACACGAACCCACGCGCAAGTTCGCACGCATGCACGCGAGCGCAGCCCCGCCGCTAGCTGCTACATGTACATGTACATGTATACATATGCCACATAATTGCATTGTGTTGGTTTCGCAATTTCAGACTAGAACATATACACTATTCCCTTAAATTAAATCACAATTTGTTTGCAATTGAGATACCTCGTCCAGTATTCCCGCGACTTTTCCAAGTTTATATCCCCGATAAAGTCCACAAAAAGGCCATTCATTCCTTATAATTCCAGCATTTGAAATAAATTCATCATGAAAATGTGTTTATTTTCCGTTTTCTTAAGATTTATTTTAACTGCGCCTCACGGTTACGGAAAGTAGTTCGGCGTGGGAGTTTACTGGGATATAAATTTTGGACAGAGACTTGCTACGGGCCAATCAATGTTAGGGAATTGTGTAAATATTTTTGTGCTGGAATTATAGTGCAGGAACAAACGAGATGGGAGCATATACACAGTAATTGGATACCTTAAAATGCTCTCAATATCACTGTCGGTATTGTGATACGGTGGGTAGTTTCTGTGATACGGTACAGACAGGGTATATACATGTCGCCAAGATGGAGTCGCGGGACGACAGCAGGTGAGTGTCAGTTTAATTAAATATTGTACAGCTTACAGGACATTATCAGCAACGTATGTGGTATGTACAGACGCAGAAATGAATATGATTTCCAACGATCACAATCACAATACGAATGACAACGTATTTTCTGAATAATTCGCTTGCAAACATGACACCTTTTTGTGCGTGAATTTTGAATCGAGGGAGCGTGATGAAAGTGAAGATTTCTGGCTAACAAACACGTCTTATTGTCCCTTTTCGGTGACGATATCGAGTACATACATTCTAAATGATCCGTGGAAAATATCAGCTGTCTACACGCAGGATATGACATGTTTCTATGGCATTTTCTGATTTATCTCGTTATGGTGTGTACCCCATGTTATGGTGCAGAGTTTCCGTAAGAAATTTTATAAAAGGATACGGTGTTGCGCGGAAACCAGCTACGGTTTGTACCGGCGCGACAAAATAGATACGGTGTGTCGCACATTTCTCTTCAGAGCCAGCTGACATTGATTACAGCATCATTGACTGTCAGTTGCTCGTGTTCTCCTATTATAATTATAAAAAACAAGGTAAAATGCCCAATCATGCAGTTTCTTTCTATATTGCAACGCCCCCTTACGTGGATTATGTGCAGACTCATATTTTATTCAAATATAAAATTATACGTCAAATAAATCTAGTTTCTCGGTAATTATAGCCGATACGCATACTATTTACAGCCTGGTGGACTGAACCACTGTGGATAAAGTGTCTTGCACAAGGACACAACGCACGTGGATAGGTGGGAGGGGGGTATATTGGGCTCAGGTTGCTCGCTCTTCCGTCTTACAGTCATTTAGCATTGTATTTGGTAAACAATAATACAACACAATAACAGTTGACCGCTACCGTTGTGCTATAAATAAATATACAATGTAAATGTATTCGTATATACTCGTACTGTGGATGGCAGGTGGGAGCATGCGATTGTCAATTTAACGACCGGGATTCATCCTTGCCGGTATCCCCAACGGAGACCTGGTTTGACCCTCATATACGTCTTTGGCATTCTTGTATGTGAGGGTTTAATCTGGTTATACCCATTGTATGAGTAATACGATTATTCATAATCATATTACTTTTAGGGGAAGGGGATAAGTGACTTTGGTGTAATATGAACCTGGCACCAGGTCAGGTTATTCTAATTTCAGGGATCGAACCCGTTGGCCCGGCGTTAAACGACATTACATGTTGATAGGCCGTTACACACCATTAATCAAACAAAGGAACAAGCATAGACATTGGGCTGTCGAAAGTGTACAGGGTGGACGAGACGGCACTTAGCGTCGATGTCGATTTCATATGACGAACTTAGGTGGGGGAGACGTAACAGTGTTTTTTGGTACAGTTGTGTGTAACCGTTACACTTGTGCAATATAAAAATGATACGATTAATACTCAATTATTTTGTAAACTACCAATAGCAGGACAAATGCTAGTCGAAAATCGTTATAACAGTTCAAAACAATGCCAATGTTTCGGAGCGCATGCTTGGGATAACTTTACATATGTATACATTATATACATTCTTGCCACATTCCCATTTACTGATGCTTTACTCCAGGAGAAGAATTCACATAAGCTCTGTGAGCTTGTTTTCTAATCCTTATTCACCGTTACTTTATATGTATTTTGATGCATATATATACATGTACATGTATATTATTTGAAATGAATATTATTTAAAGTAACTATTAATAAATGGAATTGCGGCTGTTTGTATAGAAAGGGGTAGCTTGTGGTGTCAGTTCACGAGTAATGTTTTAGAACACTATTCACTCACACTGTGAAATATACACATGTTCTCATGGCTCTTGTCATGTTACACACGGATGTAAAGAAACATTCTTGGAAAGGGTTAGTGATAGATCAATGTTTCTACACATTCATTTGTCTACCATCCGTAGTACCTACAGTACTTTGAGTACTGTTTTGAAGTTAAGACGTTTGTATTATGGAAATTCCGTATTTTTACGTATTCTGTTGCCGACTGGCTCGACATTACCCAACTGTTTGTATGCCCCCGGTCTCGGTAGAGCCGGAGGCATATAGTGTTTGGACTGTGTGTCCGTGTTACATTAATAAGTTCGTCGGAGTTTCTCAATTATGTCATAACTTCTACATCCCTTGAAGGATTGCTTAAATATTCAACACAGCATACATGTGGAAAAATGTCACACATCCATGGTGTCATTAATATGACCTTGACCTTTTGATCTACACATCTTTGAACTTGTTCACACATTAAGAAGTTCGCCGGAGTTTCTCAATTCTCTCATTGCTTCTATATCCCTCGATAAATTACTTCAATATTACAATACATCATACCTGTGGTCAAATGCCACACATCCATGCTGCCCTTAATATGACCTTGACCTTTTCACCTTCACAACTTTGAACATTTATTCACATTAAGAAGTTCGCCGGAGTTTCTCAATTCTGTCATAACTTCTATATCCCTTAGTGAATTAGTTTAATATTTCAATACATAATACTTCTTGAGGACAAATGCCACACAAACATGCTGCCCTTCATATGAACTTGACATTTTGACATTCACAACTTTGAACTTTTTCACACATTAAGAAGTTCGCCGGAGTTTCTCATTTATATCATAGCTTCTATATTCCTTGGTGGATTACTTTAATCGTTCAATGCATCATACTTGTGGACAAATGCCACACACACACGCTGCACATAATATGACCTTGACTTTTTGAGCTTCATAAATGTGCTTGTGAATACTTATCACTTTTGGTTAATTAATTGTTGCCACAGTTTCTCCAATTTCCAACCGGGGTCATTTGTGTGCCGACAGGCCATATTTCTTGTTTGTTGTCATTCTGACTTGATCGTTTCCTCTTTTCCCGTCCACATTAATATTGCGTCACTGACACTATTCGCGTTTCCATTTGGTATATGCTTTTGTTTTCTTCTGTCTTGTGGTAGATTTGTTTTTGAAAATTAATGTAAAGGACCTGTCGGATGCATTTGTGTTTCATAAGCACATTGTAGTCCTTGACAATGTAATAGGACTGGTGAAAACCACATGCAAATATTTCATCTCTACCAAAAGTAATTTAGGTTTTAATTTTAAATTACCTTGCATTATGCTAGACATGCTGTGACGTCATAGATTACCCATACATGCTTAGTTTCATTTATTTATAAGAATTTTATTTTTAACATTCTGTCTTCATTAATTTCATATATTGATCACGCATACAGAAATACATATTAAAAAGAAAACAAAACGTTTTATTAACAATAATATTGTGGCTGGCAAGTGGGAGCATGCGTGGGATAATTTAACGATAATGATTCATCCTTACCGGTATCCCGAACGGAGACCTTGTGTGGCCCTCAGGTACGTCTGTGGTACTCTTGTATGTGATGGTTTAATCTGGGTATACCCATTGTATGAGTAATAAGATTATTCCTAGATTGGGCATTTGATCTTGTTCTTATAATATGATAGGAGAACACGAGCAACTGACAGTCAATGATGCTGTAATCAACACACCTTATGTCAGCTGGCTCTGAAGAGAAATGTGCGACACACCGTATCTATTTAGTCGCGCCGATACAAACCGTAGCTTGCTTTCGCGCAACACCGTATCCTTTTATACAATTTCTTACGGAAACTCTGCACTATAACAGGGGGTACACACCATAACGAGATAAATCAGAAAATGCCATAAAAACATGTCATATCCTGAGAACTGACACTTTCCACGGATCATTTTAAATGATTTAGAATGTATGTACTCGATATCACCACCAAAAAGGGACAATAAGACGTGTTTGTTTGCCAGAAATCAGCACTTTCATCACGCTCCCTCGATTCAAAATTCACGCACAAAAATGTGTCATGTTTGCAAGCGAATTATTCAGAAAATACGTTGTCATTCGTATTGTGATCGTAATCGTTGGAAATCATATTCATTTCTGCGTCTGTACATACCACATACGTTGCTGATAATGTCCTGTAAGCTGTATAATATTTAATTAAACTGACACTCACCTGCTGTCGTCCCGCGACTCCATCTTGGCGACATGTATATACCCTGTCTGCACCGTATCACGGAAATTACCCACCGTATCACAATACCGACAGTGAATATGGACCCAGTGTCACAGTCTGTGTGTGTATGATTCACACTGACTTGAATATCTTACCCTTACACTGCCGAATTAAATGTTGTCGTCTGCTGTTTGTTTTTTATTTTCGATTTTTCTCATAAAAAAACATGATTTGACAGCATTTTAGAATCATTTCCAGTGGAAATGATTCTAAAGTGCTGTCAAACCATGTCTTTATTGAGAAAGAAGGCAAAATATAAAGCATCAACAGACGACAATTTTCGTGCTCAGCAGTCTGAGGGTTAATAATTAACCGTTAGTCATGAATCACAAAGCGAACAACGTGTCTTGGAGTTCTTATACTGATGAATTATAGCGGAATCTCTGCAAACTGGACATCCTGTGGACCTTCTCTAAACCGCACACCCCGGGAGCCTCCCAGTGTGTTCGGTTTAGATAAGAACCCCAAGCTGTCGGATTTAGAGACATTCCGTTATACATGCGCATGCGCACGTAAAATACAAAGTGGAATAGCTAATTCCTATCGCCAGTTAAGACAACATTCTAGTGCGGCTCTAGTTTACTTTCACACTTTCCATGTCGTAGCAAATCGCACCTACTCATCGTTCGCCTCATTGTCTCCGCATGTCTACACCATAGTAATGAGTGCGTATACGTTATCGTGCGTTTGCATATTCATGCGCAAAGCAAGTGAAATTGCATTATGACATGTAAATCGCTGTTAACGTTATCTCAATGATTTTTGCCGTCTGTTTCTGTTTGTCAAATTGGGTTTTCAGCGTCTGCCAATACAGCAATAAGTGTCCGTTTCTCCGATGGCTGTTTTCAAGAACGGCTGGCATTTTATTGATTCTGCTTCAGGATCCGTGGCTCTCCATAAACAGAAATTTACATCCAATAGTCTGTGCTTAAATAGCAGATGAAATCAACACGAAATGAACATTTGCTAAAACTGTCAACTCGTATATAGGCCAATCGGTGTGCATTCACGGATACACGTATATTTCACACGGGGACGTGTTTTGACATACAAGATGCAACGTGTCACCGGTAAGTTCTTACGTAACTGTATTTTTATCTCGACCTCTCGGCGCTAGCTTGCATCCGTGCAACAATACACAACCGCAATCTCAACTCGCTATCAAGCAGTTTGATTGGCTGAGACTGGGCTGGGATGTAAGCTCAGGCATCTTGATTGGCTGAGACTGGGCTGGGCTGTAAGCTCAAGCATCTTGATTGGTAGAGCCTGGGCTGTAACACAGCCCAGGCTCTACCAATCAAGATGCTTGAGCTTAAGGACAATATTCAAGTATTTGGAAAGAAAAACAAATATTTACAACATTTGTGCAGGCGGTGGTGTACATGTTTGCCCCCCCCATGCAACAATGCATACACAGTTAGCTGCGTTAATCTTGCCAACATTGAGGAATAATTCTGAACATATACTCGATCCTCATTCCGGATATCAAGCAGTTGTATTGGTCTAACTTGACCAATCAAATTGTTTGATGTCGATTTCATAATTCAAGTACAATACACGGGTTAATGTTCAGAATGTTTTATAATTACGATCATTCAATACCATTAAACGTACATGCCCGGCAAGTAGGCACAAATTATTCTTTATAGGAATTAAATAAGTGACTGTATAATTGCCAGTGTGTTACTATTCCACCAGTTCTAAAAATTACAAGTGCCTGCTATGCAAATATAATCATTTAGTAATATGTATTTTACTGACTGTGACTCGCGGTGGTATCATGCTATTTTCATATGCAAATGAGGCATGCTAATTTTAATTGGTTTTACTAAATAAATGCCTCACCTTAGACAAAAATATATTTTCGAGAGATTATGAAGTATGATCATTGCACATCAAAAAATAAATACAGATAATGACTAGTAATGTATGTTAACACTTTAAGGAAACAAGGTTATCGCCCCTGATATCAGTGTGGAATTTTACGTCTGATATAAAATGTATAATGCTGCCAATCAATACGTGGGGTAATGGTGAGTGAATGTTTATTTTGCCAGAAAATGCCTCAAATGATATCTCTGATATAAAGAACATTTTGTGAATACTTAGTGGACATGTACCTTTAACATGCTGAGACTTTATTAGTGCATGTTATGCGTGGCTTAATAATTGATGAAGGATGGCGTAATTAGCAGCGATTAAATATGACACGAAACACATACATGCACGTGTAGCCGAGGGACACGAAACACATACATGCACGTGGTTATAATGACTAGTGAGCTTATACATATGCATTTTGTATTTTTACCCATCGTTGTATTATGTAATCTATTGTATACCTCGTGTGTCACGTATGTGGCTTAGAGTGAATAAAATGTATTGTATTGTAGCCGAGGGACACGAAACACATACATGCACGTGTAGCCGAGGGACACGAAACACATACATGCACGTGTAGCCGAGGGACACGAAACACATACATGTACGCGTAGCCGAGGGACACGAAACACATACATGAAACACATACATGTACGTGTAGCCGAGGGACACGAAACACATACATGCACGTGTAGCCGAGGGACACGAAACACATACATGTACGTGTAGCCGAGGGACACGAAACACATAGATGTACGTGCAGCCGAGGGACACGAAACACATACATGCACGTGTAGCCGAGGGACACGAAACACATACATGCACGTGTAGCCGAGGGACACGAAACACATACATGTAAGTGTAGCCGAGGGACACGAAACACATACATGCACGTGTAGCCGAGGGACACGAAACACATACATGCACGTGTAGCCGAGGGACACGAAACACATACATGCACGTGTAGCTGAGGGACACGAAACACATACATGCACGTGTAGCTGAGGGACACGAAACACATTCATGTACGTGTAGCTGAGGGACACGAAACACATACATGCACGTGTAGCTGAGGGACACGAAACACATACATGCACGTGTAGCTGAGGGACACGAAACACATTCATGTACGTGTGGCTGAGGGACACGAAACACATACATGCATGTGTAGCCGAGGGACACGAAACACATTCATGTACGTGTGTAGCTGAGGGACACGAAACACATACATGCACGTGTAGCTGAGGGACACGAAACACATACATGCACGTGTAGCTGAGGGACACGAAACACATACATGCACGTGTAGCCGAGGGACACGAAACACATACATGCACGTGTAGCTGAGGGACACGAAACACATACATGCACGTGTAGCTGAGGGACACGAAACACATTCATGTACGTGTAGCTGAGGGACACGAAACACATACATGCACGTGTAGCTGAGGGACACGAAACACATTCATGCACGTGTAGCTGAGGGACACGAAACACATTCATGTACGTGTAGCTGAGGGACACGAAACACATACATGCACGTGTAGCTGAGGGACACGAAACACATACATGCACGTGTAGCTGAGGGACACGAAACACATTCATGTACGTGTAGCTGAGGGACACGAAATGCATACATGTACGTGTAGCTGAGGGACACGAAACACTTTTAAAAAACATATTTAAACATTGCTTACGTAAATAATTGAGACAGAGCGTTTTCCTTGAATATTCCTGGACCATTAATCGGATAAGGTTTATTCTTAAAATAACATAATATTGACAATCACTGTATATCCTGAATAGACGGCTTGTTACCAGCATAGACCGGCTCATCTGGATTTTCTACATGTATGTATGGGATTAGAAGATGCCGTGACCGACCAAGTGAATGTGTACGAGCGAGGTTGCCTAGCAACTTCAAGTTGCTACGCAACCACGCTCGTACACGCTCGTACACACTCACTTGGTCGTTTAGTTATTGCTATTGTTAATAGGGTTGAAAGGGTTACACAATTAGTTAGTTTACTAGTCAATGAGGATTTCCAACGATTACATGTCATGTGATCGTTGGAAATCCTCATTGACTCAGTAATAGTCCTCCAAATAGTCTCATTATTAGCCGATCTATTTATAGATCGGCTAATATATTGGTTATCCATCGAATTCTGAAAAAGTTTGTAGCAACCCTTTTCTCCGCTATTCGGTAATCTACGAACGCGAATTTTTCTGTATCACTTCCAAATTGCATCAACCGATAAAGTTTGCATTTTTGGCAATTATCTCCGTTTAAAACTTTACTTATAGCCAAATAACACAATTTTGAATACGTATTGAGCTGAACGCCGGAAGAGATTTAACCCGGAAGTTATTGTTGTTGAAGTCCATAGTTGGCTCTAATGGCCATATACATGGCCATTAGAGCCAACATACGCCGATTATTGGGATAATTTAAAGCTTTTATTTATTAAACAGAACAAGTTTCAGCCACGTATAATCGCGTAAAATGTGTTTATTCGGCTAATTTATAATCGACCTCTGCTCAAAATCTCCTTACTAGCAACCCCAGCATTTTCGGGTTTATCCCAGCATCTCGGGTTTATCCCATTGGATCGCGTATGCGCGTCATTTGACGCTAGTTAATATTCACAAAATTTTCCACCAATCAAAACGAAGAATTGCCCTTCATAGCCAACTTTGATTTGTTTACGTATCATGCAGGGATGGCATGGATGCATCCAGCACGCGCGATTGCGGCAATCCCCCTTAATTATTGTCAATGCCGCAAATTATTGATTGTCTTGCGCCCTACATCGTGCAAAAAATCACGGATGGGGCACATTAGGCCAATCTGGGCATGTGCCTGAATACGCAGGAGCTTGCGTCTATTTTTAGATGACACTGTAACCGCTAGATATATATAGCTCTGGTAGCTCCGCCCACTCGCGTACTGCCACAGAATTCGGACAAACACACAGTGATTACAACTTTGTGTATTGCGGAGTGTAATTTGTAGATAAATAGAGCATACAGTACAGGTGTTACGCTGGAATATTTCGCAACATAATGGTGACAACAAAACATTGCTGCTATGGCATTGCTGCTATTGGATGGATTTGGGAACGGGTTTCCAAAACCTGCACAAAATCGAGAAAAATGTCAACGCTGGGTACCGAACTGTGGTCGAAAATAGTTTACCATTGACAATGTTACCAGAGACACCTACATATGTTCGATGCACTTTACCCTGATTTGATCGGCTAATAACATCATGCTCTGCATGACTTTTCATAATTATTCATTGGTCATTTTGTCTTACAGAGTGCGAAAGCAATTTATCCCGTCAACACAGTGCGTATGTGCCGTGAAACACGGTGCCTTGAAACATTTTTGATATCCAGTCAATACAATTTTTGCATTTTACAGCCATTTGTAGGTGTTGACGGGATAAATAGAATAGTAGGTTAGTGCCGTGAATGGGAAAAAATATCTGGCACGGCACGGAAACGGGATGTGCTCGGCAGAGCCTCGCCCATCCCGTTTCCTGAGCCTTGCCATATATTTTTCCCATTCACGGCACTAACCTACTATTCTCTATCTATTTCCCTTATTTCTGAACCAAAGTATATGTTGTGACCACTCAGTTGAACCGTCTCGGCGACACGGTTCAAATGAGTGGTCACAACATATACTTCTGATGAGAAATAAAGAAATTATTGAGCCTTGCCTGATATTTTTTCCCATTCACGGCACTAACCTACTATTTTCCTTATTTCTAAACCAAAGTATATGTTGTGACCACTCATTTCAACCGTATGGGAAAATAGTCGGCTGCTGTTGCTTTTGCCTTCTTTCTCAATAAAAAACATGTTTTGACTGCACTTTAGAATCATTTCCATTGGAAATGATTCTAAAATGCTGTCAAAGCATGTATTTGATGAAAATACAATGTAAATAAACAGCAGACGATACAATTTAATTCAGCATTAACCTCCCTACAACAGCCACCTCTCTATTACAGCCAGCTATGCATCTTCCCATGTGCGGCTGTTGTAGAGAGGTTGCACTGTATATATATGCCACTTGTCCAAAGTGCACATACAAGTATAAGTTATTGTTCACATATTGGAATTTAAGGAATTAAATGCGAGGGAGCGCTAGCGACCGCAGCATTTAGTTCCTGAAATATCCAATATGTGAACAATAACATACTTATAGTTCAAATTTTCCATTTCCTTTTAAGAGTTATCATTAAATCGGGTAATAATTAACTTATTCGGGTTAAACGTTGCAATATGTGAAATAAGTGAAGCACAATACTGTCCAGTGATTGGCTTAGAAAGTTGGGCGAACTATACATGTAAGTGCATGCAAATACGCAAAAACAACACAGGAACCACTATGTAAATTTGACATACATTCAGTTGATTTTTAAGGCTACATGAACGCTGGAGATTATAATTTGATTAACTCCGGCAATGCTGATAAATATCTATAATTTGATTAACTCCGGCAATGCTGATAATTGTCAATGTCCTCTTACTCTTAATGTTCAAATGTGATGCCGATTTAGGGTTAATACCGAATATATAAGTTTGGGTTAACCTAACCCGAAAGTTCTGTCTATGACGCAGGGCGACATATAAGTCGCCCAGCGTCAGAGATAGACATTTCGGCTTATTGATAACCCTGCTAAGTTTTCCGATTTGAAGCGTTATGTTGCACATTCGTTTTACAGCGACGCGTTAGCGGAGCCGTAAAAATGATTTTCAGACCATAAAACCGTACACAAACCACTCTAAATCGAAATACTCAGTACGATCATCACCATTATAATGCATTATAATGTGCCCCATGTTTTCTGAAACGTCGGAGCATATGGCGAACAGTAATTTTATCAATAATCCAGCTGATTGCGCCAATCCGCAATAACCGCATCACACGAAATGAATTTGAAGAAATATTACTCCACTGAAGAATAGTTCCACTCGAAACTGAGGTTAAAAAATAACCGTATGTGTTAAATCCTGCAGCATACAGTCCTAGTTCCACAAACGAACGATTACCTATCGTTTACATAACGTTTTGACATCGTTTTTTGTATGATTAGAAAACGATGTTTCGTTGGTTTAAGCATGTAACGAAAAGAAAATGTTCCAATTAAAAACAACGAAAAATATTTCAAAATGATGCTTTGAAAGAAACGACAGGCGTTTGAATAGTTGAGAGCCTGGTAATTAACGAAAATACCGTTTTCATGTACGAAATAAACAAATGATAAACGTTTCTATACATATCGTCGTTCAAAACTTTCGCTCTCACAATAGGAATGAATGGCCTTTTTGTGGAATTTATCGGGGCATAAACTTGGAAAAGTCGCGGGAATACTGGACGAAGCGATAAAAAATTACAATTTTCGAAAAGATTTTTTTTTTTTTTTTTTTTTTTTTTTTTTTTTCGAAAATTGTAATTTTTTAAGGCCTCGTCCAGTATTTCCGCGACTTTTCCAAGTTTATATCACCGATAAATTCTACAAAAAGGCCATTCATTCCTTATAATTCCAGCATTTGAAATAAATTAATCAAGAAAATGTGTTTATTTTCCGTTTTCTTAAGAATTATTTTAACTGCGCATCACGGCGGTTACGGAAAGTAGTTCGGCGTGGGAGTTTACTGGGATATAAATTTTGGACAGTGACTTGCTACGGGCCAATCAAATGTTAGGGAATTGTATAAATATGTTTGTGCTGGAATTATTGCGTTTTTCATTCATTTTGGTTCGTTTCGTTTGGGAACCTTCAACAACGTGCATGTGCTATAGCGCCGGTCATGGTCCGTCATTTACAAAGTTGACTTTATTGCTGTCTGTCTCACGAAACCTGCCCACATTTTACAGCCATATAAAGAATGCAAAAACAATATTAATTTTGTATCGATAATATTAAATTTAAAAGATTTTACATGGGGAAATGTATTTTTCGCAAAAAAATAAATATTGGACTAAATATCAAATATAAACTTTAATATTATCGAAAAAAAGTATTGTTTTTTGCATTGTTTATATATCCGTAAAAATTGGGCAGCTTTCGCGAAACAGTCAGTAAGCTGAGGGCCGTTTCACTAAACTTCGTACGACTAGAATGTTCGTAAGTGCAAAAGTATGATAGTCTGTAAATTTTAAATTAACAATGTTTTCTTGTAAATATTTATTGGATTTGCATATATTGAGGATGATCAATAAATGTAAATCCACCAATTGCAATTTCTAGACGATCCTAAACTTGCACTTACGAACATTTTAGTCGTACGAAGTTTAGTGAAACGGGCCCCAGTATCCCTTGCATACTTTATACAGCAATATCACAATGAAAGCCGAAACAACCGAATGCCTGTGAACTGGACATTCTTTGGTCCCCAGTGTCTCCGGGGGCCGTTTCACTAAACTTATTACGACTAAAATGTTCGTAAGTGTAAATTTAGGATCGTCAGGAAAGTTTAATTGTTGGATTTACATCCATTGAGCATATGCTGCATATGCAGCATATGCTCAATAAATGTAAATCCAATAATTGTTTACAAGACAACAATGTTAATGTGAAATTTTCATACTATCATAATTTTGCACTTACGAACATTTTAGTCGTACGAAGTTGCGTGAAACGGCCCCCCGGTTTGGACAGTTTGCAATGTACAGTGTAACCTCCCTAAACCGAACACCAACACCATATATGTGATCTCATTTTGATTTGTTTCTTGGTAACGCAGCTCATATAATAATACATGTTCATGATTGCAAAAGAGATAATTATGTCCCAGAATTTGTCATATGCCTGGATTACAGTGTGTCCGGTTTAGAGAGGTTTTACTGTGCATGTAGCTCATGTACAGTGGGACCTCTCTAAACCGGACCCGTGGGAACGAATTGTTATTTCGTGGGAACGAATTGTTAATTCGAGTGAACGCATTGTCATTTCGTGTGAACGAATAGTTAATTCGAGGGAACGAATTGTTAATTTGATGGAACGATTTGCTATTTCGTGGCAACGAATTGTTAATTCGAGGGAACGAATTGTTATTTCGTGGCAACGAATTGTTAATTCGAGGGAACGAATTGTTATTTCGTGGGACCGAATTAATAAAGAAACAACATGCCAAGTTATGTTTTCATTTCGGAGCAAACTATTCAATAATTGCTGTCGATGTGTAAACAGTGGTATGATTTTATTTTACCCAATTAAAAATTTGAAATACCCAATTGCTTCTGAAATGATGCAGTGACAATACTCAATTACTAATTCCTTATCTGGAGCCCTGTGTTCATACATACATTTAATGATGCATCATATCGTTGAAAGCATCATTAGTAAACCACAGTTGGAAGACTCTGACCTAGGACCCAATACTTAGCTCATTTGCAAAACGTTACCCCACCCACCCATTTACATACGCTATACCTTACATAGTCACACTATACATGTACCTTACAGACAAGAGTTTGTGAAAATGCCATAGACAGCCTTAATTTCGGGCTCGCTCAAACACAGCAAGTTTCGATTTTTCTGCTGATGTTCGTCTCTGGCAATTGATTAATGCATTAGGCCCCCAAATATATTCTCTTTAAACATCTGTGTTTCGTATATTGTTAGTTACACGCATTTTAGCTACCAACGTCACAGGGGAATTTCTCTGTCCGAAAGAATCTCACACAACCCGCTTCACGCATCGCCACCTGATATAGGAGTATTTTTGATACTCCAGTTCTGGTTTTCCCGTGACGTCGTTATTGATCATTCTGTGAATATAACAAAGGAATCCGAAACTAAAGTTCACGGAAGGCTTTGTCGAAATGTTGGGACGCAAATCAAAACAAAAGGACGTTTTAGATAGTTCAATGTTAATGGATGATACATATTAGTCACAAATTGTAACATTTGAGTTACTTATTGTAGTGATCCACTTCAATATGTTGAAACTGTAATGGGATTTCGGCCCGATTTAACACGTAAAGTATGCTTCCACAGCCCACAAAAATGTGTGACATTTATTCGGACATATAATTATCGCCTTGTCTGTGGTAGCTAATTTGCCCGCGACTAACGAAACGCTAACACCAGATGCTTGAAGTGAATACATTTGAAGACCAAAGACATTTATCGATTACCAGAGACATAAGTCAGTAGAAAAATCGAAATGTGTGGTGTTTCCGGCATTTTTGCGACGCTGTTTCTTACCTCGGAAAAGGCTGTAAGGTATAGTGTATGGAAATGGGTGGGTGAGGCAACGTTTTCCAAATGAGCCAAATATTGGGTCCTAGATCCGAGTCTTCCACCTGTGTAATGTGGGCAGGAACTTCCTTTGAATAACAATTCGTACAAACTGTTTCATCTTACGAATCGTAGTACAACGAGCGTCAGCCGCCTGCGTTTATCTTGCCAAGAATTTGATTATCGCCGTTTCTGAACATTATTGGCAATGCCAATACGCACACTATTCAAGTATTTTGAAGCAATAACTGGCCATAGTAGCGCATGTGGTAGTGTACTGCTAAAACCTCAATAACCGTCGATATAGAGAATAGTAGGTTAGTGCCGTGAATGGGAAAAATATCCGGCAAGGCTCAAGAATTTCTTTATTTCTCATCTGAAGTATATGTTGTGACCACTCATTTGAACCGTCTCGCAGAGACGGTTCAAATGAGTGGTCACAACATATACTTTGGTTCAGAAATAAGGAAAGTAGATAGAGAATAGCAGGTTAGTGCCGTGAATAGGAAAAACTATCTGGCCATAGTAGCGCATGCGGTAGTGTACTATGCTGAGAGCTCAATAACCGTCGATATTTTACATCGCCGCGCGTCGCAAACCCAAACTATTCTGTTTGTGTTATTGGCTATTAGTCAATGTCAGATCATTTCGTTTCGTTTCCTGATTTGTGTGCACAACACGTTCATGTTCAGTCTGGCTCTTATTACTCCAGCCGGGAAAGAAAACGTACGAGGGGTGTTCAAACAAATGCGATTTTTTTTTCAGCGAATTTCGTAATCGTCAGCGTATAAACGGAACTGAAAATGATTAAATAAATGGGCATCCGCCGCCCATGTAATGACTGAACTAGTGCTACGTGTGTATCGTGTGTTGTGGTTGATGTCCAATTATTTAACCACAATTATGGTTAATGAGTTCGAACTCCTGTATTCCTAATACAATGTACTTATACAGTGACTTGCAAAAAGTGCAGATCCTGATGAGACGGCTCGTCACGAGCCGGCTCATCAGGATCTACACTTTTTGCCAAGATGTCAGCGTGTAAGTGCACACACGAACGAGCAGGACAGGTTGGAACCAACATGTTTCGTTCGTGCGTGCACTTACACGCTGACCCCACTCGTTACGCGACACCGGAATGCTAAGTGATGTATTTGTTTACAAATATGCAACGTTACTTGGTACATGTTTAATACAAGACCAATTTAAAAGTAGTCCGGTATGACAGACATAGTATGCTTGCAATTTTCTATCCATTACTACCTAGTTTCACTGGAGAAACATTTGAGGTGCTTTTAACACCAGTTTTCAGCACATTTAAAAGAAAACACCAAACCTGTTGGTCACGTGATGTAAACAGAGTTTCCGTGGTCAACACAATGTAAGCAATATTGGGGGACATGATGAGGTTGGATTTGTCTGCCTTATGAGTAAGTGAAGTAAGTGAACCTATTTTTAAATTCATACAGTACCAGTACAGACTGGCTGCAGGTCATGTACAAGTAGGTCCAACAGCATCCATACTAATAGTGAAAGTAGGAGAGACTGGCCTTATTGGATGGGGTTCGGTTTAATTATATAGTAAAACTATTTGATGTGTTCTAACCTCTCAGGTGGGCATAGGCCCTATGTGAGATATGGGTTTCTGTAGAATTTGAAGTTGGAAGTTTATGTTTCCTGTAGCTGTTACTCCGTGAAAATAATTGAAAGTTTATGTGACAAGAGTAAGGGAGCGAACTCCGCAATGCAACAAATTTTGTTCTTTTCGTATCGCGGACAATTACCGACTTCAAAATCTTCTAAACTCTGGATTTCTCAGCTTCATCTGCCAAATATTATATCCCAGTGTATGTACATCACCTGTATGTGATTGGGCTTGGAATGTGATAGTAATATACACCAAAATAGTCATTATAGTGTGATTTTCAGCTTTTATTATTGATATTGGTTTCCTGATGGACAATTAAGAAGTTTGGGAAAGTGGCGCGACATCACGACACTGTTCAAACATTTGCCAACATTAGGAGTAAGTGTATTGTTTTCGCATATCGGTATAGTACCAATACACTAGTACTCAGAAAACATTGTTTTTCCTTTCCTCCTGTTCCAAGCCAGTACCCTTCCGTCCGTCGACCATTCCAGAGTGGCATACATTTTGGTATCATTTGAGTGTTTAGTCTGTGTATGTAGAATGGTTTACTATTTAGGGTAATTGTATGTGATTTTATGGACTGTTTGTGCTTTTAATCCATTATCCTTCAATATAACTTCTCCATAATTATGTAGCAGCTCGATTTAAGGCAGAATGGGGACAGTCACATGGTGGAGTTGAACAGCTGCTGTGTGAAAACCATTTCAGATATTTGCTCCAAACTTGGTACTGTATCAGTAATAGAACATAGTTTTGAATAGTGCATATTGTAGACAGAATTATGGTACACTTATAAGGTTTGATCATGTCCAGCCGTGTGCAAACGTTTGCTGTGGCCCGAGGGAACTGTTTGAACCCCAAGGCCCAAGGCCGCAGGTCGCGGGTTCAAACAGTTCCCGAGGGCCACAGCTGTGCCTGAATTTTTCAAAGTATTGAATATTGTGCTTGAAACAAGGTGTATGATCACGTGGTACTAACAACAACAACAACAAGTACTGAAACTTCCAGAATCCATCCGATTCAAAGTACATATTATTTTATATTGTCCTTATTACGTAACGGATTTTGATGAAATATGGCGCATCAAACGCGTCTTGTTAATCTGCATTTGGTGACCTTTGTATTTTCGCCCAAACTTCTGTCGTTTTTACGAAGAACACGGACATCGATTCTTCGTAAAAACGACATAAGTCTGTGCCGAACTCCCTGGACCACCAAATGCAGATTATAAAAACGCGTTTGCTGCGTCATATTTCATCAAAATCAATTTGCATATTAAGAAAAATATCAAATAATATTTACTTTTTGTAACCACGTGATCATGCACCTTGTTGAAAGCAAGCAGCTGTATTGGCTGGGCCTGTAGCTGCTTGATTGCGAGCTGATGTTGTCAATAGAAGTTGAGAAACGCTGACATGTGGGAAAGACTAACGCAGCCTGTTGTGTATGGTCCCTTCTTTCATCCATGTATAAATCACGACAACAATTACTGTCTGTTCCACGTTTTGCTGCCGACGAACACTTGGCCATTAAAAACATTAAATCTAAAAAAATATTAAAAGTGTGTACTTTTTCATCAATAACAAAAAAGTCACCCTCCCCAAAAAATGTTATTTGATGAAATTCCATGACATTGATCTTATTGCGAAAAAACGATTTTCCTATGGGAATTTAACATGTGGAGTTAATTTCCAAAACTTTTCGTTTTTTGATCCTGAATGTTTTGGAAATGGACTCCGAAACCTGGCGAGATAGCTTCAAAATGATGTAACCAAGAAAACAAAAGTTGGATTTTGAAAATCGGACCACAAATAAAAAAAATATTTAATTTATTTTTTATTTTTAGCCCCCATGTTAAATTCCAACAGGAAAATCGTTTTTTCGTAATAAAATCAATATTTGATGGAATTTCATCAAATCATAATTTTTTGGGGAAGGGTGACTTTTTTGTTATTATTAAAAAAAGTACTTTGTGTTTAATAGCCAAACGTTCGTCGGCAGCAAAACGTGGAACAGACACTAGGGCTACCCATGTTGGTTAGCCATCATACCGTGATGGCGTATCAAGCTAAGTGCGTTCAGCCATTTATTGATTGCGGCACTCTATCATGTCTCAGTACGGACATTTCGCCTCTTCGTTCTACCGTCCAGCAGAGACGAATGTTAACATCATTGATTTTCGTTCCGTTGTTTCTAACCCACGCAGAACTTAACGTTGCTAAATTTCGTATCTACGCGAAGTGGCAACGAAGGAACGGAATTTAATGTTCTAAATATTCTAATGAGTTTGGTTTGTACAGTGAACCTCTCTACAACAGCCACCCATGGTAAGACGCAAAACTGGCTGTTGTAGAGAGGTGGCTGTTGTAGGGAGGTTAATGCTGACTTAAATTTTGTCGTCCGCTGTTTATTTATTTTCTTCGATAATTCTAATCAAAAACATGCTTTGGCAACATTTTAGAATCATTTCCAATGGAAATGATTCTAAAATGCTATCAAAACATGTTTTATTGAGAAAGAAGGCAAAGCAACAGCAGACGACACTTGTCGTGTTCAGCAGTCTAAGGTTTAGATACAGAGAAAATCATCCATTTAGGATATAACATAGTGGCTGTTATACAGAGGGTGCTGTTGTAGAGAGGTGGCCGTTCGGAGATGTTCGACTGTATTAATAATTGTATAATATGGCTGTGCGTGCTGAAATGGACGACATGACATTTCTGCTCTCCCAAGTCAAACTGCAGTATCTGAACTATGATGCTATGCTGACCCTGTGCAATCAGCCCCAGGTGGGGATAATTGCACAGGGTCAGCATAGCATCATAGTGCAGATACTGCAGTTTAACAGATACTGCAGTTTGACTTGGGATGATTGCACAGGGTCAGCATAGCATCATAGAGAGATACTGCAGTTTAACAGATACTGCAGTTTAACTTGGGGAGGATTGCACAGGGTCAGCATAGCATCATAGTGCAGATACTACAGTTTAACAGATACTGCCATTTGACTTGGGATGATTGCACCGGGTCAGCATAGCATCATAGTGCAGATACTGCAGTTTAACAGATACTGCAGTTTCACTTGGGATGATTGCACAGGGTCAGCATAGTATCATAGTGCAGATACTACAGCTTAACAGATACTGCCATTTGACTTGGGATGATTGCACCGGGTCAGCATAGCATCATAGTGCAGATACTGCAGTTTAACAGATACTGCAGTTTCACTTGGGATGATTGCACAGGGTCAGCATAGCATCATAGTGCAGATACTGCAGCTTAACCTATACTGCAGTTTGACTTGGGATGATTGCACAGGGCAGCATAGCATCATAGTGCATATACTGCAGTTTAACAGATACTGCAGTTTGACTTGGGATGATTGCATAGGGTCAGCATAGCATCATAGTGCAGATACTGCAGTTTAACAGATACTGCAGTTTGACTTGGGATGATTGCACAGGGTCAGCATAGCATCATAGTGCAGATACTGCAGTTTAACAGATACTGCAGTTTGACTTGGGATGATTGCACAGGGTCAGCATAGCATCATAGTGCAGATACTGCAGTTTAAAAGATACTGCAATTTGACTTGGGATGTTTGCACCGGGTCAGCATAGTATCATAGTGCAGATACTGCAGCTTAACATATACTGCAGTTTGACTTGGGATGTTTGAACAGGGTCAGCATAGCATCATAGTGCAGATACTGCAGTTTAACAGATACTGCAGTTTGACTTGGGATGATTGCACAGGGTCAGCATAGCATCATAGTGCAGATACTGCAGCTTATCAAATACTGCAGTTTGACTTGGGATGATTGCACAGGGTCAGCATAGCATTATAGTGCAGATACTGCAGTTTAACAGATACTGCAGTTTGACTTGGGATGATTGCACAGGGTCAGCATAGCATCATAGTACAGATACTGCAGTTTAACAGATACTGCAGTTTGACTTGGGATGATTTCACAGGGTCAGCATAGCATCATAGTGCAGATACTGCAGTTTAAAAGACCCTGCACTTTAACAGATACTGCAGTTTGACTTGGGAGGGCAGATTTGTTATCGCTGTAGCTCCCCATCTCCAAGTACAGTAACTATGGCTATTACTGAAGACATAGGCTTTGTGGGTTTTGCATAAGTCTGTATACGGATACAGACATGCCTGTTTAACCGTATATGTCACAGAAACGAATATATCACGCGTGTGCGTGTGCGAATGCGTCACACATTTCGGTGAATACTGGTCGAATTCGTCAGAATACATCAAAAACCGAAAATCTCATCCAAATATTTTTCACTTTTTGGTATAAACGAATATGTCACACAATCGCAAATTTCAAACTTGACCGAATATGGTCATATCATTATCAAATGGAATGTATCGACAAGACGATCACTTTGAAGCATTTATTGTCGAAATCTGATCATTACGTAATCGAAAGGTCAAAAGGTCATTATTTTATTAGAGATTTCAAACGTCTTATTTTCAAGAACCGCCAGGCTGATATTGGACAAACTTCACAGTTATGGTCCGTGGGTGAAGACGTTTCATATTTGTTAAAATGGAGATCATCGCATAATCCGAAATGGCCTCCGTCAAAAAGTATGTCAAATTCTTAAAAAAACTTCTGCTGACGAACCGCCAGACGGATTTCGATGACACGCTGTTTCAGATTTGTTCAAATGGTGGCCCCTGGGTCACGAAAGGGCGGTTTGGAGGGGTCAAGTAAGGGTCAACTTTCAGATTTTACCGTTTATGGTCATGTCATATATCAACTCCAACGTATCGATAAGATCGTCACTCTGGAGAATTTTTGGTCGACATCGGATGATTACATACTTGAAGATGACCGCCCGCCGAAAGTTTATTAGTGATTTCAAGCGTCTTTTCCTTGTGCATCAGACTGTCTGTTATATAACCGTTTATCATTTATTCACATTTGTTCTGCATCACATTTGTTAATGCTATTTTATAAGCATTATACTGTTTACATTGTTCTCAATGTTTATGTTTCAAGCCAACTATTACAATGGTGGACAGAACAATGTTGATGGTATATATACATGTAATAGACGGTCTGGACCAGTTCTGACTTACTTTATAATTTGGATAATAATTTCAGGTGAGCGAAGCAGGTCCATTTGGGCCTCTTGTTATATTACTTTTTAATCTCCATGTCTGTGATATAGAGTCTATCGCATGAAATGCAAACTTTAATTGTTTACACCGAGGCTTTAACCGCCGATGATGTCCCGCACTGCGGTGACATATTAGGTTCTTTAACTGTTGCTAAAAATGTGCTGCGACGTTCACCAACCAAATGGCCCTGCACTGCGGGGCATTTTACCGGGACATTTACTGGATTTAACAGCATAATTAAATAAAGCCCCTCTATTTCTCAAGGGGTGGGGGGGGGGCGATGCGGGGGGGGGGGGGGTGTGTGGGAGCGGGTATTTAGTACTATTTACACAGATATTATGGCATAATTTTCATTAATAATTTTACCTTCGAATGCATGCATGCCCCTTTAAACTGTGAGCTTGCGGAATGCATCATCACTATCATAAGCTGTATGGATTTACATTTACTGAGCATAGGCTGCATATGCAGCCTATGCTCAATAAATGTAAATCCAATATGGGTGTCATTTAACAGTTACATATGCTTATTAGGCTTTACGTAAATATACAAATACAAAAGACATGCCCTAATGTATTTATGTAAGACCGTGAAAAAGGCACTCACACTTACCCTTTTTCACGGTCTTACATAAGGAGAATGAACTAGCTAGGTTAAATTAACCGCCTCATTGCCTCCTTCATTTAATGCACATATTTTGACTGTATGGCAGATATTAGTAAATTCGGAAACTTCATGTGACATATTCGTCTGGACAATATTTTATTATTTTTTGTTCGACTTTTTGTAACATGTGACATATTCGTTTTTGTTGCAAGGGGTAGTGATGCCAAATGTAAACGTCACACATTTGTGTGATGTATTCGTACGTATTCTTCACCATGTGTGACGCATTCGCACGAATATATCACACGTGTGATATATTCGTTTCTATGACATATAAGGTTCAACACATGCCTATTCTTAGTCATTTCCCATGTGTTCTATGTAACTGCACATGTATGCTTTATATATGTATCGTATACAATTATGGTTGGCTAATAATTTTGTTTTTCTTGTTTCCGAAGTGATACAAATCGCTATCTTGTCACTGTAAGTCTGCATTGCGCAGCTCATACATCCTTGCACCATGGGGCCGTTTCACTAACATTCGTACGACTAAAATGTTCGCACGTGCAAAATTATGACAGTCTGTAAATTTCACAGTAACAATGTTTTCTTGTAAACAATTATTGAATTTACATTTATTGAGCATAGACTGCATATGCAGTCTATGCTCAATAAATGTAAATCCAACAATTGAAATTTCCAAACGATTATAAATTTGCACTTACACACATTTCAGTCGTACGAAATTTAGTGAAACGATCCCCATGTACCTCGCTGCACAGTTCTGATTTTAATTTCGACTTGACTGTGATACATTATACAAGTGTCAGCGTCAATTATCAATACACAAGTTCATTATCAGCCACTGTGTATTATGTCAATACACAGCTACGTACGTGGTATGTGGCTGGCAGGTGGGAGCATGCGATGGGTAATTAAAGGATCGGGGTTCATTCTTACCGGCATTACGAATGGAGAGCTGGTTTGGCCCACGCATACGTATTGGCATTGTGTATGTGACTTGGTGTGTGGTATGGGCCTCGATACAGGTCATGTTATTCTAATTTCAAAGCTGAATATAGTTTTTCTCGATGTGAATATTCCGTTCTGATTTTGGGATCCCCCCCCCCCCCATTGAAGCGGGTTAAAACGGGATCGAACCCGTTTTCCCGGCCTTACATGACCTTACTACCTGTTGATAGTCCGTTAAACACCAATACACAAACAAACACACGTACAGTAGCGCTTTTCTGTAGGTCAACTATACATACTATACCAATACTATACGTATACTATACCAATACGATATGTTTTCTATACGATATGCATATAATATAAACGTACGGTATGTTTGTACCGTACATACCAACCAATATCGTATAGATATACCATTCAAATCGTACGTTTATACGATTTTTATACATGTGTATAATTCTGGTACGTTTGTATCGTACAAACATACCAGATTATGGTATATTCATACCATATCCGTACGGATATATCGTATATACGAACGGATATCGTATATTTGTATAATATTCGTATAGTACGTTTGTACTATACGATGATACGGTACAAACATACCAATATTATATGATCATACGATATGCTCATTAAATATACCAATACTATACGATTACGATATGTATACGATATTAGTATATACAAATAGGTAAGGAGCAGAAAAGCGCTACTGTATGTAGTACACTTGGACACGGTCAAATTACAAATTAATGGAAAGAAAAATTCGGTCAAACTCCAAACCTTGAATATGTCCCTGTTCGACATAATGTCCAACATAAATGGGCAATTTATAGACACATTGCAAAACTATAGGTCTTCCGTTAATGGCGATAATGAACGCGACGCCGTAAAGTAGGATAAGTTACGTATTACAGTTGACGGATCTAAATATATCCAGGTCTAACGTAGGTACATAGCTTCTATAGTGTGTTAACCTTACACGTGATGATGCAGACAGTACTATAAATGAATGTAGAACGCTGGCCGAGACAATCAGTAGCCAATTTCATCAAAATTGCAAAGTATACTTTACTAGCAAAGTATACTTTGAGGGAGAAATTCTCAATATTATGATAAATTTATTAATTGTTATTATACTTAATGTATTACATTATCACAGCCATTTTGGCTGTGATAATGTTATAAATTCAGTATAATTATTCTGCATACTTTTAATCATCAAATTTATGTAGTCGTTAGTTCTATATGACTTAATGCATTTCAGGAAAAATAAATGATTACTCCCTCAAAGTAGACTTTGCTAGAAAATAATACTTTGCAATGTTGGTGAAATAGGCTACAGAGGAGACAATCTTGCAAACATTTGTCAATTTCGTTATTAAAAGGAACGTGAATATTGTGCTTGATTGGATGAGCCTGAGTTGTGCTACAGCTCAGTCAGCCATTACAACTACTTGATTGGTATTGCCAATATATGTTGAGAAACGTTGACATATTGACAAGTGTAACGCCAGCGGTGGCGTAAGGCATAAACGAAAAGCAAGAACGTTACAGTCCTTACCGGGGGACCGTTTCACTAAACTTCGTACGACTAAAATGTTCGCAAGTGCCAAATTATGATAGTCTCTAAATTTCACATTAACAATGTTTTCTCGTAAATAATTGTTGGATTTACATTTATTGAGCATAGGCTGCATATGCAGCCTATGCTCAATAAATGTAAATCCATAAATTGACATTTACAGACGATCTTAAATTTGAACTTACGAACATTTTAGTCGTAATCAGTTTAAGAAGGGCCCCAGATGCGTGGTATTGAATTGTAGCACGTGTTTTAAGGTCCCGTTCTATACCTGATCATCGTTTGATTCAAAGATAATTGCTTCGTAAATGTAATAGAATAAATGCATGTAGAAAAACCAGGAGAACAGACTCCTATCGATTTTATTACACCAAACTGCAAAATATGTCAGTTTTGTGGACAGGTTTGTGCTTGCGTTTTGAACAACATAAACCGCCATTATAAATGTCCTCATACACAGAAAATCGCAGAGTGTATCACTTTTACCTGGCAAACCACAAAACACATACCATATATACCCACTATTGTATTATGTTATTAGCTATCAATTACATTGACCTGAGCGTATTGTCCCTGGTGTATACTCACCTACTAAGCGAGTAATTATGGCTTTACCTATGGGTAACGTCAATAACATAGGATGTGCATTACATTGAAAAGCTTACACATGAAAATATATTTTGAGATTGATGGTAGAAATGCTCAGATATCTCGTCTTTTGTATATTTTGCTGGCATAATATTTCCAGCTTGTCGTTGTCATATCTGCATATTATGTATTGTACAAACGTTTATTTTGTTTACCGTCATATTATTTGCTGTATGTGTCAAACGCGCGAAGTGGTGAAACTGTACGATGGCTTGTACATACAAAGATGGCGGAGATGGCAACAAAACAATATTACATATGTTATATTCATATATTACATCACTATTACGAAGCAATTATCATTGAAGCCAAGTGTATCGAGATATGACCTAATACCTTAATGAATACATTTAGAAATGGTAATAAGGAAAGTTGTTGTAAAACAATACATGAGTAGAGGCGAGATTGGCATGATTTTGGCGGCTCACATATCCCAAAGGTGCAGGGGTCCGTTTCACTAAACTTCGTACGATAAAACTGTTCTATTAATTTGATATTCACAGCAACGTGGCTAACTACTGTCTGTTCCACTTTTTTTCTGCCGACGAACTTTTGGCTATTAAACGCATTAAATCTAAACATGGGAATATGTCCAGTAAAGATTTGTCAACGTCGGCTGTCAGTGAACATGTTATTCTAAAATTAAATTATGCACTTACGAACATTTTAGTCTTACGAAACGGGCCCCAGCTGCATTCGGGTCGATTCCTCGCCGTAAAAAATCATGTTTGATATAGCTACCAATTTCAAACATGGGTGGTATTTCCTTGGATGTTTGTCAATACGAGAAGGCAAATCCCGTGTTTCCTCAATAAGAGTTGAATAATATCTAGATAATCAACACGTGGAGAGTCTGAATATTCAGATTACATGTATATATGGTCATAGCGCGCCGCATCGCATTCATTTCGATAATTGTCGTCTACTGCTGTTTGATATTTTAACTTCTTTCTAATAAAAAGCATGTCTCGGCAGCATTGTATAATCAGTGCTGCTGAATCCTGTCTTTTGTTGAGATAAAAAGGAGACTTCTAATACACAACAGACGACGACAAAACAACATTAATTCAGCACTGTAGAACCGCCTATTGTCCACCAACGCTTAGTGTTCACGTATGAAAAGAAGCCGGCAATGCAGTCTCAGATAACTTCGTCATATATTGACGTTTTATTGCCAGTACCTTTGGTCTCCGACTTTTAAATCGTGAACACTAAGGGATGATAGCAACGCTTAGCGTCCACGTGTGAAAAGCAGCCGACAATGCAGGCTCGAACAACATCATCATGTATTTACCTTTTATTACCAGTACCGTTGGTTTCGGAAGAACTTAGAAATGTTCATAGACTTTTTAAACTGGTTAACATTTTTAAACTGGTTGACATCAACGCTTAGTGTTCACGTGTGAAAAGAAGCCTGCATTGCAGGCTTCTTTTCACACGTGAACACTAAGTGTTGGTGAACAATAGGCGGTTCTACACAGCACGGTAAGGGTTCAGACGCTAAGATGTTTGATGACATTTCAGAAAAGAATCGTTGATGGCATAATAGTGTCTAGCTATAATTAATCAAATGTACACTGACGTAGGCACACGCTACGGCCATTAAGATAAGATCCAGCCGATTGATTGGCCTAGTGACATACAAACCCATATAACTCAGTCATTCGCCTAATGGTGTTATTAGCAAAGTTCGAATGGGTAAATAGAGAATAGTAGGTTAGTGCCGTGAATGGGAAAAATATCTGGCAAGGCTCAGGAAACAGGATGGGCGAGGCTCTGCCGAGCACATCCAGTTTCCGAGCCGTGCCAGATATTTTTCCCATTCACGGCACTAACCTACTATTCTATTTATCCCGTCAACACCTACTAATGGCTTTAAAATGCAAAAAAATAATCACAGTCACCGCACATATTCATACGCAGTGATTAGGTCGTATTGACAGGATATCAAAAATGTTTCACGGCACCGTGCTTCACGGCACATACGAACTGTGTTGACGGGATAAATGTACCTTATTCCATTAGCGACAAGTCAATACCCAGGGTACCCTAGCATTAATTTGTTGAGTTTATGTAGAATTGGCGTTCTTGGAACGCCAAATCTACATAAACTCCAATAATTAATGAATATCTCTAAATATCAATGCTAGCTATAACTGTTTAGAGCTAAATGATTAATTTAGTTTATGTAGAGTTGCCGTTCCTAGAACGCCAATTCTACATAAGCTCAAATGTGGCGTTGCATACAAGACAAGTATGCTATGTTCATGGGATGATAGTGTCATTTGCGACAGGTGCATTTATTTGCTGAGCCTGTAGCTGCTTGATTGCGAGCTGAGATTGTCAGTAGAAGTTCAGAAACGTTGATATCTGGGAAAGACTAACGCAGGCTGTGGTTTATGGTCCCTTGTTTCATCCATGTATAAATCACAACAATTACTGTCTGTTTCACGTTTTGCTGCCGACGAACATTTGGCCATTAAAAACATTAAATCTAAAAAATATTTAAAAGTGTAAGTACTTTTTTATCAATAACAAAAAATTCACCCTCCACCAAAAAATATATTTGATGCGAAAAAAGGATAAAAAAAAGATAAAATTTGGAAATTGACTCCGAAACCTGGCGAGATAGCTTGAAAATGATGTAACCAAGAAAACAAAAGTTAGATTTTGAAAATCAGTCCACAAATAAAAAAATGTTTAAAAAAAATCTATTTTCAACCCCCATGTTAAATTCCCATTGGAAAATCGTTTTTTCGTAATAATTTTTTTTTTTTTGTGGAGGGTGACTTTTGTTAGTTCATGGGATGATAGTGTCATTTGCGACAGGTGCATTTGCAGATCAGACTGCGCATCTAAGTATGGTATGCTCTGTTTAATGGATGTTCATTCCATTTGTGACACTCGCATACCCAGGTCAGACCAGTCTGATCAGAGTACGCTCTTATCGCCAATCCGTCATTTGAACAACACTTATGTTTCTTGAAAACCATATCAGATTGCTATCCGATCTGCTAGTATTAGGCAGAAAAGTTCGAATCTCGAAACAAAAAAAGAAACAAGGAATAAATAATTGCGTTCCTTATTCTGGACTACTGTTTTCACATTCCCCACCTGTGTCGGTTGCATCTGATTTGATGTCTGTTTTGTTTACAGCTTCACAGTGCAATGCACTTGCAGAAAGATGTAGAAAACAATGCTACCCCGTGACACAAACATATCTGTCTTGAATAGACATTCCGTGCACTGCATCCATATGTTATAAGTCGCATAAATTACCACTTCAGACACGCCAGTGCAGGGAATGCGGATATCCCACTTGTAAAATGCTTTACAATATATTGTCTGTAAGTGGGCCCGCTTTACGCGAAATTGGTTAGTGGTAGCCTTTTGTTATTTGGAGGGACTGTCAAAATGGTCATACATGTATAAGATTTCGTAACTAATGCCAGAATGAAGCAATTCCATTTGCTTGGCATAACATACTGAAATATTTATTATGCCCAGCACTTATCACGTCCTGAGGCGATACATCTGTCACACCCAGCAGTGCCAAATCTGTGTCATTGCTTAGAATTGTTGCGACAACGGATACTTGTCCCATTCCAAACATCAAGCCCAACTACGCCCCGCAGACATATTATTCGTTCAATTGATACTGCATCGGCAGCATATCATGTCAATCGGCATTGCCCATCGTTGCAGTAAAAACATGTCAATATTCTGCATGCAATGTGTTGTTGTGTCGCCGGGTGTCTCAAATTGTATTTCTCTACATGTATTCAATGATTTCCAATGCCGGGGGTCACATATGTGTACGATAAATGGGCATACAGGGCCATTTTGTGCTACTTTGAAAAATAATTCCACGTTTTGTTGTTGACAACCCAAACTTTGTTTTGCATTTCTCCATCAATTCCACTTACACAGCTTCAAAAGCACTATTTGCAGACGGCGGATACTTGGGGGCATTCCGTAAGACCAATCATGAGGCTGAATTCGTTTATATATCATACATATAAATATAAATACAACGCTTACCTCAAAAACTGCTTCCTTTTCGGCCATTTTATCTGACTACCGAGCGTTCCAAAACGTACGGATATTCGTTGCATCTGTCGACCAAGTGTTCGGCCTAACCAGTGTGACCTACGCGGTACCCAAAGCAAGTCAATGAGTGTATCTGCTATTGACAAGCCCTGTAAAGTCGTTCCCTGGTCTACCAAAAATAGTGAAATCATAATATATTATGAGAAAAATACAGCCTGTCCACACGACCACAGAAAGGGTTATAACACAACAAATAGATGTGTAATAATTTTACACCAACAACTTTGTTAAGGAAATTTGATATTATAATTCATTGATAACATAAAACTGTCTACATATATGGAATGTGACTAAATTTAATATTTACCATACAACCAATACACATAGATATGCATTATCAACAATATAACATTTTAGCTCATAACAGGCTAATTATAGTATCATAACAGGTTGGTAAGTGTACCATATGGTAAGCGTATATAGTTATAAATATAATAAAAACAAATCAAAGGTGCATGGTTATATGGTAAAATAAAAAATATGTATTATCAGCCAGTGTAATTGCTCTTATTAGGCGACCTTTGGTGTGATATTTAGTGTGAATAAATCACATGATAATACCGAATCAGTTGGTATTATTGCAAAGGCAATTCGTCCTATTTACTCAGTCGTGGGTCGTACTAATCGGGGCCAGTTCTGTTGAGGAATTGCAGAACAATACCCGTGATTGATCGTCCCATAACGATATTACTCGCTAATGACTGTGGGGAAATCCGCAATATGTGATTATATGGGACCCGCCGCAACAGACCCGGGCTTATTGGGTTGTTTGGCCAGTGTAGCTTTTAATCGGCCAATTTTTAATGTACATGCATCATGCATGCATCAATTATGTCGCTGTGAAAGTCTCTCGAACGATCGTGACCAATGTAGCCCAGATCAGACTGCGCATCCTGCGCAGTCTGATCTGGGCTACATTGGTCACAAACTCAATATATCATATTTATTTCATTGCGAGTCACGTATGTGGCTGTCATCGGAGACATGGTGCTTGCAGGATTTGTGATCCGGGTAGCTGCTGATAAAATAGCACAATGCTATCTGCTAACGAACGAATAGTATATTTATTGTGTGTGTGCATGACGTGTTTCATTGATGAAATAGCAAACAGTGCAGCTCATAATCGGACTGTGCGCATGCACATGTTTATATGGATCTACATTGATCGCAAAACCGATAAGCCCCATTTCGCCAGTGACAGCCACATTTTATAATACAATGTAGCCACGTTTTCTTGCAGACCTGGCTTATCTGCTGTGCCAGGCTCCCGTTTAGACAAGCCGCTATAGTTTGCATTGGTAATTGACAAGAGATAAATTGTCGCCTCGCCATAGTTTTCATTTGTATTCCGCGTCAGCCACTTGGCAGTTAATTATGTGTTTACACTATGTTTCTCCTCGGAGTTAAACAATAACAAGTCGCCAATGTATACGGGATATTATTGCATTCTTCGCGTCATATTCTATTCTCTTCCCTGTTGATTATTCGTCCGTCCGTCAGTGCGTCAGTCGGTGCTCGTTTGGTTTATTAATCCACCAAATAGCTAACGAAAATACGAATCGGTCAGTAAAGCGCTACATGTAAATCAAGCAGTCAACAAAACGCAACAATCATTTACCCACTGAGGGATCTTGTTGTTTCCCTTTGATTTTTTATAGAAATCCGGTCCAAATTGTATATTTTAAGGTTATTGCTTGTAAAAATGGCGATTGTCGCACGATTTGTTCTGTACAGGGTGTATTCGACTAGTGTTGATTCAGGTTATCCTACATATTTTCAGTCTGATTCGGAACTGCATTATTTGCCAGATTCATATTTTGAAATTTATCAAGTTTTATTACATACAGTGTAGACTCAGATCAGACTGCACAGATGTGTAGTCTGATTTGGGTCAACCCTGTTTGCCGTCTCAATTTCTACACTATTCTGCAAGAAAAAAACTCTACAATAAACAGTAGGACCGGATTTGCAAAGGGAGATAACTAAGTACGATCCCTCATTAAGAAACAACTTAATGCTACGACTATTCAGCTGATGAAATGATCGCCATCAGAGAAGAGAGATCCGTGAACAGGGTTAGAGAAAAACATTACCTTGTATGACCCAGCACCAATAAACCGGTTAGATACGACATTTACTGCACTCGCGCGTTTGTTTGTAGTTTCAATGATTGTTTTCCCAGCGGTCCTGGCGGCCGTTTCACTAGACTTCGTACGAATAAAATGTTCGCAAGCGCAAAATTATGATAGTCTGTACATTCCACATTAACAATGTGTTCTCGTAAACAATTATTGGATTAACATTTATTGAACATAGCCTATGTTAAATAAATGTAAATACATCAATGGAAAATTTCCGACAATCCTAAATTCTCACTTAAGCGGCCCTCACATATCGGTCGCTGCGCTCGCGCGACTCCTAAAACGGGCCAAAAATGGCATTTTCGCCAGGCGTCCGGCCGGACGCTGCCAGATTTCTACGGGCTCCGCTGCGATTTTTAGAGGTCGCACGAACGCCGCGGGCGTGAAAATCTGACTCCCAAATCTGCGATTTTCCAAGCGCGATTTTAGGTCGTGGCAAGCCCGTAGACACGTCGCTATGGCCCCGCCCGGCGGCCTGCCGGAAACCGACCGACTGATCTGGCGGCCGCATGAAGATTTTGACGAAAATTATTGGAAAAAAATCTGCCGGGCGCAGTGGGATTTTCACGGGCCCCTCACGGCCACCCTACGATAACCTCACGGCCCCCTCACGGATCCCGCCAGGACGCCTACCGATCTGTTTTTTGATCAGCCGGCGCCCGCCAAATTATCTAGCGGTGTCCGGCCGACGCCCTAGCGGGCGCACTGTCTCCACTGCGATACAATGTTCAAAGGGCACCGCCCGGGCCCCGTCTAACATGTGACGGCACACGTCGTAGACATGAAATTCGCCCGATTCATCCACGGGCTGTAAATCTCCCGGCGACTCCTGCAATTAGAATCAAAGTACTGAAAGTACTGACTGGCGGGAGACAAGTAGCCACTTGTGAATTTGCATACTCAGAAATTCCTTGACATAATATTATGTGAAATCTTTTCAAAATTATGACTGGGCGTATAGACCTACATACGTGTATGCTGCATGAACGGCAAAAAAGTTTTCATGAATTTTGTTTCGCTCACCCAGAGTGTAATTTTTCGAAAATCGCCCGTAAACCACAATATGAAAAAGAAATGGCCTTCGACGTCGCATTGCGACTGCGTGGTACACGATACGGGGGGCGTCTCAATAACAGCAATTTGTTCTCTTCAAAAGTAAAGTTGGGCATGCCAACTATTTTACACATAATGTTGAGCATTGCCGTTGCTATTAATAACTTGCTTTCAGTTCACTCGCTGACTTTAAATGTCACCTGACTGTTGTTAATTGCGAACGCAAATTGAGCCTATTGAGACGTCACCCGATGAACAGAGAGCCACTTCCGAAAGTAGACCCGTGCAAGATACGGGGGGCGTCTCAATAACAGCAATTTGTTCTCTTCAAAAGTAAAGTTGGGCATGCCAACTAACAGCAATTTGTTCTCTTAAAAGTAAAGTTGGGCATGCCAACTATTTTACACATAATGTTGAGCATTGCCGTTGCTATTGATAACTTGCTTTCAGTTCACTCGCTGACTTTAAATGTCACCTGACTGTTGTTAATTGCGAACGCAAATTGAGCCTATTGAGACGTCCCCCGATGAACAGAGAGCCACTTCCGAAAGTAGACCCGTGCAAACGGCCAGAATCACGATCCCAATAGCGTGGAGACAGTATGTCTCCCGCCAAAAATCGCGCGGACGCCGGCTGATATGTGAGGGCCGCTTTACGAACATTTTAGTCATACGAAGATTAGTTAAACGGCCATCTGAAATCCACCCAGTCCAACTGATTACAATTCGTGTCCACTTCCGATCTCATCATTTATGCTTCACATAATGGCAAACGTACAAATGTCTATTTTGTTATCCAGCTTCACAAAATGCGGTGTTTACATTGACTGTGTAAGCGAAGGACAAGGTCAACATATACATCATCTTAGAAAACACGACATCATCCATTTGCAAGCATCTAAGACCAGCGTTATAAATATGATCAGAGGCGAATGTGTATCCATTCGGCTAGCAGCAGCACTTGACAATGTAAATGTTGTGATGCAAATGTCAAATTTCGACAACCACACATTTGTGTTCACCAGTTCTGCCCAGTGATACACTGTGCAGAACTGGTGAACACAAACAAAAGTCTGGCTCTGAAGAAGGAGTCACAATTGCGGGAGATGAGCAATCGTGGTATACCCCGGAGACACGCTGTTACCGGAATTATTCTGGTCTATTAACTTAGACGGAGACGGAGAGAAAATCTCGGTCGACAGTTGCTTTTCATCACAGGTCCATGTGGAATTTCGTGTTGTTTAATTCATGGTTGCAATTTCCATTATGCGAGTTTTCATTATGTCATATAATGTATTTGTCATTGCTATTATAAATAATAGTTGGCTTTTGTTTAATACACGCGACGGGTAATTCAAGGATCGGCGTTCATCCCTACCGGAATTCCAACTGACGACCTGGTTTGGCCATCGCATACGTCTTTTGGCATTTTGTATGTGACAGTTGATAGGCCGTTACACACCAATAAACAAACATTTAGTTCGTGGCAGTGACATACATGTACATGTATTAGGCATTACTATTACATGTATAATGTAATAATTTCTATAATGCGACTGTCTGCTCATTTCAAATTTGGCGTTGTTATAATCATTGCAATTTCCATTATATTATTTCGTGTTTACGTCATGTGTGGCATTACTTGTGCATTTATCCCGTCAACACAGTGCATATGTGCCGTGAAACATTTTTGATATCCAGTCAATACTATTTTTGCATTTTACAGCAATTTGTAGGTGTTGACGGGATAAATAGAATAGTAGGTTAGTGCCGTGAATGGGAAAACATATCTGGCGCGGCATAGAAACGGGATGTGCTCGGCAGAACCTCGCCCATCCCGTTTCCTGAGCCTTGCCAGATATATTTTCCCATTCACGGCACTAACCTACTATTCTCTATGTATACATACTAGTGATAATGTAGCATATATGATGTACATGTACGTGTGTGACTTATTGTTCATCTTACATGATTGTATACATTATATTTGACAAATGAGAGTGAGTCGTATTTCCATTATACAAATTGCCGTTCATGTTCTATTTGTCATTATCAATATAAATAATCGTTGGCATTTCTAAAAATGCGAATTATGTTTATGCCATATTGACGAAATAAAACAATATCATTTCTTTATCTCGCCCACATATGTATATGTACATTGTATGTGCCGCTTTATCCGGTTTACAAATTATTTTAAATACAGTGAAACCTCTCTAAACCGGACACCCTGGGAGGTCCCCAGGGTGTCCGGCTTAGAGAGTTTTCACTGTCAATCAGGCATTTGCCCATGCTGAGCCATAGTTGTGTGCTATTTGATCATGACCAGACATTATCACCTGAGAAAAATGAAGAAGAAACCCATTATGTCGATGCCTTGCTGGCATTGACGGCTTACCACCCCGGGTATTACATACCGAATGCCCAATGACTAGTAGCCCATTTCACCAACATGGCAAAGTATACTTATCTAGCAAAGTATACATTTAGGGAGAAATTTTCCATTTAAGGATAAATTTATTAATTTTTATTATACTGACTGTATTACATTATCACAGCCATTTTGGCTGTGATAATGTAATAAATTCAGTATAATAATTCTGCATACTTTTAATCATCAAATATATGCAGTCGTTAGCTCTATACGAAATAATGCATTTCGGGAAAGATAAATGACTACTCCCTCAAATTATACTTTGCTAGATAAGTATGCTTTGCAATTTTGATGAAATCGGCTACAGAGCAGGTCAATGTGGACGACGCAATTTCTGTGAAACAGAATACTTCTTGGAAATGCTGCGTTACCGAGAAATGCGGCCATGTGTTATTGATTGAATATTGGACGTTACACGTTGTATATTAAACATGTATAGAAGGAGAAATGACATGCATACAATAACTCAAAATGTGAAGTAGAACCTATGATATAATTCAGCTAATCACAGGTGGAAAATTCATGAGAACTGACTCCTATACATTACAGTGGGATCAGCGTGTAAGTGCACACACGAACGAACACGACAGGTTGGTTCCAAGTGCACACACGAACGAACACGACAGGTTGGTTCCAACCTGTCGTGTTCGTTCGTGTGTGCACTTACACGCTGACCCCACTGTACATCAAATTGTATTTGATTTACTGTCATATGATTTGCAGTATGTGTCAAACGCACGAAGTGGTGAAACTGTATGATGGCTTGTAATACAATGATGGCGGAGACAGCACCTCAATTCTCCATATAGTATTCAGTAACAAGACAATATTCATATATGTTATATTAATATATCACATCACTCTTATGAAGCAATTATCATTAAAGTCAAGAGTATCTATATATGACCTAATACCTTACCCATCGGCAAAGCCATAGCTACTCGCATTGTATGCGAGTAAGATATGCGAGTAAGACACCAGTGACGATACACTCGGGTAACTTCTCATATGTCGCTGGATTTATATACAGTATGTATGGTAATACATGTATATATTGACAGCACTATGTCTTTATCTGACTGTTACACAGCCATTACTGGATTGTGAAATAGTTGAACAACAGGTCCATAAACTCTTCAGAAATCAGACTTCGTATATACGTGTGATGAAAATAAACACATAGGGAGTTGTTGTTTAACATCTTAGAAGATGTTGCACCAACGTGTGTGTACATGTATGTTTGTGTCATATTAGTTGTGGTATGTGTCAAACGCAACAAAAGGTAACACTGACTGATGGCTTGTACACAATAAGATGACCGACATAGCAACTCCATGTGTTGTATAGTATACGGTAACAAGCTAATGTTCATATATATGTTATAAATATATCCCATAACATTTAGAAAGCAATTATATGTGAACCAAACGATGATCAAGTATACAGTGGGGTCAGCGTGTAAGTGCACACACGAACGAACACGACAGGTTGGTTCGCTACCCACCCAAAGTGTATGTTGTTACCACTCAGTTGAACCGTCTCGCCGAAACGGTTCAACTGTGTGGTAACAACATACACTTTTGATGCGAAATGAAAAAAAATGCAGAAAAATATTTACATTTTTTGTTATACATGAATTGGTTCCAACCTGTCGTGTTCGTTCGTGTGTGCACTTACACGCTGACCCCACTGTAATTCATGTATACAAAATTGTAAACATTTTTCTGCATTTTTTTTAATTTCGCATCAAAAGTGTATGTTGTTACCACTCAGTTGAACCGTCTCGACGAGACGGTTCAACTGAGTGGTAACAACATACACTTTGGGTGGGTAGCGAACCAACCTGTCGTGTTCGTTCGTGTGTGCACTTACACGCTGACCCCACTGTAGAACGGGTTCTTAAGTCAAATAAAT